>OZ005660.1:24044677-24644677 GCA_963930645.1 Salticus scenicus
GACTATTTCTTATTCTACAAATATGAGAAAGTGTTTTAATATTTATGAGATGCATAATTTTACAGCGTACACTATAAATAAATAAATAATAATAATAACAATAATAATAAAAGTTCTGTAATATAACCGAAATATGCAAATAGAAAATATTCTAGTCAGAAATTTTCCGTAACCGAACAATACAGAAAGCATTCGTACACACGGATTTTTTTTCCGTAGTACGCATTGTAAAAATAGCTCACATTAAATAATATCATCCCTTTCGATCAGACAAAACTGAACCAGAGCCCTCCGGACAACAGGCAAAGACTTAACCTGAAAGCCACGGAATCACGTTCCACATTGTTAGTTAACCCAATCCTACTCTGATACCAAATATTCTGTATACAGAAAATTAAGAAAAATATGGGTAAACCAAAATCTGTAACAATGGTTATTGATTTTATCTGATTACAGGGAAAAAAAAAAAAAAAAAAAAAAGAAAAAGAGGTGACTTTTTACAGATTAAGATGTAATTTTATAGTAAATTTTCGCAGTGAAAAAAAAAAAAAATGCGTTTCTAGTAAAAAATAGTTCCATATCATCCTTATAGATTCTAGTTTCTTTTGCTAGCGAGTTTTAAAAGTCCCTGTCAGAATTCTAGATCGTTTTTCTATATTATCGTGGGGTTAAACTTAATAATTACTAGATAAAAATAACTTTTTATAAACCATGTTTTTAAATTTTCTGTTGAATCATATAAACGCTACCAAAGGCAGCGAGAACCCGGAACAATTGGCTAAAATTATTTAAAATATTCATTGTTATCGTGTTTTGAGCTATTATAAAAGTTTAAAATGGCTAGCTAGCTAGCCGAGAAGTTAGTTAAAAATCGATTGCAAGCTTTGTACTGGTAACGTTGCCGAAGGCAACAGGGACTCGAAACAGTTGGTTAAAAGTATTAAAACGCGTTTTCACCGTATTCTGAACTATTCTGAAAGTTTCAAATGTCTAGCTAGTCGGGAAGTTAGTTAAATAAATTTTCTGTCGAATGATATAAACTCTGCCGAAGGAAGTAGGGACCTGAAACAATTGACTAAAATAAAAATAAAAAAATGTATTGTCACCGTGTTCTGAGCTATCTTGAAAGCTTCAAATGCCTAGCTAGTCGGGAAGTTAGTTAAAAATCGATTGCAAGGTTTCTTCTGGTAACGCTGCCGAAGGTAGCAGGAACACGAGACAGTTGACTAAAAGTATTTTTAAAAATGCATTTTCACCGTGTTCTGAACTATTCTGAAAGTTTCAGATATCTATCTAGTCGGGAGGTTAGTTAAATAATTTTTTTTTTAATCATATAAACGCTGCCGAAGGCAGTAGGGACCTGAAACAGTTGACTAAAAGTCTTTAAAAATTGTATTGTCGCCGTGTTCTGAGCTATCCTGAAAGTTTCAAAAAATGTCTAGCTAGTCGAGACGTTAGTTAAAAATCGATTGCAAGATTTGTACTGGGCAAACAAACAAACAAGAATCGAAGTTAATAAAAACATGGTAAAAATCTCTGCAAATGAATGGAATTCAAGAGGCGAGTTTTAAAAATTAATAATCATGGTTTATGACCAGTTCTGGGAAACAAGTGAAAATTTTTCGTAATGCAACGGATTCATAATATTCATAAGATTGTTTCATCATCTAGAAAAATATAGACTAGAAATTCTCAATCATTTCGTCTATGCAGGTTACTTGTTTACCTCATGCGCATTTTGTGTGTGCACTCAATATGTGCACGTGGTTGTACGTAGGAAGTGCACCTGTGTGTATGTGCGTGTTTGTATTCGTGAACACGTAGGGTCGTGGGTGTAAAATCGAAATCTAGCTCTTGCATATTTTAGTAGTTTCTTTCTTTTTTTTTTTTTTTTCCTCCTCACTGTGAATATGATAAATTGTGTTAATAAATAAATAGATTTATTTCTAATTAGAGTCAATTAAATTAATACGCGTTTTGGAATATTTAAATTAAAATATATCTTTTATTATTATTATTATTATTATTATTATTATTATTATTACAGCGTTGCCAACATTTTAATTTATTCAGGTGCATATTTTGCCCCGCCTTCATTTCGCACCACTTTATTCATAGATTAATTTTCTCTTATACACAACTGCGATAAAATAAGAATAAAATACTCTTAAAAAGAAAGTGGTATGAAATAAAGGTGGAGCTAAAAATGCTCCAGAATAAATTAAAATGTTGGCAAGTATGTTATTAGTGTTAGAGCCTGTCTTAGTCAGTCTGCGATAACAGTGTCCCGCAGGGGGGAGTTATTGAGAGCAGACAATTTTGATAATTTTAGTAAAAGACAACATTAAGGGTTTTTTGTGCATGAAATAAATATGACAAGTTTTTATCATCGGGAAAATTATTTTTTACGGATAACTTGATCTTCGCTCATTAAAAAAGCATTACAAAAAGTAAACAGTTTAAACTGTTTTGATGGACACTATAGATAAAGCATTTTGTTGAATGAAGAAGGAATGTGGCAGGTATTACTGTCGGGTTTCAGTAATTTTCACTGGTGATAAGCTCTATAAAATTGCAGGAATTAAATGCTTTGACAATTTCGAACAAAATCAAAAATTACAGATATTTTGTACATATAAATCAGTCTGACAGATTATTATTTTCTAGAAAATAGATTTTTACTGCCAGAAAGCAAACTACTGTGACCATTTCGATAAACCGTTTTGAGATTCTTCTTCTAAGAATGTGAAGTTTGCGTTGATGCAAACTCC
Source organism: Salticus scenicus (assembly GCA_963930645.1). NCBI lineage: Eukaryota > Metazoa > Arthropoda > Arachnida > Araneae > Salticidae > Salticus > Salticus scenicus. The sequence continues at coordinate 24,047,449 of OZ005660.1, forward strand.
ATCTTAATAACTTAATTAGATAACTAAATGGTAAGTAAGAGAGTACAAGACTTGAATTAAAGAATAAATAAGAGTTTATTTGAGCAGATTAACGGGAGGGCGGTCTGGCAATCAAGCTAGCTCAGTCAGCGTATTTAATTAATCAAAATATATGTATCAGAAATTAAATTAGATAATATTAAATATCTCACCCCAGCAAATAGTCGAAGGTGTAGAGACGGTTGCACTCGTATACTCCTTTACTTTGGATCAGAGGATTCCCTTCGGACCCAACTTTACTTTTACGAATGCTAGTAGATACTCGTACCAATACTCATCACAACTTAATCTTCATACAACTAAATCTCCACCACTCCACTTCTCAATACTCGCCCAAAATAAGATTCTTCACAATCCACTATAATATACATCACCATCCACTATAATATACTCCAACATCCACTATAATATACTCCAACATCCACTATCATCTAATAAAACCATCTCCATCTTATACCTCTTCCTACTAACCTCCTTTCCCTTCATTTCAATCAATAATTTTAAAATCACTTCACATTCATCTAGCTCTCCGAACCTAATTCGTTCGTTGCAGCAAAATGCCGACACGAAACTAACCCGACGTCAACTTTCGCCGAGACACTGGCGACGAAGCGATTTTGACCATCCCCACTTTCTACTTTGCTGGATCCAGCTTAAATTCAAACAACTGTGGTGACGTTCTGACGTCTCCACCTCACAAGAAGAGAATCGACAAAAGCGTTTAATATAAAATCTGTAGGCTTCTGGTACTATTTTTTGAGATTTCCTTATCCATTTCTTTCTTTATTTTCAAATAATATTTATTATGCGATATTATAAAGCTTAAATATTTAACCTTTAATATATTGCAAGAAAGTAAACTATGGCCGAAAAACTTCTTTTTATCCTACTAAAGAATTACTTTAAAGTATTAACTCATTTTAAACCAAAAGCCTATTACTTTTAAGACATTAATTCTCCTGTAATAATTAATCACTAAAGTGCAAGTTCCTGTTTTCAGATTTGTTCAAGGAGATTAAGAAAATTGATATAATACAAAATACATAAGATTATCTCTTTAAAAAAAACTTTAAGTAATTATTTTATAATTATAAAGAGTAATTAAATAAGTTTCTTTTTGTTATTAATAGTGTTAAGTGTTAAGTAAAATTTTGTCAGTGCGGTAATATATACTCAGTAACTAACAAACATGCAATATATTGTATATTGCATACAAAAATATTTTTCATAACTCATTCAAAATATGACTAATAGATGACGCCACAATTACATATGTTTGATCCACTTAGCGTTGCCGACACTTGCGATAATAATTGCCAACATTTCTCAATTTCAAATCACGTTTCACACCAGTATTTTTTAACAGAAATATAATTTTTTACGATTCGGTAAAATGAAATTTACTATAGAAAATTTCTGATGCGGAGTCTCCCACCTAAATCGGAGACTTGTAAACTATGGATACGATAATTATTTTTGGCATCGCTGATTTCAGCAAATAAAAAATTACCGAAATTCGTTCAGAACCGAGTTCGTATTAGAAGATTCATTTTGAATGAACAGATTTTAATTTCTGTAGATTGATTTTACTCAAATTTGATTTTTTTTTTTTTCGTGAAATATCTCTCATATTATGCTAGCATCTGTAAATAAGTTCAAAATTTCTTCAAAATGATATATGTTATTTACTAGGGGATGTTCTCTATCGAAAATAGCATAAACAGTACAACTTGTTTGTGTACAAGGTCATTAAAAAGAACAAACACCAATGCTATTTTTTTTTTTTTTTTTATAAGAGGTATTTTTATAAATCGTATTTAAATAACTTTGTACTGTTGCTCAAAAGTCGTTTAAATTGCATTTCCTTTGTTTTAATAGTTTTTAACACTTTCTAACAATATTTTAAGTGATTATGATTTCAGTTAGTTTTTTGTTTGTCTTTCTTTTCATCTGATTATCCGTCTGTCCACATCTAGCGTCTGTAAATAAATTCTTCAAAATGATATATATTATTCAAGTTCACTATGGCATAGTCTCTAGTGAAAATAGTATATATTGTACAACTGTGTTTGTGTACAAGGTCATCCAAAAGAACACTAATGCAATTTTTTTAAGAGGTATTTTTATAAATCATATTTAAATAACTTTGTACAGTAGTTTGGAAATCGTTGAAATTGCATTTCCGTTTGTGTTAAGTGTTTTTAATACTTTCCAACATTGTTTAAAGTTATTATGACGTTAATTAGTTAATTTATTTGTTTATCTTTCTGTTCGTCTGATTATATATCTGTCCATATCTATCATCTGTAAATGAGTTCAGAATTTCATCAAAATTTTAGACATTATGAAATATTTCCATTGAAAATAGTGCAAACAGTACAACTTGTTTGTGTACAATATCATTCAAAAGAACATTCATGCAATGTTTTATAAGAGGTATTTTTATAAATCGTATTTAGGGGTACATACAAATGAAACACTTCCAGTTGCAAAGCCGTTTGCAGACGTTCCAAATGTATGACTGCAGTCGGTAGCAAAAGTATCCGAGCACTAGCTAAAATTCCTATATGAAAAAAGCACACTTAACACTGTTTTGTTAAATAAGTCCTTGTTGAATCATATTCTTTGACTGACTAAGAACAGGATTCGACAAGGATTTATTTAACAAATCTGCATTAAGTGTACTTTTTTTACATAGGAATTTTCGCTAGTGATCTGTTACTTTTTCTGCCGACTGTATTTGCAAAAAAACTCGCAAAATTTACGTCATCGAAATTGAGAGCGTTCCGTTTGTATGTAACCCTTAAATAACGTTGTATTCTTGTTTGAAAATCGCTGAAATTGCATTTCAGTTTGTGTTAAGTATTTTTAACACTTTCCAACAATGTTCAAGAGCTATTAAAAATTCCGTTATTCTATCAGTCTATGTTTCTGTCCCTCTGTCAGTTATATGACAATGGCATATGACATAGGCAAATTACATTGAAGGTTAAATGATGCAACGGGTACATAAAACGGAAAAGTTTTAATGATGTATGCTAATCGTATGATTTTTCTTCTCGTTTTAAATGTATATACTACATATGTATTAGATCATAGCCTCCTAAACTAGATGCATGTCGCGTAGCTCAGAAACTTGGCAACAGTTGATGCGGTAGACAGCGGCACCTGGTAAAGATTGCGCGACTTTTTTATTCAACAGCCACCAAAAATTTTTTAAAGTGATACATGATACATATAATCGACGTTTCTTCGATTCTATTCGCCTTTTATGTATATCATATCCCACTTTTAAAAATTTTTGGTGGCTGCTGAATAAAAAAAGTCGCGCAATCTGTGCCAGGTGGCGCTGTCTACCACTTCAACTGTTGCACAGTTTCCGAGCCACGCGACAGGCATCTAGTTTAGGAGGCTACGATTAGATCTACCGGAATGTTTTGTCCTATTGAAATAACAAAATGGCACCAGAAATTTGTTTAACAATGTTTATATGATACTTTGCCTATTACCGTCTTAGAAATTACCTAAGAATATCTTAAGTATTACTCAGGATAAATTTCGGATGTCAGAAATTTAATTCTAAAGGACAGAACGTTCTGCTAGACTTAATATATACAGAGTGTCCCAAAAAGATTGAAATACGATTTAATTCTTTCCCAGTTACAGATGAGGGCAGAGCCTGATTAAGGGGGAAGCACACATTATCTTCGCTCTCACCGGAATATTTTTACAATTATTTTTTACTTCATGTCATAGAATTTGTCTTCATGTCATAGAATTTTTTTTTACTTCATGTCATAGTCTTTGACGAGGAAATATTTTTTATAAAAAATGAACTGTGTAAAACAATCCAATTTACTCACCGTTATTAGACACCAGAATTCTTTTAAAATAATTTTTAGTGAGAATTTTCTGTTTATTATAGGAGGAAAGCATTTGTTAAAAAATAACGGTGTAAATATAAATAATGTGTGCTTCCCCCTAAATCAGGCTCTGGATGAGGGGGTAATGTAAATTGCAAAAGTATACAAAATAAGATAGGAAATAAAACTACGCTAATAAAAATATCTTCCTGTTCATTTTCAAAAAATTAAATTTTTTAAATTTTTATACGACCCCTCTAGACAAATTTGGTCAGTTAGAAAGTTTTTATTTTCATTGCAACAACATCATTACAAAAAACCGCATTCTTGCATCTTTAAAACTGAATGAATTATACTTATTTGAAAACTGAACTCTGATTATAGGGACCATATATCAAAATCGAAATGTAAATTTGTGACATATTATAAAAAGATAAAATGTATTATAGCATTTGCATTAAAACTATTCTTGAGTATGTTGGATTGATTCGCGATCAAGTCACATGCAATCTAAAGTCACGATCAAGTCACGTTTCCGTTACCAATTTGTAAATTATTCCTATTTTCACCGAAAAGACAGCCTTTTAAATGATACAGAAAAATGGCATTTCACTTTTTTTTTTTTTTTTTTTTTTTTTTTTTGTATCATAATTCGGTTGGTTTTAAAGATATAGTTATCCAGTTTTTTCTAATAGTCTTTTTGAATGAAAAATAAAAACTTGGTAATTGACAAAATTTGCGTAGAGGGACTGCATAAAAATTTAAAAAATTTAACTTTTTAAAAAATAATGGGAGGGTATTTTTCTTAATGTAGTCGCCTTTCCAACCTTAATTTGGACGTTTTTTTTTTCAATTTACATTGTCCATTTATCTGTAACGGGTAAAATAAAGCGCGTTTCAACCTTTTTGAGATACCCTGTATATATATATATATTAGGTTTATCGGAATGTTCTGTCATATTGAATTAATAAAATGGCACCGGAAATTTGTACAACAATGTCTATTTTGTACTTTGCCAATTATCATCTTAAACCATTACCCAAGAATATCTTAAATATTATTCAGGATAAATTTCTGATGTCAGTTTTTTAATTCAAAAGGACAGAACTTTCTGCTAGACTTAATATATATATATATATATCAGGGGGACTGGAAAATAATGCCGTTTTGAATTAAAATACTGACATCGAAAATTTATCCTGGATAAAATTTAAGATATTCTTAGGTAACTTATAAGATGGTTATTTGTAAAGTACCATATAAACACTGTTAAACAAAAATTTCCGGTTTCATTTTATTAATTCAAAACGACATAACTTGCCGGTCCCCCTAATATTAGGTTTACCGGAATGTTCTGTCGTATTGAATTAATAAAATGGCACCAGAAATTTTTTTAACAATGTTTATATAGTGCTTTACCAATTATCATCTTAAAAGTTACGTAAGAATATCTTAAATATTATTCAGGGTAAATTTCTGATGTCAGTATTTTAATTCAAAAGAATATAACTTTCAGGTAAACCTTATATATATGTATTTGTTTAAGTATATAATTTTGAAAAATATTCCCATTTTAATAAATTACTTATAGCTTTTATTTTAAAGCTTTTATTTATTACTTAAATCTTCTAGATGCTATTAAAAATCTGTTCTGAGGAAAATGCATTTATTTTTTGTTGTGGCAGTAGAAAGTAATTTATCACCAAAGTACAAAATATCTTTGATGGGACGAATAGTTGGTAAAATCAAGATTAAACTCTGAATTAGTTTTTGAAAGAGGAATTTTCTATTATCGTAATTGAAATATAACATATGAGATGATTAAGATAAAAATATTTTTAATTGAAATAGCATGATTTTAATCTGAAAAAAAGATGATCCTGAAAGGAAAGGTACCTAATCATCTAAAAGAAAGGTAAATTTAATGTGTAAAATTTGGAAGAGAAAAAATATATATCTAAAAATGAATAAATAAGTAAATAAAAGGCGAAAAAAATAAGAAGACGACAAAACTATAATCAAGACTTTTTAAAATCCGGTGAATTGCAAGAAGATCTCTTATATGAATTTTAAGAAAGTCTCTGATACTAACAAAACATTCAATAACTCCAATTTAGACACACTACTTCACTATAAATGGCCGGAAACTTTTAATATTTTTTTCAATATATCAAAAAGTATTAAATGAATCATCTTAAAACTTCAAGAGTGTAAAGAACATATTATACCTTTTATATTTAATTGAAAGTATTACTCCGAAACTAAAACGGAGACTAGTAAAAAGTTAAATAGAAAATGAAACTGTTTGGGATCACCCTGTAAAAAGTAATGCTTAAAATACGATCTGACTGTAGCATGTGATTATGAGGCTCCTAGTTTCATGTTGCTGCTTGTCCAACCTCTCCTATTTTTCATGCAAATGATCCAAGAAACTTCTAAAGTCATTCAAGGTCTCAAGGTGGCTACAAGTCACCCAAACACCAACTAGCTTCAAAATTTTAACTCCAAGCTGACTTTTTGTCGTCTGTCATCTGCTCTGTTATTGCCAGTAGAGCTCCTTCAATTTCAATACAGGCTGGCTCATCAGGCATTTTGTTTTCCACTCAGCGATTGTCGCCCACGCGGTCCGAATTACAAGTGTTATCAAATCACTTAAAATGGAGGTTTTGCAGCCGAAAATTGCTCAAATCATACCAGAACTGCTTTTAGAACGTTTAGATTTCCAACAGATGAAGAAAGGCGCAAGAAATGGGCTATTAATTGTCCAAAAGAAAATTGTACGCTTAGCTTTCAATCAACAAATATAAAGTGTAATTATGATATGTTTTCTTCCATTTTTTATATCAATTATTTGTTTTTATTGCTCTTTGATTATCTAAATGTCGTATTTTACAACCTACACTAATTTTCAACGTGTATAAATATTTAAAATTAACTAATTTAACAGCAACAGTGATGGCTACTATTTACAGCGGTTATAAGACATTTTCGCCAAATATTACCGCCAAATTTATCAAGTACAAACAATAATTCACTCTTCTGTTTCGGCAAACTCGCCATTTTAGGCGATAAAGACGCCGAGTAATACGTCTGCAACTAAACGTCGCCAAGCTATATTTCCGCTGGGCAACAATGATCAGCTGTGGGTCGGCTCGTATTATAGGAGTCTTAATTGCCAGTATACCTCTCCAACTCTACCCAATGAATTCTCCATAAAAGAGCCTCAACCGTTGCGATTTCAGTTTTTCCATGTTTCCTGCAAAGCTCCAAATAAGTACAAGTTCCTTTACCTTCAGACTGTAAGTGGCTCCATAGTGACCCAGTAAAGCTCAAATAAATTAAGCCCAGTAAAGCATATATAATTTTTTATGAGGCTACCACATATATTTATGGAGATATAACAACTTCTTTAAAAAACTACAAAGAAATTTCTAACTTTTTAAACACGTAAGGTATTAAAACCAGTGCAAAGCCATTTTCAGGAATCTTGACATACCTCATTATACATATCTTAGTACAATCAAAATGCAACAATGTTAAATACCTAATAAAATATGAACGTTTTTACTAAATAGTTTTTAACTGTACATGTGCAAGCTTCAGCTAAATTTCATTTTCATAATTTAATAGCCAAATACAATTGAACTACTTATATGAAAACCTCAAACAATTATCGTCTAAATTTAAAAAGTTGAACGTGATAGAAAGAACCGCTATTCAGTTCAAAAAAAAAAAAGGATAAACCATAAGGGGTTTTACTCACAGTTTCATTTTGCTTCCGTCAGTGGTAATACAACCATAGTTGCCTACTTAGCACTTTTTGGCTGCCGGAAATATTTAATAGAAATATCTGTTTTATTTAATTAGTGAACTGTAGCGATTTTCACTGATAAAGTAACATTAAAAAAAAATAAATTTTTGCGGTAACCAAAAGGTGTTAAGTTGGCAGCTATAAATACAACGTCCGTTGTTTGTAAATAAATATTCATATTTTTGAGTATGGTAGTACCATAGCCTCCTAAACTAGATGCCTTCCGCGTGGCTCGGAAACTTGGCAACAGTTCAAGCGGTAGACAGCGCCACCTGGTACAGATAGCGCGATTTTATTATTCAACTGCCACCAATAATTTTAAAAAGTGGTATATGATATATATAATCGACGTTTCTTCGATTCTATTCGCCTTTTATGTATATCAAATCCCACTTATAAAATATTTTGGTGGCTGTTGAATAAAAAAGTCGCTCAATCTGTATCAGGTGGCGCTGTCTACTGCCAAGTTTCCAAGCCAAGCGGAAGGAATCTAGTTTAGGAGGCTATAGTAGTACTCATCAAGATGGAAAAAAAATGTAATTTAACATGAGATCACAAAGGACGTTTAATTGGTGAAAATATGTCTGCAAATGTATAAAGTGAGTGGAGAAAGAACACTCCACTAAAACAAGAGAGAGAATATTTGTTTTAGGCTCTAAATAGGCTCTAAATAGCTCGTGATGTAGACAACCGTTTTACAACAATTGCTCAAAGTTCTGGCCAACGACATTATTGCACAGATTTCAGCGACGAATTAGGAATAACTGGCTGACGCACTTGTAGATTCCGGAATTTCCCAGTCTTCTGCTGCAGCACCCACGATACTTACAATTAATTTTTCTGGTATTTCCAATGATGTCTCATAAATGAGTGATTTTAGCTGACTCCAGAAGAATAAATCTAAAAAATTTAAATATATACTGTTTATATCAAATCCATTGTCTTGAAAAGATATTTTCATGGATGTGTCACAAGGTATACTTTCCTATATGAAATTTTAAAACTGCGTTCCCTAGCAGACCCCTAAACCCCTCCCCCGGCCCAAAATATTTTCACCAAAAGAAGCCCCCCCTCCCCCGAATCCATTGAACACGTGTTTCGCTATTTTTCAAAATTCTGACGTATTTCCGATATAGGAGGGTTGTGGGGGACTTTTGGAAGACCCTGTATATTTTATATTTTAAACAATATATACAACATTAAAATAAATAGAATGCGTTATATTTCTAATTACGTGAATTTGTGTAAGAGTGGACTCTAAAACATAAAATACAAACTCGCATGTAAATGTACAGTTGCAATTTACTTTTTTTTTTTTTTTTATGTACACATAAAAGACAAGAAAAAAAAACGCACTTAGGTACTGTTATTTTTCCTTTAAAAAATCATCAATTTTAACATTTAACTGTAGGTATGTAAAAGATAGTGATTTATATAGATATAGTTGATATTTATTAGTAGGTATGTAAAATATAGTAGTAGAGTGTCGGATATCAAATATCCGAAACTCTAAATCCGGATATGCGATATCCGACAAAATCAGTGTCCGTTTCATCCCTGTTTTTAAATGATGAAATTGACCGTTTTTCAGCAGAAAAATGAAATTATGCACTATTGCTGCAAACAAAGTGACAGTGTTGCAGCACTCGTGCCTATTTTGTTCGACTGGCGAAGGGTCATTTTGTTCGCCAGGCGAAGGGTCATGTTTTCTTTTGACCCTGAATAATTGACCCGGAATCCCCGAAACTTTAAATCCGGATATGCGATATCCGACAAAATCAGTGTCCGTTTCATCCCTGTTTTTAAATGATGAAATTGACCGTTTTTCAGCAGAAAAATTAAATTATCCAAGTGCGGAATAAGTACAAAACTTTGAATAAACACCATAAATAGCAAGAACTCGCAACAATTGTTTCTGGTCGAAAGATAACATGACCCTCTGTCAGGCGAACAAGTATGCACGATTGCTGCAAACAAAGTGACAGTGTTGCAGCACTCGTGCCTATTTTGTTCGACTGGTGAAGGGTCATTTTGTTCACCTGGCGAATGGTCATGTTTTCTTTTGACCCGGAATAATTGTTGCGAATTCTTACATTTTAGGGAGTTTTTTCCCTTAGTGTAAGTTTATATCATTAATCCATATTTCAATCCATCCATTTTTTAATTGCTAAACAATTTCCAATTTAAGAAATTGTTTAAAATTTTATTATTCTTTGAAATATTACATCAAATTAAATTGCACTTATTTTACTTACGGCAATAGAACATAATTTGCTCTTAAAGTACAAAACATGTTTCTTGGGAAGAATAATGGTTAAAAGCAACTTTAAACCTTGAATTGATTTTAGAAAGATGCAATTGCAATTATCGTAATTGGAACATGACATTTGAGTTGTTTAAAGGGAAAATATTTTTCAATTAAAATTGCAGGATTTTAATAACCCTCGTTGTTTCTGAGAGTTAAATGGGAACGTTATGAGAAAAATAAAAGAGAAAATTGATTCAACTTTAGATTTAAGTGTAATTATCTGTTTTAAGAGTAATTATCAGCAAAATACATCAGGTATAATTTAATACAAATTATTTAAAGAATGGTATAACTTTATTATCATTTTTTTCTTTCTAAACCATTATCTATTTTTAACATTTTCCAACAAGGTTGAAAATAGTTAATGATTTTTGTCTGTCAACTTTTCGTGAATATTAATGGAAATTTTTGAAATTGATAAATGTGATTCAAGTTTGCTATCGGATGTTACCTTTGGAAAGTAGATTGAACAATTCTACTGGTTTGTGTACAGAGACACCCGAAAATATACCAAAACATTGTGTTCTATGGGATGTATTTCTGTAAATCAAATTTTAATACGTTTACTTTACACAAATCTTAATGAAATTCATATACGTTATTCAATTTCACTATAGAATATTTTCTACAGAAAAAGAAGTAAATACCACCTCTGGTTTGTGTACAGACTCTTGCGAAATTATACCAAAGCATTGTGTTCATATGAGAATTATTTCTATAAATAAAATTTTAATAACTTTTCCTTGCACAAATTTTAATAAAAATGAGATATATTATTCATATGCACAAAAGAATACTTTCTATAAAAATGTAGTATGATTAACATTATGATTTGCAGTACCACACAAAAATATTCAGTTACAATAAGGGCTATTAATGGAAATTTGCTGGAATTGCATTTTTGTTTCCATTAAACGTTTTTAACACTTTCTGACAATTTTTAAGTGCTAATATGATTTGAATTTGTGTATCTGTCTGTCCGTCTACCCACCTCCAACGCCCATAAGTATTTACAGATTTTTTAAAAAATTATATGTATTATTTAAGTTTACAATGGAATGTTTCCTATTTGAAATGGCATTAATAAGTCCTGTACAACTGGTTTGTGTACAGGACATCCCAAAATGATGACTGTAAAATGCGTATTAGGACAGTTTTTAAATCACATTTAAATAACTTTCTACGGCAAAAATCATAAAGAAATTGACTTTTTTTTTTTTTTTTTTTTTTTTTTTTGGGGGGGGGGAGGGATAAACTAAGGGCTACACTAAAATATTCAGATATACTAAGGGCTTCATATCATTTAGCGTTAAGCATTCTTAACATTTTCCAACAATGTTTAAGAATGATTGTGAAATCAATCAGTCTGTCTGTATGTCTATCTGTCCTTCTGTCTGTCCGTTGTGTGTATAACGCAGGCAAAGAACACTGAAAGTTATACGATACAACAAGAACGTACAATATTGTAAGATGTTTATACTCAATGCGTACCGCGTAATTTTTCGTTCTTGTTTATTCCTAAAATTTATTCATTTACAAATTCTTAGTAAAAACTAAAAAAAATATTTCTATCGATATAAAATTTCATTTGTTTATTTTTATTTTCTTCTACATTCAATAAAAGAGAGTATTGGTATCGTAAAATTTTTAGCTTCCGTTTTTCGATGGATTTACATGTTTTGAGAAGTCCAGGACACGATTTGGTCATTTTTTAAAATGGCTCTGTTCCTCTGTCAATATGTGCGTGGAAAAATTTTTGTCGCAACTCTAGCTAATGATAAATACTCAGAATTTCACACAAATTTGTAAGAAATTATAACTTGGCATACATTAGTGGCTATCAACTTTTGGTGAAAATGGCTAAACAGCTTACGTTGCCATCCCGCTTTTCATAACTTATAATATGGCTGTACAGGACAAAATTTCGTATAAATATACATAATGAGAAACGGATGTATAGATTGTAGGAAATTTTGCTACAAGCAAAATGTTGGGAAAAAAGAGGCGGGCACTAACAGTGCTCCGGAATAAATTACAATGTTGGCATGCCTGTATTTGTGCTCTATTAACGTTGTTTATCACATTCTTATAATATTCCAGCACAAAGTATCTCCACTTATATTTAATCTTTTAATTAGCCATCCCAGGTTCTTCTTCCATAGTATCTAAACTTTGAAAAATCTCAGAATGAAAAACTTGGGCTATAAAGGGGCGTTTCCATTCTCTCATTTAAGCTTTTTCAGAAGATCCCATGTTTGCTTTGCTAGATGTGGTCTGTCGTACGATAGCGATAACTTGACACTCATTTATCATACACCTCTTGAAATTGGAAATAAATTTCAGTGCAGTTATGCCTCTTCAAATTACAAGTCATTGTAAGTACTTCTAATTTGAACATTGCCCGGAATTTCACAGTTATATACAAACTTGCCAACATCCTGATTAATATTACGTAGTGTTGTTAGCCCCTCCCTTTTTTCCACACCAGGAATCTTTTAGAATAATATTCTTCAAATGCATTACGATTAAATAAGAAGAAAAATACTCTAAAAAGATACTGGTGTGAAAAAGAAGGCGAGGCTAACAGTACTACGGAATATTAATTTAACAGGGAAGAGGTGCCGCTCACCGCTCTAGGAGCAGTGTCGAGCGATTCTAGCTATGCTAGGCCCCTCTTCCGGAGTTTATTTAAACTCTAAAAAAAAAAAAAAAAAATTACAAAAGCCGCTAGAGACAGGTCTCCCACACGACAATGAGCGGCATGTTCTATGCTGGTTGAAAAGTGACAAGTGTCTTAAGGCTTGTAAAAGTGACAAGCAAGTAGAGCAAGGCAGAGCAAGTGGCTTAAAGCAAGAGCAAGCAGATGTGAGATTAATCTGTGAGATTAGTCATATTCATAAGGAATTCAAATATATTATTTAGTTTAGAAAGCAGGCTTTTTCTATTGAGGATATTAAACAGCCAATCGGCTGGCCTGGGAGTGGGATTTCTTGAGTGAAAGGCAGAAGTTAAACTACAGTAGTAATAATAGTGATTAGGAGTTCCCTCCTCCCCGCAAGGACACAGAGGAGAGCGTCGGCAATGAAATCTGTATAAATAGGATGGAAATGGGCCATGACCTGTCAGAAAAGCAGTCACGGGGGGGGAAAGACACCAAGAATTTAAGTTTACGAGTGGGATGAGATTAAAGGTGTATCTTCCCTTTGGAGAAGTATCCCACAGTTTCTGCCAATCTCTAAGTAATTGTTGTTTTAATACTTGTTTAACGTATGAGGGAGGGGCAGGGAGTGAAAAATCTATTGAGTTGTTTTCGGTGGCTGCCTTGGCCAGTGAATCAGCAAGTTCATTGCCGAGAACTCCCCTGTGGGCAGAAACATGTGCCAGGGAAAGATGTTTAGCCAGATTAATAAGTTTTGATTTAATTGAGATAACCTGTGGATGTTTACTCCTGTGGCGAGCAATGGCTAGAAGACCTGACAGACTGTCACTGAAAATATTATGGGAGGGATGGTTATTAATATTAGTCATAACCCAGTCTATGGCCATTTGGATCGCGAATAATTCCGCTTGGAAAACAGAGTTATAGTTGGCCAGTCTGCCCGCCCACTGATGGACAACCGAACCATCGGTCATCACACAAAAGGCCGCACCCACACCGTGGTCCGTTTTGGAGCCATCAGTGTAGATAGCCACAGGAGCAGAAGGAGAAAAGCTATTTTTGTTACAATTTACTATTTGTGAAGCAACATCTTTGCCGGGATGAATATTCCAACTATTGACTGTGGGTTGTATTTCTGTGTTTGGAAAAAGGGTTTTTGCCAAAGAAATATTTTTTAATTGAAGAATGTTTGTTTTTAAGTACGTCTGTTGAAGCTGAAGATGGACGTGGGGAATGCCCGTAACAGCAGTGAGGGCGTTAGTGGAGATTGTTCTATATCCTCTTGATAATTGGAGGAGGAAGTTCCTCTGGATTGAGTTTAAGTTTGTCTGAGCAGCAACCGACAGGTTACCCCCCCAAATGCCAGCCCCGTAAGTTAATATTTTTTCTATAATTGTTGAGTACCATATTTTAAGAAAGGAGGTGGAGATTCCCCACCTCCTTCCAACCATTTTAGCTGCATTGTGATAGTGTGTGAGAGTTTTCAATTTAAGTTCTTTAATGTGGGCTAGCCATTTGAGACCCCTGTCGACCGTGATGCCAAGGACCTTGATATGAGGAACATGTCTGACACTGACGCCGTCAATTCTCATCACAGGCATTCTTTTCAATTGTCTTGGGTGAGAGAATGTTAAGGCCTGTGTTTTACCTGGGGAGAGAGATAGATCTAGTTGTTTTAGAAGATTATTGAAAAGAGAGAGAGCCTCCTGGGCCTGAACCTCCAGATCTTTTCTAATTCTGCCCGAGAGAAGTAACGAGAAATCATCTGCGTATGCGTAAGTTTTGAAACCCCCAGAGTTCATGCGCAGCAGGATTTTGTTTGCTATGAGGTTCCAAAGAGTTGGTCCTAGGCATGATCCCTGAGGGCAGCCTTTTGATTGAGATCTTTCTGAGTAGCCGTTACCCCAATTAATTAAAATTTTTCTATTGGAAAGGTAGGAAGCAATGATTCCCGCTATATTGCCCGGGCAGTTGAGATCGCGTAGAGTACTGAGAATGTGGGGCCACTCTATGTTATCGAAAGCACCTTTAATATCGAGGGAGATGAGAGTGGTGTATTCTTTAGCACTTGCGTTGAGGGCGCAGGAGCTCCGGATTTGTTCCAAAAGCATTTCGCACGATCTACCCTCTCTGAACCCATATTGGTGTGTATGCAGTAAATTATTGGTTTCTAAAAAGTAATTTAATCTAGTAACGATGAGTTTTTCGAGTAGTTTTCCTAGAGTGGGCAAAAGACAGATTGGTCTATATGAAGTTGGCTCAGAGGGGAGCTTCCCCTGCTTCAGAAAGTACACCACCTCTCCTTTTCGTAGAATTATTGGAAAATATTGGAATTTAAGACAGAGGTTTGTCCAGTCAGTAATGATTTTGGGAATTGTGTAGAATGTATGTCTAAGTATTTTAAAGTCTATATGATTTGGACCTGGCGCTTTCTTAACATTGAAACTGTGCAGAGTAGCCCTAACCTCAGGCTCCGTGAAAGGGTCATCCGAGGGAGCTGAGAAGGGAGGAGGATTGAAATTAGGGTATTTACTAGATGGAAAAAGAATGCTCGTGATATATTCTAGGTTATTACGTTTAGAGGATCGAGCTGGAGGTCGTTGAAGTTTCAGCTCTGTTGGAGTAAAATATTTATTGGTGAAGAATTTTTGAGCGGTGCCAAATTTATTGGTTTGTGTGGAGCAGAACTTTCTCCATGCGCAAGTTTTAGCAGTATTTACCTGTTTTTTGAACTGGGCCGAGAGTTCTTTAATCTTTAGTTTTTGTTGCGGGTGTAATGTTGGGTCTAGATATTTTAATTGTCTCTTAAGCGCGGTTAGCTGGTTACGCATGGAGCGTAGCTGGGGGGACCAGAAGTTGTAGGCGAACTGCCTCCCCGATTTTTTGAGTCTGAAGGCAGAGGAGGCGGCAGAATGTATGGATTTGATTAAGTCAGAAGTTGCGCGCTCTAGTTGATTAGTGTTTGTTACTGAAGACATTGTATTATGTAGAGAGGAAGTATTAATTTTGAGTTGTTTTTTGAATTTATTAAAATTACCATGTGCGGTTGCAAATCTTTTAGAATAAGTGGTTGAGGGAGTCGAATTTAATGAGTAAGTAATATATTTATGATCAGAACTATTGTGGATATCCAGGACTGACCAGTCGTTAATGATTGCAAAAGTTTTAGGATTAACAAGGGTAAAATCTGGCCAGCCCTTGGCTTCATTTTTTTCGAAAGTTGGGTGGGAATTTTCAATATTGGCTAGACAGAGGTTATTTGAAGCTATGAATTCAATTAGGCTGCTCCCTCTAGCGTCCTCACGCGGTGAACACCATAATGGGGAATTCGCATTGAGGTCGCAGCCACAGAGAAAAAGAGATTTTTGAGTGATGAGAAATTGCCATTCTTGCAGACATTCCTCGAAATCAGAAGAGGGGGCAGCGTAGGCACTGCCAAGGATCAGTTCGCCTTCAAGTGTAGTCAAAGTCAGAAAGACACAATGCTCCCCAGTGAAAAGGTGTGTGTAGTTAAGATTTTGTGTGTTGATGAGTACATGCGCAGAGTGTTGATTAGAGCTAAATCTGGACCAGGAGGCAGGGAAACCATACAGGTCACCCTCTCGAGTGCAATAGGCATCTTGCAGCAGCGCAATATCAATGGAGTTTTTCTCCATATATACTTGCGCCGCCGAGTTTGCCGCCTTGCATCTGTTGAGGTTGACCTGCAGGACACGAAGACTGTCTATGGAGTTTGATTGTGGGGTGGTCGAAGAAGATGCTGCTTTTTGGTAGGAGGAGGAGAGAACTTTTTTGCGTTTTGCTTTGAATTTAAAATTTTTATTGGGGGTTGAAACGGAATTAGATAAATTAGGACGTTGTTTACCTGCTTGCTCCATAGTTAAGATAATGGCTCGTCGGAGTTACTGATGTCTGGACTTCTGCTGGCTCCGAGAGGAGTGGGTTGGTAGGTTGTCGCAGAGTATTTTCTGAGGTAGTCCATGAAGAGCTGTGTAAGATGATTTGAATCTGCAGATAATGGAGGTGGGATTGGGAAGAATTGGTATGGATATATTGGCCTAGTGGATGGGTGCTCTCTGCTGTCTGATGGAGGGTAGTCTTTGTCTTGTGGAGTGACTCTTTCGGACCCTGGATTGAGGCTTGGTCTGGAGTTTTGGCGTGTCTGGCGACTTCTTGATCTTGTTTCCTGTGATCTCCTGTAGCTCCTTGTGCGGGAGCTGGATTGTTGGACTGTGCGGATCCTAGATTTATTCTGTTGTTTGTTTTGGTTACTTCGTTGGCGAGAGTTGGACTGATGGGTTAGGCGGTTGCAGGTAGCAGCATCTCTTCTCGAAATTCTTGCTGCGCCTAGGGCTACCATAGGATATTTTTTGTCCAGTGTTTCACGGCAGAATTTATATCTTTCTTCATAGATGGGGCATTTCTTGGAGTAAGCCGGGTGGTCTGATTTTATTGGAGATAATCCATTTTTCAGTCTGTACATGTTTTCCCTCTGACAGTTTATGCAGTTGGGCCTGGAATTGCACTGCTCATTTTTGTGTGTACCTGAACAATGAGAGCAGTATTGTTTGCTTGAGCAGGTAGTCGTTGGATGTTCCAGGCTTTGACAGTTAAAGCACCTGATGACTTGTGTTAGTGGTCTTATTGGATATATTTGCAGGCCCAGTTGTATTGATTGGAGGTTTAAGAAGGCTTCTGCCAGAGGGGAGGGTGCTTGAACAACCCAGTTCTTCAGGTCAGCGATTCTGGATTGCTGCTGTCGGATGATTTGTATGGCTTCTTCTAGTTCTTTAGGTAGACCACTTAGTTCGATGAGGCATTTTAGTAGCTGTTTGCTTTCAGCTTCCTCCGGCAAACCTAGAACTAGGAAGCGTTGCATCGGGCAAGGTTTCATTTTCATTTTCAGATATTGTGGAATGTCACTGTGAGAGGCGAGGTCCTTTAGTAAATGTTGGGCATCAGTCTCTGAATCACATGTAACGTCTATGGATTTTCTGTATATGTTAGTTTTTACTATTTTTGCATGAGTGTTGAAATTTTTACATTTCAAGAGTGCCATGATTTCTGTTCCTCTATCTGTGGGTTTGACAGAAGTAATGTATACTGTTTTCTTGAAAGTGTTAAGTGCCTGTAGGGCTTGTTGGAATTGCCTGTTCTGTGGATGTGCAGATTTATTGTTTCTCTTTTGGTTCTGTGTGCTTTGGTTTGATTGTGCTGCTGCCGCTTGGTGACCTGTGACCTGTGAGAAGCTGGGGTTAATAATGTTTGATTCTACATAGGAGGCAGGAGTATCTTGTGGAACACTGGCAGTGTTTTGTGGGGGTTGTTCTTGCTGTAACTTTTCATTCATAAGTTCCTGCAGGGTTTTAATTTCTTTTAGTCTTCTGTCCATTTCTGAGAAGTTGTTTGTAATAGAGTTTTGAATTTCTTGTAGTTGGATATTCTTGGTTGCATTTTCCGTCGTGGGAAGGGCTATTAGATTGGTTGCTTGAGTTGGAGAGGTTGGTTGAGATGGAGAAGTTGGTTGAGACGAGGAAGGGTCATTGGTTTTGTGAAGAGCCCTAATTTGACGAAAAGCATGCTTAAGTAGCACAAGGGGGGGTCTGTCGTTATTGTTCTTAACCAATGTTATGATGTTAATTGCCGTCTTGGCTATTTCATCAATGCATGTAAATGTTCTGAAGGTCTCCTGTCTGTTGAATAAGACCCGAGTCGCTCGAGAGCGGGTGATTGGAGGTTCAGTCTCCTCTTCTGTTTCGTATTCCGAAAACACTGTATCTACGTCTTTAGGTCTGATGACGGGAGTGTTGTCATCATCTGCCATGTTGAAAATGGGAATGTAGCTTTAAGAAAAGCTTTTTTTTTTTTTTTCTTTTTTTTTTTTATTTTTTTTAATTTAGCAAGATTAGCTATTAATTTTAGATACTAAACAGTAAAAGTTTGTAATTAGTACCAGATAAAACACAAATATAAAATATAGATAAAAAGAGAAGCGTCCAGAAGAGTGGATGGGGTTTTCCCAGTCGCATTATGCCTCAAAAAAAAAAAAAAAAAAAAAAAAAGTCATTATCAGTTCTATTGAATGAAAAAGCAACTGTTAACTGTTGATTGCGGGGAGAAAGAGAAAAAAATATATTTATATATATATTAATTTATGGAATTAGCTTTAATGTTAAAAGAAGGAAGAAGACTGAGCTTATTTAAAAAAAAAAAAAAAAAAATCATAAAATAAAATAAAATAAAGTAAAAGGGGGTTAAAAGGAAAAAAAAAAAAAAAAAATCCCTTCCTTTCCCTCTTTCCTTTCATTATTAAAATTATTATTATTATTATTATTTTCCCTTCCTTCTCATTTTTTTTATTTTAATAAGATGAACATTGGTGTTGATGCCAGACACAAGTGAAGAGAATGAGAAATAATAGAGATTAATTTTGAGGGGGGGGTAATGTGGTTTACAGTCTCATGTTAAGGGCCACTGAGAGTTGCTGGAAGACCCATGGGACCTCAAGGAGAGGGGGGGGGTAGCAAAGTTTCCAGAGTTGCTAGTATATGCTTGTGACACTGCTTGTACAATTACTGAAGAGTTTGTGGTGAAGCTGTTCGTTTGTAGATTGACTTTAGTTTGGTTGTGGACCCATATTATATAGGCTAGTTGCTTACTAGTGTATTGGTGTTGAGTGTTGTGAAACTGTGGGTGGAGAGAACTATTCAGCCTGTGAGTGTGACGATGTTTATAGCATTTATGTTTGTTGGTGTGCCAGTTAATTTTAGTTTATTGAGGCGTGTGGACACCATGAGTGTGTTGTTGCTTTATTGTTAGGTGTAAAAATCTTAATTACTTAGGTTAATTTTTTTTTTTTTTTTTTAATGTGTTAATGGTGTATGTTTGCTGCTGTTGTTAATGTTAGGCGTTTCTTTCTTTAGCTTGTGTGAATGTGTCGATGCTGTTGAGTATGTTTCGTTCTTTAAGTTCTAAAAGATTGTCGGACTGTTCTGTTTTAACTTAAGTCAATTCCTACTAGCAGGGAACGTATGACGTTCTTGATTAGAGAAGTCGGCTTGCCTGTGAATGTGTAGATGTTTATTGCAGTAATTTAATTAATTGTCTTGTTTAATTGTGGGAATTAGCTTAGTAAAGCTGTTCATACCATTGAAAGTTTAAGACAGCTAGGGAATTGTAAAAACATGTAGACCCCGTGAATGTGTAGTTGTTTGTTTGAGAAATTCTATTTCTCTTGTTTGTTGAGAATAATTCTTGACGCATCGTATTTAAAGTTGGTTAGCATCTGTTGATGAAAAGAGTCAGTTTCTTAAAACGTGTTGTATGAATGTACGTAAAAGTGTTGTTTGTTTCACTCTTTTGAGTTCTAAAGGATTTTCTTGTTGTTCTTTAGATTCTTTTTGATGGAAACCGCTAGCAGAGAGCTTGTGAAGTTCATGTGTAGAAAAGTCAATTTTCTCGTGAGTGTGTAGATGCATGTATTAGTTTATTTCATTGGTTGACTTGCGTATTTGTGAGATTTCACATGCTAAAGCAGTTGCTTCCTGAAAGAGTATTAATTAGGTTTACGCTGGGAGAGGGAAGTCGGGTAAAGACTGCGTGAATGTGCTGATATTTCCTTAATAGGAGCATTAATTATCTCGATTAAGATTTGTTGTAATTACTTTTAGTGTTTATTTGCCAATATTATTGTAAAAAGGGGATAGTATCATCAGATTTGTGTGAGCATGTTTGTATTGTTTTACTTGTTACGTTCTTCGTGTGCTAGAGGATTGTCTAGTTTCTCTGTTTTTACTTTTAAGTGATGCCCGCTTGCTATGATAATGAGAATTTTGTGTGTGGGGAGATCATTTAGATCGTGAGTACGTGGATGTTTTCTGGATGTATTTTAGTTAGCCGTCTTGTTTTAGTTGAAAATTTTAGTTCCGTTCTAGAACAGTTTCCTCCCTTAAAGGACGTCAATTAAACGGCTTGGGAATGTTTACAGTCTGAGGACTCCGTGGGTGTGTAGGTGTTTAAATAATACCTGCATTTTTCTTACTTATTGTGCATAGTTGATGTTACAAATTTTATTAATGTTTATTAACCGCTTTAGTAATTGTTACGGGTTAATTACTTTAGTTTTATGTGGTTGTATTAATGCTATTTAGCTTTATTCGTTCTTTGAGTTCTAAAAGATTGTCTAACTGTGTAATTCTATTGTTAAAATCCACTAACGGAGAACGTGTGACGCTTGTGTTTAGTTAAATCGAGTTTCCTGCGAGTGTGTGGATGTTTAATTCATTCAGTTTCATTAGATGTCTTAATTATTTATGGGAATTAACGTGCAATAACAGAAATGCCATTTGAATGTTAAAGCCGGCCAGGGTAAGTAGATGCATGAGGAAACAGTGAATGTAATGGTGTTTGTTTGAGGGGAAAAAAAAAAAAATCTCGTGATTATTGTGATAAAATTTAATTGCTTCATCCTGAGAGTTTGTTTGCCAGTGTTGTTAAAAGAGGTAGTCAGAATCTTAATGTGTTATGCGTGAGTGTATAGGTGTTGTCTAGTTGTTTTGCTTTTTGAGTTCTAAAGGATTGTCTTGTTATTCTGCTGAAACTTTTGATGGAAACCGTTAGCAGAGAACGTAAGACGTTCATATATGGAGAAATATATTTTCTCGTGAGTGTGTAAGTGTCAAATGCAGACAAGTTAACTGGTTGATTCGTCCATTTGTGAAGTCTAACGTTTTAAAACAGTTTCTTCCTGAGAGGGTAATAAGATTAGCCGGGAAGCGGAGAGTCGGATAAGAACCGCGAGAGTGTGTTGATGATTCAATATTAGGAGCATTTGTCTTATTTATTGCGATAATCTTTGTTGTAACTTCTTTTGGTGATTATTTGCCACTAAATTTTTTGAAAGGGAAAAGTTTCTTTAGATTTGTGAGGGCAACTTTGTGTTGTTTTGACTTGTTTCGTTCTTTGTGTTCTAAAGGATTGTCAAGTTTTTCTGTTATTATTATTATTATTATTATTTTTTTTTTTTTTTTTTTTTTGTGGTTAAAATAATTATCTGACTTATTGAATTGTAAAATTTTGACGTGCTAGAGCAGTTACTCTGGTTAAGATCTTAAATTTTAGTTAGCCAGGGAAAGGTTAACTGCGTGAACACCCCATGAATATGCTGATGTGTATTGAAAGAAAAGAGCAGTTGTTCTAAATCGTGTGAATGTTTTTTCCCCCCCTTTGATGTTCATTTGCCTTTGCTGTCAATGTAGAGAGTTAAATTCTTAAATTGATTATTCTGGGAGTATTAAGATTGTTTAATATGCTTCAAGGTTTGTGTACTAAAGGATTGTCTAGTTTTTCTGTTAATACATTTAAGTGAATCCCGCTTACTGTGATCATAGGATATTTGTGTATGGGGTATTCATTTTGATAGTGAGTGCGTCGATGTTTTCTGGATTTATTTTAGTTAGCCGTCTTGTTTTAGTTGAAAATTTTAGTTGCGTTCTAGAGCAGTTTTCTCCTTTAAAGGACGTCAATTCAACGACCTGGGAATGTTTACAGTGTGATGACTCTGTGGGTGTGTAAGTGTTTAAATGATAGGTGCATTTTTCTTAATTAATGTGGTTAGTTGATGTTTTAACTTCTATTTATGATTGTTAGCCTTTTCTGTTAATACATTTAAGTGAATCCTGCTTACTGTGATCATAGGATATTTGTGTATGGGGTATTCATTTTGATCGTGAGTGCATGGATGTTTACTGCAATTATGTAAGTTGTGAGTTTTTATGCGTTTTAAAGCAGTTTCTCTTTTAAAGGACGTTAATTGGGCTACGTGGGAAAGTATACTGTGTGGGGACTCCGTGAGTGTGTAGATGTTTGGATGATAAGTACCATTGTCTTAATTATTGTGATTGGTTGTTATTGTTTTGTCATCTATTGAGAGTTAGCCGCTTTTGTAATTGTTGGGAGTTTGTTATTTTACTTTTATGTGGTTATGGTGATGATGCTGTTAACGAATCGTGATTGCATACATGTTTACTTGAAAAGAGTAATTGCCCTAAACTGTGCCCTAACTAAAGTTGTTTCAACAGTTAATGTTTAATTTTAATTACCATTATTGTGTTTGATAGGAGTTTTGCTTCTTGTCTGGTTTTTGTGAGTGTGTATATCTTTTTAAGCGTATAACGTTCTTTAAGTTCTAAAAGATTTTCTTATTGAGCTGAATTTCTGTTTAATAAATCTCGCTAACAGGGATCTTGTCTTACGAGTTTCTAATGTATCAGATTTCCCGTGAGTATGTAGATGTTTATTTTTATCTTTTAATTTACTTTTCGTTCGTAATTTTTTTTTTTTTTTTTTTTTTTTTTTTTATGCTAATATTAATGTGGTAGAGCAGATTCTCCCAAAGAGAGCACTGGAAAAGATGGGCAAGAGAAAGTAAACAGCTTGAGGGTCCCATGAGTGTGTAGATGTTAGTCTATAAGGAGAGTTAAGCTTAATTTTTCTTTCTTTCCTTTAATAATAATTGTTCGCTTTAATTTGGAGGTTGCACTTAATTACCACCGGTAATTATAGTTTAAGGAGTATTTGCTTAAGGTTTAAAGTGTGAGTTCAATGATGTATTTTCTAGTTGCGTTCTAAAGGATTTTTGTTTTGGTTTGAATACGTTAGCTTACGTTATTTTGACCAATCAGATAATTCGAGTTCAAATTTGAGCTATTAGGGAAAAGTACTTGGTGTTCTAGGGAAAAGAGTACACATATTGCAGCTGAACTATCAAATTAGGGAAGAAGTTGGGGAAAAATTGCGTTTTTAAAAATTTTATTTACTTAACTTAAAATTAACATAGAAACACCAGACCAGTTTTAAAAGTTAATTTATGGTTACTAGCATCCACAACAATCATCATTTTACTGTAATTAAATGGTTAAGTGCTTTTATTTTGTTAAAAACATGGTCAAAGTGATAGGCTACCATCGGCCATGTTAGGGATGATTAGGGAAATGAATTTCATTTAGCTAGCTTTTAACACTTTTACATTTTTATTGTTAACTTTTGTTCTAGTAATCTTAATTACTTAAATGAGGTATCAAAATGAAGCTTAGACTTTCAAGAACAAAATGAGACATAATTTGCGACTGGTACTTACCCCGTTCCCAGTGGCAATTAGCCCATTTCAGGAGTGCTGAATAGCATGACTTCACTGACCGGTACACATTATATATGTACGGAATATTAATTAGAATGTTGGCAAGTATGGTTATATATATATATATATATATATATATATTCACAAATGCAGTGATGAAAGAGTTCCACTTTTTTTGCCACCAGTATTTTCCTTCAAAAATTTCTAACCTATTAAATCACAAAAATAACAGTAAAAATATGATAAAAATCTCTAAATAGAAATGCTGGGGGCAGAAAAAGCGGAACTTTTTCATGTCTGCAAATGATAAGGAAAAAAACTCAAATCTTAAACTCAAATCTGCTACGTCATGCTCTGAAAATAATGTTTAAAGTGTTGTAAAGTTTAATCAAAATAGACATACACCGATATTTTTTATCAGTGATTGGAACTAACTTTTTGACTAATCTATAAGCTTGTGAAAATTAAAATGAAATATATTATTTCTCCCAGAAAATAATTAATATTAATGACAATGGGCTCTTCCCACCTGACGTCAGAGGTCATGATAGAGAAAAATAAATAGCAGACGAAGTCTTGTTTATCTATAGCGATTGCTGAAATAACGTATTTTCTATTCTTATTTTTGATCAATCGTATTTAATCTGTGTTATTTTTTTATACATCATCATTTTTAATCCATTTTATATCATTATTCATCATCTTTTGTTTGCTGTATACATTTACAATTATCATTTAGTTTATATTTGTTATTATATTTGTTTATATTTGTTAAATACTCTGATTTTTGGTACTTAAATCAGTGACAGTGCAATATCGTACTGCGTAAATCCATTTAGACCAGTAACTAAGTTAACTTGTTGTAACACCGTTATGAAATTAAATTAAATGAAAACATTTTAAAATTTCAAATTATAATCCGTAAACATTCCACAAGAACAAGCTATTATTTATTGCTAGATCAGTTAATGTAACAGTTACACTAAAACATACAAAAATCGATTCTTACAGTTGAAAATAAATAAACACATAAAGTGTTTTTAAAAAATTATTAAATTTACAAATACAATTATTCTACTGTTTACAAATGCACAATATAACTTTTATTTTATTTTATATTAAATATTAACATTTTTGTTCTTAAGAACAATATTTAATTGAATTCGGTTCTCAGAATTCGATTATTCGTTTTCCTCTATCACATGATTGAGCAGACGAAACTGGGAAGAGTCCATTCAAATTTTCCTAGCTGAATGCACCTGAAACTAAATACAATATTTATTATTTTTCTGTCCGGAATTTCTGATAACGTTTTATGAAGTTTTAAAATAATATGCAACACAGAAGAAAAACATTCAAATTAATGAACAAGAACTTTTAAGCAGCTCGTATGTCACGTTCCATTAAAAATATTAACAATTCCTTTTTAAAAGAAGGAATTTAGAAGTTAAGCATTAATCTTCTCCGAAAATGTGTTTCGTATTTTGTTAAAAATGATGTTTTTCTTCTTATTATTTTACTTCTTCTTCTTCCCAGTCACGAGTATTATAAAATGTATTTTTATTCTGAAAACCTTTTTGATAAATTTGAAAGTTTTCTAATTTATTGATCAAAATGATAGGTGGTTCATAATTTATAAATGTAAATTAATACTTAAATATAATTCACTGTCACTATTATTAAGGTATATATATAACATCTTAAATAAACATGATGGTGGATGAGTCATAGCCTCCTTAATTAGATGCCTGTCGCGTGGCTCGGAAGCTTGGTAACAGTCGAAGCGGTAGACAGCGCCACCTGGTACAGATTGCGCGACCTTTTTATTCAACAGCCACCAAAAAATTTTAAAAGTGGGATATGATATACTAAAAAGGCGAATAGAATCGAAGAAACGTCGATTGTATATGTCATATATCACTTCTTAAAATGATTGGTGAGAGTTGAATAAAAAAGTCACGCAATCTGTACCAGGTGGCGCTGTCTACCGCTTCACCTGTTGCCAAGTGTATGAGCCACGTGACAGGTATCTAGTTTAGAAGGCTATGAATGCATAGAATAGTATTGCCAGATTTGAGAACTTTTTTATTTAATGTCCACCACTAAATTTTAATTGTAATGGCTGGCTAATTACTTCGAAGATTAATCAGCTATTATGCATAACAAATATCACGTCTCAAAATTGTTGGTAACTATTGAATAAAAAATCTGGTGTGTAACAACCACATGACTTCCATTTCCCATCATCACACGTATCACCACTGTTGTCAGACGTTGCGACTTTTTTATTTAATACTCTCCAATTTTGAGACGTTATATTTGATAGACGATTCTTCTATTCGATATGTCTTTTATGTATACCAAATATCACTTCTCAAAACTAATGGTGACTATCGAATAAAAAAGCCGCAAAGTAATAGTAGGTAATGGAAGTCGTGTGGTTGTTTCACACCAGATTCTTTTTCTGTGTAGTAGCCGAGAAATTCTGCTTTCAAAGCTGGACGAAATAGGTGGATGATCTGTTTGAACCTTAAGCAGTTATCACACGGATGATCCTACCCTCTGAACTATACGCTAATACCTCTCCGAATAATCGAGTATCAGGTAGTAGGGTTATTTTGAAGACTGAAATGAATTCAAAAAGGCGTTAACAGTTGGCGACTTATCGCTCACTATTTCATGTTTTAAACGTACTCTGATTTTCTCGCACTCCGATTGGTTGAATACGAGCTAACATCTATCATAGGAGATTTAGTCAGTCATAAGTTCGTCATTGACAAAGATAGGAGAGGGAAACTTATCACACGATGCGTTTTCAACCGTTTGTCGCTCGAAAAACCTGTTTCAGGTGGTTTCGGGAGAAAGTATCTGATACTGCTGATCGTATGAGAGTACGTGTGATAGCAGCTTAAGTCGCACTCAGAGCCGCCAACCTAATCCGTCAATTTGTTAGTACCGCCCTTTTTCCTACACCACTTAATTTTTAGACTAATTCTCTTCAAGTATAGCAGGGGTCGTAGTCTCTGCCTTTTTTTTCAGGACACTTTCAAGAGAGAGAAATTTTTGCCTCTTTTGCGACCACTTTTTCCTTAAAGAAAATTTTATTGAACTTTAAAAATAGTATAGTGTGATTAAGTAGTATAGAAATTATTACATAAAATTAGTGATAGCAAAAAAAGTATAAATTTCTGATTTCTCAAAGTGTCCTGAAAAAAAGGCGGAGACTACGACCCCTGATATACTTACGATGAATTAAGAAAACAAATACTCTAAAAATTAAGTGGTGTAGAAAAAGGGGCGGTACTACCAATTTGCCGGATTAAGTTAGCAGCTCTGCGCACTTGTTAGCCGAATTGTTTCGAATCTTCCGTGATTTTCTCCAAGTTTCATGTAAGTACGAGTCAGAACCCCCTAGAAAGGCCCACATGAAAGGCATTCCACAGAGGTGTAAAATCTTTTGTTGTCAAATGACTTTATTAAATAAATAAATGAGTAAATGGAAGTAAAAGAAAAACGAAAAGAAAAAAGATGAAAATATTTTTAGAAAATACCTTACTATTTCATTATTATTACTAACAATTCCAGGACCAATTTACTCCAGTAGTAAACAACTTTATTTAATAAATGTGTTCTGATACATTCCTCGTAGTATAAATGTCTGATTAAGATAATCAAATGGGTTGCTCAGGTGTTCAACACGGAAATCCAATATATCAATAAAACTTTCGATCGGATTAGTCTGGTTTTCCACGTTTCTTCACAAATATACTTACAAAAAAGGGATAACGTGCATAAATCATTTTAATAAATTAAGGTAGAGAAAAAATTAGATTTTTACTTTTAGATTTTAGATAAACACTAATGTATATTTTATAAACAGATGTTGTTTTATGATATTCATTAAGGTCTCAAAACTGTGCATTCAGTTTATACACATTCAAAACTCCTTCAGCACCATAATCTGTTTAGTAAGAATATGTTTAATACCAGATGCATGAAATTTCGTCAAACATAGTATATATAATTATTTTCAATTTCATGCGAAAGGTTTAATTATGTATAAAGTTAGTAGATAATATAAAGATTTGCACATTTATTTATTATATGAATGAAAAGCACAGAAATAAGATCCGAAATAAACAAATAGTACTAACAATTCCAGGACCAATTTACTCCAGTAGTACACTCAACGTCCGTAAGTATTTCGAATTGCTCTGTTACATTACAACTAGCTGGCTTCACCAGCTAGTTATCCAGAGACCCATGAAACTTTTTACCAAAATATTAAAAATTCAAATATTTTTAAATAAAATCTAAACGTAGCTCTAGTTCAACGTAAAATATACTCAAATCAATGAAAATCAAATAAACCAATCAAATCTCTCGTAATTCCTCATAACGAAGCTCTATTTCAACGTAAAATACACTCAAATCAATGAAAATCAAATAAACCAATCAAATCTCTCGTAATTCCTCATGACGTAGCTATAGTTCAACGTAAAATACATTCAAATCAATGAAAATTGAATAAACGAATCAAATCTCTCGTAATTTCTCATAACGTAGCTCAAGTTCAACGTAAAATACGCTCAAACCAATGAAAATCAAATTAATCAATCAAATCTTTCGTAATTCCTCATAACGTAGCTCTAGTTCAACGTAAAATACACTCAAATCAATGAAAATCAAATAAACCATTCAAATCTCTTGTAATTCTTCATAACGTAGCTGTAGTTCAATTGTAAAATACACTCAAATCAATAAAAATCAAATAAACCAATCAAATCTCTCCTAAGATTCTCCATTCTGCGTCATTATAGAAATGGGAAGTTTTATTTTCATATTAATTAAAAGAAAACTAATCAAAAATTCGAAAATCTGACTTCGATGTGCACAATGGCCCTGCGGAGGGCACCTTTGTGTTAAATCACATGACAGTCCGAGCTACAGTTTTCGAGAACAGTGAAATATACATATTTATATACAAATATTCCTCACTTAATAGTACAAGATAAAGCCCAAAACTCTGGAAAAGAAATTACGTATTCTGTAGTGTGTTCAAAAACAATCATCTCTATAATGCCAGAAAATTCGCAGTGACAGTTAATGACGCCAAAATACGTTCTTGTAATTCGTATAGAAAAGGTAATAATGTTTATGCACTTATGTCGTAGTGTTTAACAACTTGTCTGGTTAATGCGAGTTAACTCTGTCGCCAAATCACCGTCAGCGAGAGATTTGTTTTTTTTTCTTGATGGGAAGGGACGTCAATATATTTTTATAATATGACCAATATTCGTATTTTTACAATCATCAAACGTATTTTTACGAGCATTTTATTGTGTTGTCCTCACTATTTCAGAACAATGGCCTGTATTCTCCCGAATTCGGAATACGGGACGAAATGCATTATTCGTTAAAAATCATCATATCGGAATATCTCAATACATTCATATAATAGAATTTCCCGAATTTTGTTTGGAGATTTACATTTTTCGGAATGACACACGGAATATCTGCATTCGGTATAAGATTCCGATTCCGAGTTATGGGAGAATAGGGCCCAATAATCTTTTAAATAATATTAATAATAACTATTATTACTTTAAATAATATTAATAACAACTATTTTACTATAGACGCGACACTTGCCGATCGAATGGCAGCAGCATTAGTTTCGTAGTGGTCATTTCACATAACAAGCTTAGAGCATTTATACAGCATAGAAGCTCAGGTATGACCTTAACATATATATAGAAAATTGGACCATAGCAGCGCCATCTGTTGACTTCTACACATCCATATTTAATCAGCATAGTGTTTTATAATGACACTATTACATATCATTTTGGGAGAATATACCCAGTAAAAACTGTAAATGCAATATATGTATATATCAGAGAAGAACAGCTCCACCTGTTAAGCGATTTGAAACAAAAGTTGATAGGCACCAATTTACATCAAAATGCAACTCAACATAAACGTATACGAAATTATGTGCATTAGTCGAGCTAAAGCTGCCACAATTATTTTGTCACACTCACACACATATTTTTTAATGGTCAAATAGTGTTCTGAACCATTCAAAACAAGTAACTCCATTGGAAACTGAAGTCCAATAATTTATACGAATCCAATATCTTCTATAGAATATGGAAGAAAGTAAAAAACTTTTGATATTTAAAACTATTCATAATCAAATAATAAAAAAATTGTGTAATTAATATAAAATAAAAAAATTTCTTAATCAGTATTAAAAGCCAAATTTAGATTTTCTGCGAATGATTTAATTTTTACATACTGGTGGCAAGTCTTGAAACAAAATGGCTGTTAATTAATAAATCTATCCCTAAACTTCCGAACAGCCATCTGATTTTGACTGGGACCTTTAAACAAACGATTCCTTTTGTTCAGATTCAAAGATAAACTACTGGCGTTATATAATCTTTTGGTACTCGTTGAGATTAATTTACGTAATGTGCATAAATATCTCTGCCCAAAATTTCACTTCTAAGCCGCTAGACAAACAAATTCACTTCAGGTCACTAAGTAGAAATCTAATTCAAAAGATTATACACATGTAGCATTTCTCTGAAACCCGGAGTTTAGTGTAAATTATACATATTTGAACTAAAATACATGACTGAAATAAAAATTCCGTTTAATAAGAAATGAAGTACAAATAGAATGTTGTGGTCAACACAACATTTTCGTCTATATTTTCTTATACAAATTCACGTAGCACAAATAAATTATTTATTCAAGTTATTATCTATTAAAATTATTTTTTCCATGAAGAAAGTTGGCGATTTGCATCTCGGAGAACTATATACAGGCCTCGCAGCATTCCTAAAAATTTACTCGCATATTTTATTACACTGCCATCACTATCGTCAAAAACAATTTTCTCATGAGGATTGAAATAAAAATTTAGTTTAATGAGTAATGAAATAAAAATAGTACGTTATGGTCATTATAATATGTTCTCCTATATTTTCTTATACAAATTCGCGTAGCACAAATAAATTGCTTATTCAAGTTATTATTCATTAAAATTATTTTTTCCATGAAAAAAAGTTAACGATTTAAAATTGACAACACTGATACTCTTGTTTACTTCGCTTTTGCTTACGCACGGATTAAGAATCAATAGGGCAGTTCCTTGTTTGTAAACAAACATCTCAACTTTTATGAGTGGTTGGCAAAAAGGCTTGGGAAAAGCATAGCGATGGCGGATCACCAACGGAAAATCAATGGTGGGCGGGGCGCAGGAAAGTCGAGCGCGCTTTTTTGCCAACCACCAGACGTCACGAGGAAATGCTCTCCACCATTGCTAACCGCATAGCGATCCGCCATCGCTATGCTTTACCCAAGCCTTTTTGCCAACCACTCATAAAAGTTGAGATGTTTGTTTACAAACAAGGAACTGCCCTATTTTACTTTAGAACATTTTTAAAAAGAATAATCACGCAGACGACAACTGTTTAGGCTACGATTTAAAATTTTGATCCGCGTTTGTAATGATCGATAGACGGCGCTTTCTGAACTGTAGTTGTTAGTAAATATAATAGCCACATGTATTCATTATTGTTCTTTATGTTATTCTACTTAATATTCGTACTATAATTTCTCCGTCATTACATCAAGGAAAATTGATTGATTTTGGAAAAAAATATTTCAGTTTATTCAAAGTTCGATCGGAAGTAGATTTTTAACTGAAGCTGAACAAATATTAGTTTCAAATCATCTGATTAATTCTTTACTTCCATTAGACGAAGCAACTGAAATTTTAAATTTGCCATTTGAAAATAAATGGAAGCTTAATTCTGGATTTCTTGATCCTTTGGAGTCACACTGGAACACACAACAGTATGTGTTATATTTTTTACCGGATTTATTCATTTTTATTTCATTACAATCGCGGAGTGTTCTGATTAAGAGAATCTTAAAGCTATTAATTTTTTTTTTTCTGCCGAAGTTAATGCATTATTCTTTTCTGGGGCAGATGACAGCCTATTATCTAACATTCGTATTAGAAATTCCACGGAATCTTTATTTAATCGATAGCGATATCGAAATGCCACATTATCCAAAGAATCCAAATCATTTACTCTAATTTGATGCACCGTCCTTTTCCTTCTTTCAGATGTTTCCAATAGTCCTAAGCTTTCAATATCATCTAGTGAGAATAGATCGTCAACGTCAGCCATGTTTGTTATTTGTTTACGAAGCTGAGCTGCGGAGTTAGCATGCGTTACGAAAAGATCCGAGAATTAACTCTGTTAATCC
The DNA here is from genome assembly GCA_963930645.1 of Salticus scenicus. Classification (NCBI taxonomy): domain Eukaryota; kingdom Metazoa; phylum Arthropoda; class Arachnida; order Araneae; family Salticidae; genus Salticus; species Salticus scenicus. The sequence goes on from OZ005660.1 coordinate 24,079,556, forward strand.
TCCGATATTCGAGGATCAAAAACGAAATGTTAAAGTAGCCGATGAACTATGGATTTTCGTTGGAGAATACCGATTTTCATATGATCGAGCGATTACCGCTGATCCGAGTGTTAAGAAGTTGGTGAATACGGCCCTTAGACTGTCTTGTTTCTTTTTCTCTGCACTATCCCACATTACAATATCATCAGCAAATAGAGATTAGGTCACATCTGTCGCCAAACATTTGGTAAAGCGTTGATGAAAATTTTTAAAAAAATTGGGTTAATTACTGTGCCCTGTGGAAGGCTAGTTTATGTTTGTCTAAAATTCGAAGTAGCTCTCCATATCGAATGGCAGAAAAACTTTTAGAAATAAAAAATCTTAATTTAAAAAAAAAACATATTGACTCATATACCTAAGTTCTGTAGTTTCTGTAGAACCCTTAACCTTCAGACTCTGCCATCTACAAAAAATCTACAAAAGCAGCAAAGACAGAATTGCGTATCTCCAAAGTCTTTAATAGCTAGAGTCATACGTAAAGGAAACCTGTTGAACTGTTAAGTGGTGCCGTCTATAGGTGATAGTAGGTTGCCACTGCCAAGAAAGCAAACAAGTCAGAAACAATTATCCTTTACATTAATTTTGTGAAAACACTTGTTAAAGTAATATGAAAATAACTTTTTATAGAATCAGATGGTTTGTCTTTTTCAGAATTGGAATTATGATCGCTACAGTAGTCCCCATACTGCAGGGACTACTGTATTCATAAATTACAAACATCCAGTATGGTCAAAAGATTGTTGTTGCCAAAGTGTTTCACAAAACTCTGGATGGATGTTATCAGGGCCGGGGCTCTTACCACTCTTCAGACATTTAATTGCATCTTGCAGCTCCAGCAAATCAAAGTCTTTATAAAAGTTCTCATACGTTAAGATTTGCCCTCTAGTTCCTGCAGAAATTCTTTCTCATTATCTATTGTTTTCTCTTTAGATCTGTTTCAAGTCGTTGATCATGTGAATAAATTTCATAAAAGCATTTGTTATGTCTCTGTTACAGGGGTGTTTGCGTTCCTGGTTTTTTATTTTATTTCCCACCAGTAATTATGAATTGCATTTTTGGTTATATTTAATTACAGAAGTTTACTGGGAAAACTACCCATTCATAATATCGCTATTAAAAAATTCTGGTAGAAATTTCTGGGGACACTAACACCCCTGCTGTTATAATTTAAAAACTTTCCAACAACAATTTTTTATTTTATTTTTATTTTTTTTTTTTTTTTTTCATAGGATCTTTAGCTTGCCTTAGAAAGCCACCTTCGAATTCATTAATTAATTTAAAAACTTTCTCACTATCTTTTCTATTATCAATTCCGCCATAAAATTATTAAAGGATTCACGCTTTGCTGTATTAATTTTTCTACACAATATTGCAATACTTCGTCTCCATTCACAGATGTTCCGTGGATCATGTGTTTCTTCAAATTTAGAGCGCTCTTTTGCCGTTTGATATGTCAATAACTTAGATAGTTATTCCAAAAGGTATTTATTATAATTATTCATTATTAATGAGAAATGCAGAATAACTTTCAATCGTTTAATAATGTTCCTTCTGAATTTCCAATACAGTTATTAAGGTACTAATAAACTGCACATAAGAAATATTAATAGTATTTACACCTATTAAAACCCGAATAAACTACTACGTCAGAAACGCCAAAAGAAAAATATTTGCGATGCATACAGCTGTTTCGGTAGCCTTAAGCGTATCGTCTTCAGTGCAAAAAGTACCTTCTTCAGTGCAATTCTTTTTGCACTGAAGACGGTACGCTTAAGGCTACCGAAACAGCTGTATGCATCGCAAATATTTTTCTTATGGCGTTTTTGACGTAGTAGTTTATTCGGGTTTTAATATTGCCACAAAGTCAGCTATCTGTACAGCCGCCGTGGCGTAGAGCTATGTCTCTGGACTGTCACCCAGACGGCCTCAGTTCGATTCCAGCCGGGGGCAAGTAAATTTAAAGACTAAAAATTATTTCTAAATTCTTATAATTATCTTTGCATATTTAATTTCCTATTCTAGCAGTTTCTAGAATATTCTAATTTATGTTAATCTTCTATTCTGGAATATTCGAATATTGTATATAAGCGACTTGTTCCTCAGTTTGTGTATGTTCCCAGCCGAGTGTAGCTGTGTTACAAGTTTGTTCTACTAATAAACTACGTTTGTTTCTTAACTTCGAGTGTTCACTTTGACTCTTCACGACATCTGTGTGACATTTTGTGGGAAACGCCGGGTATGTAAACCTTGCAAACGTGGATAACGGTGATAATCTTCGCAGAAGTCTCCGTTTAAGAGGACAATCTCCCGAGTACGGACTTTATTTTCCAGAGAGCAGAAAGAAGAAAACGAAAATGCCAGAAACCAAAGTGCCAGAAGAGACCAAGCCCGTCGTTTTGACTCCTACCTACCAGCAACCAAGAAGCCCATCGACCTTCCGAGGAGTGCCTGGAGAAGACCCTCTGAAATGGCTAAAAGAATACGATCGTGTGGCTAAATTTAACAAATGGGATGACATGATGTGCTTAGCCAATGTGTATTTCTTCCTTGATGGTACTGCAAAGCAATGGTACGTAAACAATGAAGATACTCTGAATTCCTGGGAAGTGTTCAAAAAGGAATTAAGCGGCCTTTTCGGCGACAGACAAAAGTATACCAGGAAAGCGGAAGAACAATTGAAGTACAGAGCACAGCGGTCAGGAGAGAGTACACAGTCCTATGTACAGAGTGTCTTAGGTCTGTGCCAGGAAATTAAACCTTCAATGTCCGAAGTCGAAAAAGTGTCTCACCTAATGAAAGGCGTTGCAGAGGACATTTATCAGACCCTGCTGACTAAAGAAATCAGCACCACAACTGATTTCATTAAATGGTGCAACTACATCGAGGATATGAAGCAGAAGAGGGTTGGACGACAAAGATTCGAGAGGCTTCCGAACGTCGTACCAGTGGCAGCCATGGAAGAGGAACCAGATTTGGTCTCGCTTATCCGCCAAATTGTACAGGAGGAAGTCCATCGACTGATCAACCAGACGAAAGAATCTTCAGAGCCATGTTCGCAGTTCCTAGAAGAAATAGTCCAAGATGAAGTTCAAAGAGTCCTAGCCCCCGTTTCATCAACACCGGCCAAAACACCCCGACGATCAACATATGCCACTGTAACCAGAGAATCTAGAGTTCCTATCCGGAGATCACCTACGCAGCCAAGAAAAACTGACCTCTGGAGAACAGCTGACAACAGACCAGTCTGCTTCCACTGTGGACGTCCTGGACATATTGTGCGTTATTGCAGAGAAAGAAAAGCTATTTTCGACAGCTATCAACGTCGCCGACAGAACCCTGAAGAAATTGAAGCAGAAGATGAACTTCGTCGACCAATCTTCACTCGCCGTTCATCTCCTAGTCCCACTAGAGGCCGATCTCCAACACGCCGTTTCAGATCACCGTCGCCATATCGTCGATCAAGTCGATCTCCAAGCCGCAATAATGAGGAAAACTAAACGTAACGACCTTCCAAGTAGGTGAGGCCGCATGTAATCTCCGCCGGCCGCAAAGATGACTGGTAACCAACTGGACATAATCGTGGATAAAAAGCCGGTACGAGCCTTAGTGGATTCTGGAGCCTCATTTTCTGTCATCTCCGATAAATATCGTCGATCTCTAAAGAAGGTTCTGTTTTCTGAAGCCAAGAACGTTATGCTCAAAGTCGCTGATGGAAATTTTGTCCGCCCGATGGGAAAATGTGTTTTACGTATTCTCATAAATAGCAGAGAGTTGCCCTTTGAATTCATTGTTTTGCCGCATTGTAGTCATGACATAATCCTTGGATGGGACTTTTTAGAAGCTTCCAAAGCTGTGATAGACTGTGGACAGAGTGAACTATTTTTAGAAGACGTTTGCCAAGACCTCTCAGCGATGGACTCCTGGAAGTTGTACGCCACAAGGGACTACACTCTCAAGCCCCAATCTTTAACTAAACCAGTTTCAGGATGCCAAGTACGAAAAGACGTAAATGTAGTCATAGACGACAATAAACATCTGCTCTTCGAGAGGAATTTCGCTATACCATCCATGCTATCCTTATACCATAACGGACAAAGTGAAATCTGGGTATCCAACCTCCAGTCCAGGAACCAAGTCATTCCTAAAGGAATGTGCTTAGGCCTAGCCGAACCCCTTAATGAAGGACATTTATGTGCGATTGCCGACAAGACGGATGGCCTGAATACACGAGGCGCGTCAAACTCCCCGATGGACTGCTCCCAGATGTTGTCTCCCGAGTTGAGCAACGAACAAAGAACCAAGCTAGCCGAACTGCTTCGAGAGTTTTCTGGAATTTTCGAGAAGACTGACAAGTCGACAGCCTCACGGACGAATGTGAAACATAGAATTCATACAGGTGATCATGCTCCAATCAGCCAACGAGCCTACCGAGTATCATCGACCGAAAGATGTGTCATTCGTGAAGAAGTTCAGAAAATGCTTGATAAAGGTATCATCCAGCCCTCTGAAAGTCCCTGGTCATCACCCGTGGTGCTCGTTAGGAAAAAAGATGGAAGCTGGCGTTTTTGCGTAGATTACCGGAAGCTCAATAAGATCACGAAAAAAGATGTCTATCCTCTACCTCGTATCGACGATACGCTAGACTGTTTGAAAGGCGCCAAGTTCTTTTCTTTCATGGACCTCTGCTCTGGCTATTGGCAGATAGAAGTAGACGAGGCGGATCGGGAGAAGACGGCATTCATAACCCCCGAAGGCTTATATGAGTTCAAAGTCATGCCGTTTGGACTCTGCAATGCCCCTGCGACCTTCGAAAGAATGATGGACAATTTGCTACGTCATTTAAAATGGACTGTATGTCTTTGCTATTTAGATGACATCCTAGTACTTTCAGAAACTTTCGAAGACCATCTCACCCGACTAAGGCTTGTCTTGAAATGTCTTCAGGAAGCTGGTCTTGTACTCAACCCAAAGAAGTGTCTATTTGCGGCCAAAGAAGTAAAAATACTGGGTCATCTTGGTTCTAGTAATGGCGTCCGTCCAGATCCCGACAAAGTGAAAGCCGCAAGCAATTTTCCAACTCCGAAGAATGTACATGATATACGAAGCTTTCTTGGACTTTGCTCATACTTCCGAAGATTTATTAAGGGCTTTTGTTATCTCGCAGAACCCTTGCAGTTGCTTCTAAAAGGTGATGCGAAGTTTCATTGGGGTCCTGAAGAGGCCGAATCCTTCAAAAGTCTGAAGTCAGCCCTCACTTCTGATCCAGTATTAGGAATGTACGACGAAAGCGCCCCTACAGAAATTCATACAGATGCCAGTGGGTATGGTATTGGGGCAGTCCTCGTCCAAATTCAGAACAATGCCGAAAAAGTTATAGCTTACGCCTCAAGAACCTTGACAAAAGCCAAAAAGAATTATTCCACCTCAGAACGGGAATGCCTTGCCATTGTATGGGCTATCAATAAATTCCGGCCGTATCTATTCGGAAAACATTTTACTGTTGTTACAGATCATCATTCACTATGCTGGCTTATGAGTCTAAAAGATCCTTCAGGAAGACTGGCAAGATGGGCCCTTCGACTTCAAGAACATGATTTTTCAGTGACATATAAAACCGGTAAGAAGCACAGGGATGCTGACGCACTCTCGAGAAATCCAGTGGACGAAGAAACTGAGACGTCAAACGAATTTCTAGCTGTGACTACGAGTATGAACCTTGCGATTGAACAGAAGAAAGACCCAGATCTCGCAAAAATTATTCTTTCTAATAACAGCTCTAACGCGGATAAAAGAGAGTTTGAATTAATTGACGGAGTACTATGTAGAAAGAATTTTGACCCTGATGGAAAAACGTGGCTGCCAGTCATTCCTAAACATCTACAAGTGGACATACTGAGACATTTCCACGACGCTCCCACCGCAGGACATCTTGGTTTTGCAAAAACTTGTGACAGAATCCGCAAAAGGTTTTACTGGCCTGGGATGTACAGAAATGTTGTTCGATATGTGATGCACTGTCGAGAATGCCAGAGGAGAAAATCCGTTCCTCAACGACCTCCTGGACGCTTAGTGTCCATTCCTCCAGCTATAGCACCTTTCCATCGCATTGGGATCGATCTTCTAGGAAGATTTCCAAAATCTACTCGTGGGAACAAATGGATCATAGTCTGCACGGATTACTTAACGAGATATGCAGCAACGAAAGCCTTACCGACCGCTGAAGCCGAAGAAGTAGCGAAGTTCTTGCTCGAAGAAATTCTCTTAAGGCATGGAGCTCCCCGAGTAATTATCACAGACCTTGGAGCTGTCTTCCAATCCAAACTTGTTTCCGCTCTCGTCGAATTGTGTAATATCGATCATCGGATGACGACAGCATATCACCCTCAAACAAATGGACTGACGGAGCGGTTTAATAAAACGTTGGCTGACATGTTGTCCATGTACGTGGATACGGAACAGAAGAATTGGGATGAAGTTCTACCATTTGTAACCTTTGCTTACAACACCGCTAAACAGGAAACGACGGGTTTCACGCCTTTTTATTTACTTCACGGACGTGAAGCTGAAACGACGCTGGACACAATGTTACCATTTTGCCCTGATGATGTCGACGACGATCACCTCGCCAAGATGATTGCCAGAGCTGAAGAATCAAGGCAGCTAGCCCGAGTGCGAACTCTGAAAGCCCAAGATAAAGACCGTCGACGTTACGACTCCAGACACCGAGTGGTTTCTTATGCTCCTGGAGATCTCGTGTGGGTGTATACTCCAGTCCGGAAAGTCGACCTCTCCGAAAAGCTTTTAAGAAGGTATTTTGGGCCATATCAGGTTTTACGTCGTTTATCAGACGTCACCTATGAGGTGCAAGATTTTGATCCTGCCTCGCGAAGAAGAAAACCAAGAGACGTTGTCCATGTACTACGTATGAAACCCTACCATGATCCGGACAAGCAGATTGAGAACACAAAAAAACAGGATGATGTTGTTCCTCCTAAAACGAACAGTACTTACAAGGGACCCATGACGCGTTCGAGGACTAGATCTTCAACCCAGAAGTCCTAAAACAGCGAGACGCTGTTCTTTGAGAGGAGGGCATTGCCACAAAGTCAGCTATCTGTACAGCCGCCGTGGCGTAGAGCTATGTCTCTGGACTGTCACCCAGACGGCCTCAGTTCGATTCCAGCCGGGGGCAAGTAAATTTAAAGACTAAAAATTATTTCTAAATTCTTATAATTATCTTTGCATATTTAATTTCCTATTCTAGCAGTTTCTAGAATATTCTAATTTATGTTTATCTTGTATTCTGGAATATTCGAATATTGTATATAAGCGACTTGTTCCTCAGTTTGTGTATGTTCCCAGCCGAGTGTAGCTGTGTTACAAGTTTGTTCTACTAATAAACTACGTTTGTTTCTTAACTTCGAGTGTTCACTTTGACTCTTCACGACATCTGTGTGACAATATTCCAACGCCAAGTCTCCTGTTATTATTTATTATTAGTATTTACAAATATTTGCAAGTATTTGTAAGTGTTTACAAGGGTTCAGATTTTCAAATTTAAACATAATAAATCTTTTTGCCAGCTAAGCAGTGGTGTGCTCTTTCCACGAAAACTTACTTCACAGTAAACGGAACTCCGCTTCGTTTCGAGAGAAGTTTAGTTGTTTGGCGGAGTTCAGTAATTTCATTAGCCTTGGGAAGGCTAATGAATTTTCCAGTTGCTCTACTTTTCAGAAAGGTTTATAAATATATTGTTTTCCTCTGGGTATCCAACGTTTAGCTGTATTAATAACAGTTTGACAGAAATCAGTAAATAATGAATCAATGCTCTTTTCAGACAAAATTTCGGTAGTCTCAAACTGTGATTTTTAATCTAGTTCAAAAGAATGCCATTCAGCCATCTTGAAATTCCACCTATTTCTGGTAAATTTCATATTTTTCCTGGCTGTTACAAGTTGTGACTGTACTATAGTGACCCGAACCAAGATCATAGATTACACTGCTCTGCAAAAAAAAAAAAAAAAAAAAAAAATCGAGATCTGATACCATTCTTGCTGATTCTTATGTAAAATACCCTCCTGAATCCGAATATGACTTCCATTTTGCCCAGTCACCCACCGTTTTCTATATATACCACCCCCTCCCTCAATTTATTTCCCAGTTCAATAATTTTATGACCATCCATTTGATTTGAAAAATAAAAAATAAAAACAAAAAACACCTAAAAACAAAAAAATATAAAGTTTAAAAAGTAACATTAATAACAGATTAAATAAATATAAGATATGTAATGCATAATTTCAGAGGCAAATCCTTCCCCCCCCCCACCCCCCAAAAAAAAAAAATCCCTTGTCGGAAATGTCCATGTTTTAGAATTTTCCAACTCTGTAGTCCCTCAGAAAATATTTAACGATTAAAATAATCCTCCCCCTCCTTAAAATCAAATCTATAGCCATAAAATTACCGAAAATGATAAAAATAAGGGGGCATTCCTAAAAAACGGTTGATGATAGGGCAAAATGGGCGTCCTATTCGGATTCAGGAGGTCATTTTACACAAGAATATGCTGAAATCGTGTCAGGGGCAATTTTCATGCCCAGCAGTGTTATTTCTCTATTAACATCTTCAGCAATATTGGTTGTGTTGAAATTCATGTCTACAGTAGAATCTCGTACAACGCGCTCCCACAAAACGCGATTTCGTATAACGCGACGAAAAATCTGCGACTATTACTCATACAACGCGATAAAGAGTCTCGTTATAACGCGTGAAATGAAGGAAGCACGTGACGACATCTTTTCTACTTTCAACCTGTTCAAGGAAGGATTGCTCCGTTACTATGCCAACACTCGACGCTTTTGGTCTCATTGCGGAATGAAATCGTCTTCCCAATGTATGCCTCCTATAACGCGATTTTCTATTACACGGAACGTATCCCCCGCGTTATATGAGAGTCTACTGTATATTGATGCAAGTTTCGTTATAATCAATTGCAATGCTCCAGGAAAAGCTGCTATCACACTGTTATAACAGAATATGACTTCTGAGATCCACCTTTTCCGTATCGGCTTTTCCGATTTCCTAAAATATACTCTGTGTGACTTCCGTCAACCCATGAGAACCGAACATTTGGAAGTGTACTCTGCACTAAGTGGATATTTGAGTGTTTTGTTGAAAAATACTAGAGAGCTTGTGTAATGATGGACAGGCAGTAATTGTTAAATAAATATTTAGGCATAAAAGCTGAATAGTTTATTTAAATGCTACCAAAGACTAACAAAAATTAGTTTTGAATTTTTTCAAATTTAACGAAAAAAAATTTTTAATAACAATAATTATGATAATAAAAACATAAATATATTAATTTAATTTATTGAAATTTTATTTTTCCGACTGGGTGAAAATAATGCCTGGACCGGGAGTCGAACCCCGGATCTTTGACTTACATTTTCACTCAGTCGGAAAAATAAAATTTCAATAAATATGATTTTCTTCCAATCAGTTGATTGTGTGATTTTAATAAAAAATTGTATTTCTTTCTTCCATTGTTTAATGGTGTTTTCCATTAACTGCGGCTTATTTCTGTCGAGCTATCTATATGATAGACCAGATGTTTCTGCCTAAAGGTTGTCTGAGTGAGTAATGCCTACCAGTAATCGGCCTGGATACATCAATTGGTAGAGCCTTGACCTTGTAAGTTAAAGATTCGGGGTTTGGATCCCGGTCCAGGCATTATTTTCACTCAGTCGAAAAAATAAAATTTCAAGAAATATGATTTTCTTCCAATCAGTTGATTTGTGTGATTTTAATAAAAAATATTAATTTAAGTCGATTTTTTTTTTAACCAATGCTTTCTTTTATTGAATATAGAAGAAAGTAAATAAAAAGAAAGTTTACTAGTAAACACATTATTTTTCAGAAACAAAACATTTTTTCCAATTGCGCTAATTATTAGGCGTTTACAAGATTATTTCATTACCAAATATTAACAAAGAATTTGCTAAGTTCTGCCCTAAATTGGTTTCGTACTAGGTTTATTTTTTCATTGAGTTAATTACAGTAATGAATCTTCTTTTAATTAAACAGGACCCAAATTGATTGATTGTCCTTATATACTGTACTTATTTGTTTGTTTTTCCCAAGCTTATTTACGATTGCTTAACTCGATACATTAATGATATAATAAATTTCCCGAATGATCTGAATTTATGATAAGAGCTTGGCCATTATCTTGTAATGTTAAGATTAACGAATTTTTTTCCCCAAAAAAATTTCAGCCTAAATGAAAATAATATATTTATTATCGGAGAATGTTTTACCAAAGGAAATTTAGGAAGGCACAATACAATTTTTGGCATTTTTATAATGACATCTTTCGTAATGGGCAATATATTTTCCTAAATATGCGATAACAAATAATACACTAGAAAAGTTTTGCAAATTTACATTTTGATTTATAAGTTTTATAGTGTTATAAACGTTTGTTTTTCAACCAAATGGTGGGCTTAAGCGTTTTACACGTGCAAGAGCAAGTGGATTGTACATGCAAAATAAAAGTTGTTGCCAAAATCTAAGTATTGAGCAACTGGTTTTGCTTAACCCTTTGCCAATCCTATTTAATTTCACTCCTCTTGTCAATGACACAGGATTTAGGGATTTTTTATCCAATATCTACCACTAAATTTTAACTGTAATATTGCTTAGACACTTCGATGGTTATTTGTCTATTATGTATATTAAATATCACTCATCAAAATTATTGATCGTAGTTGAATGAAAGAGTATCTAAATTTGGCAACACTATTTAGGGCGTTTTAGAGCGTTAGGGCCGGAAAAGGGATAATGCCGACAATGTATTACCATAGGTGACAACTTGTACGGGTTTTTAGCACCAGTATTTCTTCGTAAAACATTTTATCACGTTTAATCATAGAATACTGCTAAAAAACTTATTAAAAATTCTTGATTAAAACTTTCTGGTAGCCAAAAAACATACAAGTTGGCAGCAACAATATTAATATTATACTTTTTTTTTTTTTTTTTTTTTTTTTTAATGGACTGTTGAAATTAGGGACGTTTGATTCGGACACTCCTTGTTAAAAGAATTGTATATCAACAGTAACTGCATAAACGCCCAGCTGGCCCAAGGATCAAGGCCAAGTTGTGACGAATTCGGGCGCCCATGTGATGAATTGGCGCCGTCATCATTCATATTTGAACCTGCTGTATGTGTAACGAATAAATAATGAAACGTAATTGTTAACTTAACCATTTCCGGCACACTGTTGCCGCTGCGGCAACACCTGATTTTAATTCTCAAGTGCAAAAATTCATCCCAGAATTTTTTTATAGTATTTTGCTTCTATAACATAGAGTTCTTCGGATACAGTTGGATGGAAGCACCTGTGACAAAAGCCACGCATCTTCCTCTGCCTGAGGATGGAACTAATGAGGCGCGAGTCCTAAAAAATCACAAACACTGTAACGGAGAGAAGGGGGGAAAAACAGAGAAGGAACATAAATACGTAAACCTGGAATTCATAAAATAGGAAGCACAAAAAACATAAAATAAGGAAGGTTAAGGATAGATGGTTGGGTTTTACGTCGCACTAGTGCTGCGCAGATGGGCAATTTGCGACGGTCTGGGACACACCCCTCGAGGTGGTCCGGAGACAGGCCATCACAATTTTGATCCTCCACGGAAGGGATTGCTCTCCCACTTCGGTGACCCCCAGAGGTATAATTTTTGATGGGAACAGGAATGTTAAGAATAGCATTACAAAATATAATAGAAAGTTTAAGGATAGTAAGAATATTTTTGTATTTTCTAGGAGCAAATCTTTTAATTTTTATTGCCTTTTAATTTTTTTTTTTTTTTTTTTTTTTTTTTTTTTAATAGAGAGTGACAAACTTAACATAAACAAACACAGGGTATAATCTCCCAGGAGAATTCAGTGCCTGACGACGATAGAAAAGAGTAAAAATGCGTGACATAGAGTAAAACAGCAAAAAAGTTATAGGTGGGAACAGAGCCTGATTAAGGGGGAAGCACACATTATCTCCGCTCTCACCGGAATATTTTTACAATTATTTTTTACTTCATGTCATAGAAATTCCACGCTTTGACGAGGAAATATTTTTTTATAAAAAATGAACTGTGTAAAACAATCCAATTTACTCACCGTTATTAGACACCAGAATTCTTTTAAAATAATTTTTTATGAGAATTTTCTGTTTATTATAGGAGGAAATTATTTGTTAAAAAATAACGGTGTAAGTATAAATAATGTGTGCTTCCCCCTTAATCAGGCTCTGGGTGGGAATTCAGAACGAGGCCCGCTTTGGGTCTGCGTCTGTTCATAGAATCGTTATGGTCATACGCTGCTAGTGTGTTTAAAGCTGTGTTATCTAAGGATTCTAGAGCCAAATGAAATTCTACATTTAAGTACTGAATAAAATTATTGAGAGTTGGAGTAGAAATCTCCTTATAAATGTGAAAATTTCGAACATACAGCCGGTAACAAAAGTGTCCGAACACTAGCAAAAATTCCTATGTAAAAAAAGTACACTTCATACGGTTTTGTTAAATAAATCCTTACCGAATCATGTTCTTACACTGACTAAGAACAGGATTCGACAAGGACTTATTTAACAAAACCGTATTAAGTGTACTTTTTTTACATAGGAATTTTTGCTAGTGTTCGGACACTTTTGTTACCGACTGTACCATGGCATATCAAGTATTTGCCGAATTGTAGCGTTTTGTTACCGACTGTACCATGGCATATCAAGTATTTGCCGAATTGTAGCGTCTTGTTACCGACTGTACCATGGCATATCAAGTATTTGCCGAATTGTAGCGTTTTGTGCCCTAATGAGTAACTTGATATGGGATTTTGCAGCATATGACCATACCATACATGCATAAGTGAGAATGGGGTCGTAAGTAGGACGTATACAAGAGCATCTTATTTTTAGTGTTTAATTTACTATTCCGAGAAATTAGGGGCATTAATTTCGATTTAAATATAGAGGTAAAACTTCATTTATGTTTTGTCTTCTAATATCGTTCTTGAATTCTGATGGCTGTTGATTTTAAATGAATAGAATTATTCTGTACCGGAAAGGGCTAACAAATATTTAATTAAAGCTCTTCAACGAGGAGAGAATTGGCTACTTCTTAAATGTATAATAAAATATAAATGACCTATAACTTCAATGCAAATATAATAAATAACTTGATATTACCATTATACTTTCAGCGAAATAACAGCGTGAAACTTTACTATACTTTTTTATAAGTAAACTCCAGAAGGCATCTAAATCTGAGCGGCATTCGACTCTATCTCCTCGAACAGCAAAACTCACAAAGTCAAAATCTCTTCTCCCCACAAAAGCTCCCGATTATCGTTTAACCTGTCTTTTATATTTTGAAACATTAATTTGCACTTCGTGCGTAACTTGGCTTCCAACAAACTTATTCAATTTCTTCCTACCAGCTATATTTCACAAATTCTGAAACTTTTACTTTAAACTCGTAGAATACCCTTTTAAGTAGAGTAATGTCTTTTAACCGAACTAGGATTCTTCGCAACTTCGATTTGCAAACTTCTTACGAAATCTTCCCCCAACCTTACAAAGTAGACAGTCAACTCTGTAAAGTTACAGAATTGGTTCGTCTTATTTTATCCAGCTCTAAGCCTCGCTGTTTAATGAAAGTTGGTATGTCTTTGGATCGTTTTTAAGTGCATTGCATTAGATGTAGATATGTTTGATTGTGTCATGCCAACAAAAAATGGACGAAATGGTACTTTATTCCCTACACAATGCATACTCAGAGCTCGAAGTCTCTGCTCTTTTTCCGGACACTTTCCGGGACGAGAATTTTCCGCCTTTTTTTTCTACCGCTATTTTTATAAAATAATCTCCATCTCATTTAATTACGGTACATTACTAAAATAAAGTACGGTAAATATAGCTGTATAAGAATAGTAGTAATAAAAAATGCGGAAATTTCTCATCTTTGAGAGTGTCCTGAAAAAATGTCAGAAACTTCGAGCTCTGATGCAGTACACTAAATATTAAAAATGAGCCGATGACTTGAACCCTATAAATGCACCACTACGCGATCCCGTTAGAGGCTACTATTCAAAAGCCTATTTACACCACTTGATTACTACTAAAGAACTAGTGGACTGGCCAGTGTTCAAAACTTATTATCGATTAATTGATGCACCCTGTATACTTTGTTTATATGAAATATGTAAATATTTATTTTATAACTTTCATACTTACCAACATCCTAATTAATATTCCGTAGTATCGTTACCCCCGCCTTCTTTTTTACACCATTATTTTTTTTTATATTTTTCTTCTTATTTATTCGTAATTGCATTTGGAGAATATTGCTCTAAAAATTTACTGGTGTGAGAAAAATGGCGGAACTAACAATACTACGGAATACATACTTGCCAACCATCTCATTAATAACCGTACAATTGTTAACGCCACTTGAAAAACCGCCCCTTTTTTCACACCACTTTATTTTTAGAGTAATTCTCTCCAAATGTTGTTACGATTAAATAAGTATAAACATAGCGTCCTAAACTAGATGTCTGTCGCGTGGCTCGGAAGCTTGGCAACAGTTGAAGCGGTAGACAGCGCCACCTGGTACAGATAGCGTGATTTTTTTATTCAACAGCCACCAAAAATTTTTAAAAGTGGGGTATAATATACATAAAAGGCGAATAGAATCAAAGAAACGTCGATTATATATAGCATATATCACTTCTTAAAATTATTGGTGACAGTTGAATAAAAAAGTCACACAATCTGTACCAGGTAGCGCTGTCTACCGCTTCAACTGTTGCCAAGTTTATGAGCCACGCGACAGGCATCTAGTTAAGGAGGCTATGGTATAAAATTACTCTAAAAAATCACTGGTGGGGAAAAAAAGGCGGGTACTAAAAATTGTACGGTTCATAATGAGATGGTTGGCAAGTATAGGAATATTAATTAGGATGTTGGCAAGTATGAACATTACATCGTTTTCGCTTCGAGTTATCTATCTAAATTTTCTGATTAATATATTTAAGAAAATTTTTGGTAAGATGGGTTTATTAAAAGCAATCAATATTAGATGACACTGAAATGCTCTCAAATAATTTCAGAGTGCTTAAATATGATTATATTTTGCTAGATGAAAAGCAGATTTCATAGATCAATTAGTGCATTTATATACTTAGTACATATGTGTTTAGTTAAGTTGGCTCTATAGCGGCTGATTGCGCATAATTTATTTACTTATCCGCTTATCTAAAGTGGTTTAGTTGTGTAGAGTATTATATGGAAATATATGCTATTAGCAAATTTCAAAAAGAATTTTTTGAATGATGTTTATATTATTTTCGTTCAGAATGTAGTGGTTTTATTATATTGTCTAATGAATTACATTTTTGCTAGTGGAGATTAATTCTGAAAATAATATTTCTTCTTGATAATAAAGACCCAAGTATCTGGAATGTAACACTCTAAACTGGTGTCATTACTAAAATATTTTATTGAAATAATACAGTGCCCGCAGCAGTCCTATATTTTTAAGTGCATTTTATTATTTTCCCACCACTTTAATCAATCAGTATACTTTCACCTGTTGCTTTAGCTCTAAATCTTGACAGAAAATGTATAAAAAAAAATAGTGGTATTAAAATAATAAAACACAAGTGAAAATATAGGACCGCTGCGGGCACTGAATAAACAAAATAAAGTTTTATACTTGGTTTGGAGGGGTGAACAAAATAATAGAAAAGTATTATTAACCCCCCCCCCCCCCTCAAAAAAAAAAAAAAAAAAAAAAAAAAAAAAAAAAGTGCTGTCACAATTGTAAGAATGCGTTGCAAAAATAAATAAATTTTACGCATGATTTGTAAATAAATAAATAAATCTAAATGATAAATTAAAAGAATAGATGTAATTCTATATGTAAAGACCATTTAGTGGATTTCTTTCTCGGCCACCCTGTAAACCGTTAAATTATGGTCAAAACGCTTAACTTAAATAATAATAAATAAATAAATTTGCAATAATTATAATAAATAACAAAAAGTTCAAAGTAGTATATATGGTAATATAGTCAAACCGAAAAAAAATTATGCTACTTCTCTATTATCCGGAATCTCTATAACAGAAAAGCACCATAATTTTAGGTGGATTCGGGATCAGATTCAGACAGAGGGAAAAAAAAAAGTAATGAAATTTGATCTAATTATGTATTATCCCTACGACAAATAAACTAACGGCGATTTCGATGAATTTGCGCTGAGATAAATTTTCATTGTCGGTTCTTTTCATGACATCTCACTATAAACTGGGGTTTGAAAGGGAAAATCAAAGTTTTTAAACTTTTTCTCCGTATTTCTGCAGTGGTTTCCAATAGAAGCCTAGAAGTTAACAAAATGTATCCTCTTAGGGCGTAATTAAGGTAAAAGGTAAGAATTTTCTGAAGTTTAGTGTTTAAGGGTAGGGAGAAAGGGACGTCTAACAGTTCGACCAGTTCTTTGCGTGGAAATTTGCCGTGGTTTCCAAAATTATTAACGTTGTCGGGGATGAAGGCTTAAAGCCATTGAAATCTTCTATTTGACCAGCAGAATGAAAATTAGGAACCGATATGTTTTTTTAACAAAAATTCATTTTGTTCCTTACATCACCTGCGCCTATCGTTAATCGTACTAGCCGTGTCACCTTGAAATTTTGTCATCAGCTTCTTCTCCCTACTTTATCATAGTAATGACATATTTTAAGCTGAAATTTTGTTTATTTTATTCCCTGCGTGTACCTTTCATTCTATTGAACTTATCGCTTTGAGATCTTGTTTAAAGTTTACTCTGCCCATTTATCACATTAACGTCTTTCCGTTAGCATGATTTTCTTTCACTGGCGTACCCGGGATAGTGCAAGAGGGAAAGATGCTGCCGAAAACAGTGTGGCCTCCAACTGAGGTTCCTGTCTGTGCTAATTTATTTTTACTTTTTGCTGCACGCACGCAGCGAGAGCGAGCAAGGCGCTGCCCCGGGCTTTATGCACTCGAATCCCACATATTGCGCGCAGGGGAGACGCTTTTGAAGACAACAACGCACAGTGCGACGGATTACAAATCTAGCGGGACAAAATTATATATAGGAATAAAATTAATTTAATCATTATTTATTATTATTTATTATTATTATTATTATTATTATGTATTATTATTATATATTATATTATTATTATTATATATTATTATTTATTATTATTATTATTATATACTATTAATTATTAATAATTAGTTGGTTTTGTTGCAGTTATCAACACTAAAGCTTCTTCGGGTGTATACTTAGTTATTTCTTTCTCTTCCTTTTTGAAGACTTTTTTTTTTTTACCTTGGTTGCTTTTTTGGGACTTGAAACCAATTTCTCTAACATTGTAGCATCATTCCTTTTATCACTTTGTCTCAATTTAATATTGGAAGCATTGGTTAACTCGTTTACTGTACTTTCCGTAGCAAGTGATTTTACTTTCCTTCTTTTAGACTTAATTCCACTCGATTCAAAATCTTTTTTTTGGGAGTCCAGGTTTCTTTACACTCGATAATCCATTTGTGTTGCGTAAATCAAAATTTTCTAAAGATATACTAGTATTCAATCGAACATTGTGTTTCTTTAAATAGTTTTTTTTTTTTTTTTTTTTTTTTTTTTTTAACATCGATAGCACGTTTTCCATCTTTGATTAAATCCAATCATGAATGAATGTACAAATCGTATCAGTTCTTTCAAAATCAGTTGAGAACAGTTATATAAGTTGAATTTGTCTTTGAGGTAATTCACAAGCAAATTTTCAAGCTTACGTCCTGCCTGCTGTTCCAGAATTATTATATTCCTTTTTTCAACTTTTCGTAAAGTTCCCTTTCGATACAGCCAGCAATACCCTTGTAAAAAAATAAATATCTTCTTAAGATACAAATTATTGCAGATAAAATTTACCAATATAAAAACCGAAAGAAACGAGGAATAAAATAGAACTAGAATCAACGTGTACAATGATGTAGAAAAATTTTGGCATCCTAAGAATATCAAAACTTTAACTACATTTAAAACAATTTCTTACACAAATTTGATCAAATGTTATAAAATAAATGTGGAGAAGAAAAATTATTAACGTATTAAAATATAAACTTCTTACCTTGATGCAAAATATCCATGCACAAATATATATATATATCGTATGCACGTATTTTCACAACACGACCTGTAAAATGAAGCGCATGGCTATGACTGACGACGGCTTTCATGAAAGACTGATGGGAACTTGTTTTCGTCGAAAGATTCGCAAAGAAAAGCGGGCGCATATTCTTATTATATTTTGGGAATGATTTGTCTAAGGTATCTACTTTGTTTTTGAAATGTCAAAAATTATTATTTTGAGAGTTGATTTTTAAGGTTTTGCCCCGCTAGATTTGCAATCCGTTGCACTGTGCAACGATCCGTATCGAGGAAAATATTTCCGAATTCTGAAAACTGACAGTCAGACGTGCAGAAAAGCAGACAGACTATTTCAAATTATAATCATTCTTAAACATTGTTAGAAAGTGTTAAAAACGCTTAAAAGACTAAAATGCAATGGCAACAATTTTCAATTATATCCCTCAATCCTCAATGTATCTTAATATTTTTATATAGCCCTGTAAATCTTGATGCTAATTATACAATATTCCGTAAAAAAAGAAAAAAAAAAATGTGCATATTAATAATAAATGTTAATTTCATTATGATTTGGGCATAATAGAGCTATTAAAATATGGTTTGTGGGGATATCTCTCTTAGAAAGCAATACTTTGAAATTATTCGGTTGTCCTGTTAACAAACCAGTGATAATATTTACTCCATCTACATTAGGGAATATATGATAATGATCTTGAATAACTTATATCAGTTTCAAGAAATCTCATGAATATTTACGGGAGTTAGAGTGATCGAAGGCATAGTCACTTGTCAACTTTGTTGAACAAGTCTCCGGAAAAAAATGCTACAACGATGCGCTCTGCCCAGTTTCCACTGTCGGCAACTCTCGTCGAGATCTGCCTCAAAATTTTTTTCCATGTGTACAGCTGGTGAAAACATGTTTTCGATAGTGAGATACAAGCAATGTGTAGCCATTTTTAATAATAAAAAAAAAAAAAAGCAATAAAACAAAAAATAAATAAATAAAATAAAATAAAAATAAAAATATCTAATGAATTAAAAAATAATAATAATAATATGAAAAATATGCACACATATTATACTTTTATGGAAAGAATTTTCAAAATTTTTGTGTGAATACTATATACACTTTAAGATATTCGATTAGAAAGTTAGTTTTAAAGATATTCGATTAGAAAGTTCACGAACGACAGGACATGTGTCACTTTTACCTTAGAACAGCAAGTACAGTATTAAGAAAAAAAGAAAAAATCTGCTATGTATAACAGCCACGTGTGTAACAAACAAAACCTAATACGTGAGAAAGTCATTATGAGACATTATGCTGAATCAATTTGCCTGCATATTAGCCGATGTGACGCTGCTATACTGCAGTTTTTCCCAAGAAAGGGAAGACTATATCTAAAATAAAACTAATGAATTAAAAAAAAAAAAATATGCACGCACATTATACTTTTTTGGAAAGAATTTTCAAAATTTTCGTGTGAGTACTATATACACTTAATCATTAGTTTTTAAAGATATTCGATTAGAAAGTTCACGAGCCACAAGACACGTATCACTTTTACCTTAAAACAGCAAGTGCAGTATTAAGAAAAAAAGAAAAAATATGCTATGCATTCTAAGATTCTAAGATTCTAAGACGGAAAGAAGCCGCTCACCACTATGCAGCGGTTTTGAGCGTTTTTAACCTTTAAAGAGGGCCTCCAAAGCCACTGTGGAGATTCAGAAGAGCCCGTCTCCAAAGGTTAAGCCTCCCCCGTTGTTTATTGCATAGCAAATAACAAAAAAAAAAAAAAAATTACAAAGGTCGCCAGAGCAGAGCTCTCTAATATGCTATGTATGTAATAGCCACGTATGTAACAAACAAAACCTGATACGTGAGAAGGCCATTATTAGACATTATGCTGATTCAATTTGCCTGCATATTAGCCGATGTGACGCTGCTATACTGCAGTTTTTCCCACGAACGGGATCTCTATATCTCAGGTTCTATTGTATATAACTGCGCAAAACTTAAAATATGAAGAACCATCATGAAACATTATACGGATTTAATTTGAGTGCATATCAGCTAATAGGTGGCACTGCTGCATGCAATTTTACCCGTGAATAAGAAAGTTAATTCTCAACTTCTATGGCATATAACTGCACGAAACTTGATGTGTGAGATAAACATTATGAAAAAGAACGTTAACATAATTTAGATTATATCGGCCGATAGGTGTAGCCGCATCTGTTCATTAATATTTCATCAAACTCCGTAAATAATTTTTTATTGTGAGAAGCTATCGTTAAATTTTGTATATATATATTAAACCGTAAGTAGCACTGCTATATAGAATGATATAGAAGAAAGTTTTGTGATGGCCATAACATACTAGTTTTATTTTGGATTTGTGTTGTCATCTATTTCTGATGAATTTTTTAGAATACCCTTTAAGCATGTGTATGACCCCTTAAAAAAAGAAACTCTCATACACACACAAAAAAAAAAACCTACTAAATTGTGGCTATCACAAAACATTCTTCTAAAATTCCATGTATAAATTTACTCAGTACAGATAATTTAATAAAATTATTTATTAAAATTATTTTCGACTATAAATTCAGACGATTTTTCTCTCACAGAAGTACAACACTCAGTGACCAAAGAAAGTCGATTTTATATTCCTACTAACAATAGCTTAAAAAATGTGCTGCTTTTTTTTTTTTTTTTTTTTAAATGACAAAATACCCAAAACTTTATTTTAACACAGATCAATGGTTCAAGCTTTCGTTTTCAAAGTATTGACGAGTTCTTTTGAAAAATTCCCTTATTGAAAATTTGCTCCTCAGTAGCAAAGCGTTGCTCTTAATTGTGCAACAAATTTTCCTAATTGTCTATTACTATTATAAATAGTTCTCTTTTATAATATTTAACTTGTAAGAAATTTTGTCCTATACCGCCATATTAAAAATGTAGAAAAAGCGGAATGGCAACACCACCTGTTCAAAGATTTCCATTAAAAGTTGGTCGGCACTAATTTATGTCAAGGTGCAACTACATATCAATTTGTATGAAATTCTATCCAATAAGTTTGAGATATAGTTGAAAAAAATTGTCACACACACATTGACATACAGACACACTGTAAAAAATTTGTAAGATATTTGGGTAAAGCAATGTTCCAAATTGGAAAGCTCTGTTTATAACCCAAAATGGGTCAGAAAAACTATCTATTTTGATTTTACAAACTTGTTATGTATGGTTCACTATCTTATTTTATATTTTTGTCTATAATAAATAAAGACGTTGTAGAAAATATTGTATCACTCACCTCTTATTAAAAAAAAAAAACAAAAAAAAACCTAGCATACGTAGATAATCAATATTATATACAAAATAATATACAATTATAGTCTAGTGTATATCAATATTATATACAATATTATATACAAAATGTAAACATTTCGTATATATACGTATGTATAGACAAAAATATAAAATAAGATAGTGAACCATACATAACAAGTTTGTAAACTCAAAATAGACAGATTTTTTAACCAATTTTGGGTTATAAACAGAACTTTCCAATTTGGAACATGGCTTTACCCAAATATCTTTCACATTTTTACCTGCTTTAGAAATTTTTTTTTTTTTACTATGCATTTTCTAAAAATGGTTGAATCGTATTCTAGACCTCTCAAAACGTGTAAAAACATCGAAAACCAGTAGTCGTAAATTCTTACGAAATCAATACTTTCTTCTTTTGAATATAGAAGAAAGTTTAAAAACTCTTATCCCTACTTCCATAATTAGAGCTGAAATTATAGCCAGAGTATGGAATTCGTGTGTGTGTATTTACAATTTTTTATACCGATTACTAATGACACGGATAACTTGAAATTTTCCTGCATTCAGACTTACTTTTTTTTCTCAGTTATGTTTCACCGTAATGGAACGACGTAATTACAACATGAAGTAAAAATAACATGAAACAAACTTTTCCAACTTAATTAGCTGAGGAGTTTTCAGGTCTTCACATTTCTGCAAAAACTTTCGTTGGAAATATTTCCTTTCCTTTCATCATCGAGCAACTTAATTAGTCCAGGAATTTTCTCTCTATACTTTAGTATCATAACAAACTCTTTGCAAAGTTTTACAACATGCGGTTAAGAATTATATTATGCACAAAGAAATGAATCAAAAACAGTTTTTGTAAACATGCTTACACATGTGATGTTATATAATAGTAAATATCGCAAGCGTTTGAATGCATCGCTTATATTTCAAGAAACCTTTTTGAACAAAATTTTTACTGAGAAAGAGTTCAGGTCACAAATAATAGATTTTTGTGACATTTTCAATTTTTCGTGACTTTTGGATTAGTTAATTTTGTGTTAACCCCTTTAACTCATTCTTTTTTTTTTTTTTTTTTTTTTTTTTTTTTACTTTATATTTCAGTTCACACCACTATAACTGCATGCTAATACACATCTTTTCTTCATATGTTTAGTATGAACTGTACATTCTTGCCAACATCCTAATTAATATTCCATAATATTGTTATCCCCGCCTTCTTTTTCACACCAGTATCTTTTTAGAATATTTTTCTTCTTACTTAATCGTAATTGCATTTGCAGAATATTACCCTAAATATTTACTGGTGAGAAAAAAGGGGCGGGACTAACAACACTGCGGAATATTAATTAGGACGTTGGAAAGTATGACTGTAGATCTTTTCTTTTCTTTTCTTTTTTTTTTTTTTTTTTAATGTTATTAATATAAAATGAAAAAGTAAAACTTTTTTTAAAACCAAAACTAAATTCAAAAACTGGCGTATAACTGACGAATAATAGAAAGATATTAAAACTTCTTCACACACCATAAATTTTAAGTCAGCACAACCGGTTTCGAAAGGACGTAGCCTTTCTTCATCAGCTGCAAAAAACATGTACTACTGCCTTGGAGGCAAAGCAAGACACCCTGTATTGTAAAATACAATATAAAGGAAAATTTATTTCTCATTTGGTAATTTTTTTCAGATTAATTATATCGTTTTAGCCAATTCAGGTGAAAAACACAAAATTTATTTCGTTTTTTTTTTTTTTTTTTTTTTTTTTTTTTTTTGCAGAGAGTCTGCAAAAATCGCCACAGACATGTACTGAGCATCATCTACGATAATTTTAACTATTCTTATTTATTTATTTATCTCTTTATTTATTTATTTTTCGATTTTCGCTGAACGCATCGCTTGTATTAAGTACTAATGGAATTTTGTTTCGTTTGGACTTATAGAATTGGCTGTAGAGCTTTTTGAATACGGGAACTTTAATTATAACAACTCTATATATATACAGGGTGTTCCATAAGTATGTAGGCATTTTAAAAATTCATAACTATTGAATGAATTGATAAAATTGAACGCGGTTTGCGAAAAAATCATTCTCGTAAAGGAAGATTTTTTTTTCCTTGGTAAAGAAAAAATAATTAGCTATTTGTCTATAGAGGACGCTATGTGTGTCCAGATCACACATTTTCATGAAAAACTGTACTTTTTCGCATGCAAATGTTTACAGACATATAAATCCTATCCTATGTGTTCGTCGTCACCGCAAATTAAAGTTTCCAAACGAGTTGTAACACTGCTAACTGCAGCTTCAGTCGGCGGTTCTTACCTGAGGGAAAACACCTTCACCAATAACGTTTTATACACCAGGTCAGCATCGCAATTAAAACATCATGTATGCACAAGTAGGAGGCAAAATAAGAAATTAACTGTTCTAAACGCAAAATCATAGGTGCCAACTTGTACTTTTTTTTTTTCTTTGCTACCACAAATTATTAATTGAAGTATTTAATAAGTTCTTTAACAGTTTTCTGCGATTAAACACGGTAAATATTTTTGCAAAGAAATACCGACATTAGAAAACCGTACAAATTGGTACCTATGATTTTGCGTTTAGGACAGTTAATTTCTTATTTTGCTTCCTACTCGTGCATACATGAAGTTTTAATTGCGATGGTGACCTGGTGGATAAACCTATTGAGTAATTTATAGGACTTTCATTTCCATATTTCTGTTTCACATCCGTGCGAAAAATTTAACTATTTGTCTAACTGTTATCAACAAAAAATTTAATTTTATTCTTTTTTCTTCACCAAAAGAAATTCTCCCTCACGAAAGGGATTTTTTCGCAAACCGCGTTCAATTCTATCAATCAGCATATATAGTTACCCTCATCCTTGGCAGATTCTGTCACACTTTAGGCTTAAGAGTAGGCTTAAGAGATTTCCTTGGACTCAGTCTCCTAATTTTCGTACTTTAGTCAATTTTAAAAAATGTAACTGTCCGATCGATAAGCTGTTTAAACAGCCGTATTCAGAAAAATTGCGCCTTTCATTTGGTACATTATTTGTAACGAACAACGAGATATATAAATTAGAGTTCTGATCAACGAGATATATAAAGTAGAGTGATAAATGGTAACCCTTGAGAAGGTCCAAGATGAGTCATGTGACATGCTCTCCTTGCAGCTGCGTATTCGGTGGTTCCCTTGGTAACAGCTTATTTTCAGTAAATTCCTATGGCAACGGTTTGGAGATTGTTCTTCGCATAGTCATAAACGCCAATGTTTTTGTTTACTTACGTAGTTTAATATTCTTTTGTTCTAAATCATCTTGATTTTGATTTTACTTCTTTTTTATTTCGTGTAGTTGAACTTTAACCGACAAAATGCTTAAAAATAGTTAAAAATTTATTATTTGTTGTTAAATTTAGCTCTTTAAAAGTTTAAATTTTCTTTTATAAACACTTTTAAACTTTGTTGGGAAACGATGAAAAAAAGGTATTTTATTATTTATTAAAATTTGAAATATGTGTAAAATTATTTTAAAAACAATTTATTTCTGTCATAGGACTGCCATGTTACCTAATAATAATGATAATTTGTCGAACTGATATTTTAAAAGCCAAAATAGCGATAAAGGGCCAAACACAGCAACCTATTGGAGCATGTCACGTGATTTATCTTGAACCACGGAAAGCTAATCCTTCATCCATTCAATCAGCACTCTAATATATATATCTCGTTGGTTCTGATTCAGTGGATGCACGATTAGCTTTCCGTGGTTCAAGATGAATCACGTGACATGCTCCAATAGGTTGCTATGTTTGGCCCTCTATCGCTATTTTGGCATTTAAAATATCAGTTCGACAAATTAACATTATTATTAGGTAACATGACAGTCCTGTGACCGAAATAAATTATTTTTTAAATCATTTTGCACATATTTCACATTTTAATAAATAATAAAATACCTTTTTTTTCATCGTTTCCCGACAAAGTTTAAAAGTGTTTATAAAAGAAAAGTTAAACTTTTAAAGAGCTAAATTTAACAATAAATAATAATTTTTCAACTATTTTTAAGCATTTTGTGGGCTAAAGTTCAACTACACGAAATAAAAAAGAAGTAAAATCAAAATCAAAATGATTTAGAACAAAAGAATATTAAACTACGTAAGTAAACAAAAACATTGGCGGTTATGATTTTCGTCAAGTACAATCTCCAAAACGTTGCCATAGAAATTTACTGAAATTATGCTGTTACCAAGGGAACCAACGCATAAATGGAGCACGTCACATGACTCATGTTGGACCATGTTAGGGTTACCATTTATCACTCTACTTTATTTATCTCGTTGGTAACGAATATGTAATTACATTTTTTAAAATTAATTAAAATATGAAAATAAAAGCTTTAAAATACATTTAAATTTTTAATTGTTGCCATTTTTTTTTTCAGCATAAAATGAAATGTGCTTTCCCGTAAAAAATAAATAAATAAATAAAATAATAAAATAAAATAAAATAAAAATAAAAATAAATTTGCTCATGCATATGAAAAAAATGGCGTCTATAAAATAATAATTTTAAAGGTAACGAAGATATAAACAAAGTGAGAAAATTTCGCACGCGCTTGCTAGCAAATGAATTATTTAAAGTGAGAAATAAATAAAATGAAACAATTATTTTTCTACGGGCGCCTTAGTCGCCCTGCAACAAACTAGTTCATTGAATAGTTATGAATTTTTAAAATGTCCACATAGTTATAAGGCACCCTGTATGTGTGTGTGTGAAATTTTCCAGCGAGTAATTTTATTTATGAGATTTTTCTGAAAAACATATTAGGTTTGTAGACATTATCCCGCAGATGTTCTGCATGGGAAAGGCTAGTTAATATAATTAAAACGGAAATTAAGATCAATGATGTAAATAAGCAGATTTAGTATTTAAACAAAAATACTTGTATAAGAATTTTCACTGTAAATAAGGAAATGTGTCTGCTGTACAAAAATAATTTTATCTTTGACCACATATATCGACATACTGAGATACGCAATTAATGTGCATCAACTGCTCATATGAAATATGTAATTTTTCATATTAGCATAACCATACTTGCCAACATCCTAATTAATATTCCGTAGTATTGTTAGCCCCGCCTTATTTTTCACATCAGTATCTTTTTAGAGTATTTTTCTTCTTATTTAATCGTAATTGCATTTGTAGAATATTACTCTAAATATTTACTGGTGTGAAAAAAAGGGCGGGACTAACAACACTACGGAATATTAATTAGGACGTTGGCAAGTATGGCATAACTAACGTAGAATTAGAATGTGAATTCACGATATAAATCTGCCCACATGTAGAACTGAACTTGTTCATTTGCAGAATTAAATTTTTTGTCGGTCTTATGAATGCATGCGTAGTTTTATAGACGATTATATATATATATATATATATACGATAGGACTTTTGTTTTCAGTAACGTATTACACATCGTCATCTTTTGCTGTGTTTCACCTTGAATATGTCAAGTCTTTCGCTCTACTAAGCTACACTGTTCAACCAATCTCTACGACAATTGGTATACTTATTAAATCAAAAAAAAATTTAACTAATGTTGTATATTTTAGTTCAATCGGATAATTGGTTCAAAAGATATTAAATAAAAACTCTATTTTAACTTTGAAATTATTAAAAACAGAAAAACAAATTGATGAAGAAAAATTACCCATTCATTTTTTTCGATATAAAAGAAAATCTGTTTATTTGCAAGTGAATAATAAATATATTTTTTATGTCGAAAAAAAATGGACAGAAAATATTTATTATTTTTTTTTCTTAATTAAGGGACAAGACAATTATTGTATGCAATTGTAAAATATTTTACATATTTAAAAGTCGATTGTTAACTATTGGACTGTGAAGTAGTAAAATAATCCAGCTAAATAAAACTCTTCTATTTCTGAGAGGAAAAGAATTTCAAATTTTTCAAAAATTAGGTAAAAACACAATAAACTCATAGCCTCCTAAACTAGATACCTGTCGCGTGGCTCGGAAACTTGGCAACAGTTGAAGCGGTAGACAGCTCCACCTGGTACAGATTGCGTGACATTTTTATTCAACTGTCACCAAGAATTTTAAGAAGTGATATATGATAATATATAATCGACGGTGCTGCGATTCTGTTCGCCTTTTATGTACGTCAAATCCCATTTTTAAAAGTTTTTGGTGGCTATTGAATAAAAAAGTCGCGCAATTTGTACCAGGTGGCGCTATCTACCGCTTCAACTGTTGCCAAGTTTCGGAGACACGCGACAGGCATCTAGTTTAGGAGGCTATGATAAATGTTCAAATTAGCAATTTTTCTTACATACGTCATGCATATTTCTTCTGGCGTCATTTTCATTAACTGAAGCTTTTTGTACACAATCTGATTAAAAATGATGGAGTAAACTATTTCTCAAAAGTTCTTACAGTAAAATAAATTAAAGAAAAAAATAGATAAACTGGGATTTAATTCATTTGTATTTAAAAGATAAAAACGTCTTCACGCATCAAAGAATAAAAGAAAACACTACCGGTTTCGAAAGAACGGAACCTTTCTCCTTCAGGTGCAAAAAATACGTGCGCCTTGGAGATAAAAGCAGAACTGAAAGGCACAGAAAAACCCAAGCGGTAGAAGCAACACAACCAACCAATAAGATAGCTACATGCAACAACCAAATAGAAGAGGACACATCAACAAAGTTAAGACAAAAGAAACAAAAAAATAGGGGAGAGGGGTCTAATTCTTTAATTCATTTAGTTAATTTGTTAGTGGGAAATTTCTAATGTAGATTATAACCTAAAAAAAAAAGGAGAGAATTAGTTGAAGGACTAAAAATTATGGACCATGATTTACGAACTAATCCAAAATACAATACGGCGAGAATCCGTACGACAATAGACGCAATCTTTCTCAATAACGGGCATGCGAACGGAGGTTTATACGAGTGCGTGCAGTTATTACATGTCTTTATATGGAAGAATAAACAAACAAACAAACAAAAAAGTTTCTAATATACAAAATTGCCCTGCCGCACCAAATTAAATTGTGTCTTTGACAGATTTATTTATTTATTTATTTATTTATTTAGCTCCAATTTTCTTGATGGCAATTACACTGCTTTGAAAAAAAAAAAAAAAAAAAAAAAAAATGAGTGAATACCATAGAAAAAAATGAATACCATTTTTGCTGATCCTTATGTAAAATGACCTACTGAATCTGGATATGACTGTCATTTTGCCCACTCATTCACTGTTTTCTAGATACACCACCCCCTCCCTCAGTTTCTTTCCCTGTTTGATAATTTTATGACCATGAATTTGATTTGAAGAATGAAAAATAATTAATTTAACACCTAAAAACAAAAAAATATAAAGTTTAAAAAATAACATTAATAACAGATTAAAAATATATATAAGATATGTAATACATAATTTCAGTGGCAAATCCTCCCCAAAATATTTCCCTTGTCGCAAATGTCCATGTTTATTTTTCAAATCTGTAGCTCCGCAGAAGATATTTAATGGTTAAAATAATCCTCTCCCTTTCTAAATATCAAATTTATAGCCATAAAATCACCGAAAAATGATGAAAATAGGGGCCATTCTTAAAAAACAGTGGGTGATAGGGCAAAGTGTGCGTCCTATTCGGATTCAGGAGGGTTTTTTTACACAATAATATGCGGAAATGGTGTCAGAGGTAATTTTCATGCCGAGCAGTGTTATCAGTTTTAATGATAACGTCGACAATATGTATTACACCAGAGCCTCCTAAAGTAGATGCCTTCCACGCGCTTCGAATCCCAATGTTAAATTAGGCAACATTTAAAAAACAAAACTAACGCTAGGTGACAGCACCTACGCAGAGCAACAATTTTCTTCTGTTTCATAGATAAGTTATATTTTTCATATAAAATCTAGCTATTAATTTCAATTTAAAGTCCAAAATTGTATTTTTTTTTTTTCTTTTAATTTGAAAAAATGATGTGAAAGTGCTTTATCGTAAATATTTTCAAAAAAAATATTCAAATATTTATATTTAAAAAAGTATAGGGAATAGGGTTTAATTTTCTTCGAAAGTGGACAAGACCTATTTTAGCTTTTCAACTAATTGAATTACAACGTATCAAATAAATAACACCTTTTTTTTTTTTTTTTTTTAATATATTATTAATTAAAAAACGAAATTTAAAATTAAATAAGCAAAAACATGGCATGTCTATCACGCGATTAAATTATTTTTTATATATTTATTCAATAAAAATTTCAAAAAAATTTTTAATATAGATATCAGATGAAAGTTTCGTTTATATAAATTAAAATATCTGAACTTTAAATGAGTTCAGTTTAGAATGAATGATTTATAATGATAAATTATTAAAATCATGTCTTTTTTTTCTTTTTTTGGTCATGTCCTTTACGTTACATTTTTACCTTATTAGGTGTGAATTATTTTTCTTAAATCGAGAATTTTATTTTATTTATAAGAAAAATAGACCAGCACATTAACGGGATAAGTTAACATTCAGTAATAAAAATTGGAGAAGAAAACAATCTGTTGTCTAGTCCGTCAGAAAAAATAAATAAATAACCATTAAGATTTAAATTTTTTAAATTAAGGATTTCTTGAGTATAAGTTTTCTCTCGCACGAAAAGTTTTTTTTTTTTTTTTTTTTCCAAGATTTTATTAGCTCCACCAGTTCCGAGAGGGTATGCTTTCGAAACTGATAGATATTTTCGAAATAAAGTTGTGTTATGTTTACATGTTTTGAGGTCTCCTGAAACGAAAAATGTTTTTAGCGGTTGGTCTGTGCGCGTCGGTTTGTCTATCTCGGATATACTTGGAAAATGCTGAAAGTGTATTTCATTTTGTGTTAAGTGTTTTTCATATAAGACTAAATTTAAATGCACAATCTGATGTGCACATAGTTTATTGAAAACATACAGGGCTATCCAAAATTAAGCTAAACGTTCTTTTCTGTAGAATGTAATTGACGGAAGTGCTTTGGTACACTTTTTTATGTCGACGAATACTGTTGAAGAAGGAAAATTAATTTTTCGAACCTATAATGTAAAAAAAGTATTTTTTTTGAAGTTCTATCTTCAACTCAGGTTTTTGAATAAAGTCACGTTTTGAGGTTCCCTGAATACAAAAAACTTTTTTTTTTTTTTAGTTTTTAGCGATTGATTTATATGCATATTTATTATCAGAAAAACTTAAAAACAAACAAATGCAGGAAATTCTCAATTGTATTTTAAAACTCGTATTAGGTTTCAAATTGAAAAATTTGATAAAGATTGGCAAATTTAAGGACAAATTAATAACATCCTTGAAATAATTTTACTTCCATTACCCTACTACCGTAGGTAATGAAAGTATTGTGTTCGGTCCAAAAATTCGATATCGAGTTTTCCCCTGATTTATATTTAGCCAGTATATGTGTTTGTGTGTATATATATGTGAGTGTATGGATGTGGGGATATTTTTCATTTTTCTGATAATTTTTCAAATCAGTACTCATGATATTTAATTTTTACATGAATTTTTAATTCCATATTCCATTTCTGTGGTAAAAGGTTAATAAAAGTAATGTTTTGAATCTTAAAACTTAATACTTTTAAAAAGAACAAAAGTAGAAATAAAAATTTTCTATTTTTTCTTTTCAAGATTCCCAACACTTTTGTTTCGATTTAACTGAAATAATCAAATTTTTATACGCATTTACACAAGTCTTTAAAAAACAGTGATATTAAAAAAATATAAATCAATCTTGTTCCTATATTGGAGTATTTTATAGTTTTATTCATTTTATGAAAAAAACTACAAAATACTCCAATATAGAGTGACTTGAAAGTAACTAAGAACAAGTTATTTTTCCGTATTCCTACAGCAATAAATAAAAATTTTATTTCATTTTGTAATAAGCATAACTATTTTTATTTGTTAAATCTAACTTACTAACAGAGAGGTGTCAACCCTTCGAATTTTTATATCATAATTTCTTTTAAATTTATCTTCGTCTTAATCACACAATTTACGATAATAAAGAAAAATAATGTTTTTTGTGAAAAATATTATTGATATTCAAAAATCCGGAGGGTTGGCAATATTGCATTAATTATTTATGCAGTTTACATACCTTGTCTGGAAATATTTGGAAGCAATTTTTTACGCTGAATTGCATTGCTTGGTATTTCGTGGAAACATATATTTTCACTGCTACTGTCTGATTTATAAAATGGAACGACGCAATACACCATATTATAAAAAAAAAAAAAAAAAAAAAACTCTCACATTTGTTAAATTAATAAAACATAAACCAGAACTCAATTGAAGCTCAATTGCATCGCGCTCGCGGGAAATAAACATAACTTTACGTACGGTATCAAGCGCCATCTACTGGCTAGGTTCTTCTTGTACTGTTGCCAAGTTTTCGAGCGACTCGCTAGGCATCTACTTAAGGAGGCTCTGATTACACATATTTTTGAAGGAAAACCCGAATTTATTTTAGCAAAATCGAAACATAGTCTTTCCATTATTAGGTGTACAAATCAATTCGGTCCGTTTTCGAAAGATGGCGCTAGCTGCCACAAATGCTAGGCTATGACACTGTTTTCGGTGGTTTTAGAGAGGTTATATATTTGTTAAGAATCTTCAGTGTACAACTCTTTCGCTTGCTTGAAATAGCCTGATCAGCATTGCATTAAACATGTCAGGTTTTGAAGTCAATAAGCAGCATTTGCGGGAAGTGTTGATTTTTTTTCTTTCATTGGAAGAAATGTGCCACCGAAGCGTATCGAACGCTCGTAGAAGTATACGGCGATAGTGCTCCGACTAACAAAACATGCAGGAAATGGTTTCGACGATTTAAAGATGGAGATTTTAGCGTTGAGGACAGGCGTCGCTCTGGACAACCGAAAAAATTTGAAGATAACTAATTAGTGGAATTACTGAATGAAGATCCGACTCAAACACAAGAACAGCTTGCAGAACAACTGGAAGTGACTCAGCAAGCAATATCGGTGAGACTAAAAACGATGGGAATGATCCAAAAAGAAGGAACATGGGTTCCTTATGAACTGAAACCCAGAGACGCAAGGCCTCATGTCGCTAACCCGGTGAAACAATACTTGGAGACGCTAAAGTGGAACGTCCTACCGCACCCGCCGTATTCTCCGGACATCGCCCTTCCGACTACTGGTTGTTCCGACGAATGCAGAATGATCTGACCGGTCAGCGGTTCACTTCTTACGAAGAAATACAAAAATGGCTCGAAACGTGGATGAGCGAAAGAAATGAGTTGTTTTATCGAGATGGAATCAGACGATTGCCGGAGAGATGGGAAAAAATAGTAGAAAATAATGGACAATACTTTGAATAATGTATTTTTTGTTTTGTTTTAATAATAAATACTTTTTTTATTGCTAAAAAACGGACCGAATTAATTTGTACACCTAATACATTAATTAATGCATTATATAATATAAAAGTGAATGCAAATACACAGTTTCTGGGGGTAAATAACTTTTCCTTATATTATATACCTGTATATTATAATAATAAATGAAAAGAATTACAAAAATATGTACTTGATAACGATAATAGCATATATTCATATAGTAGTAAACAACATTGCTACAAATCGATTTCTTGTAATTTTATATGTTTCAGCAAACCTAAACATTAGTTTCTCAGTTTTCTTTACAAACTTTCTCTTATTTCTCTTTATTCGGAAAATGCTTCTTAATTCGCTGGGGAATTAACCTCTGTCCCTTAGGTATGATATAAAAACTTTATCGAATTATATATGTTCACTTACATGGAATAATATTTTTCGATTTATAGTATGCAATTTTCCTTAATGTAATCATGTTTGTTATGAAGAAAAAATATATAAAAATATATTACGAGTTCTTGGGGTTATTAATGCAACGTATCTTTTCTGGATTTTTTTGGTGTACAACATATCTTAACAAAAAATATGATGTGGCCATCACAAGACTTTCTTCTAGATAATTTTACGCAAATCTATACAGTACAAATTATTTATTAAGTTATTATTTATGAAAATTATTTTCTACGATAAATGCAGACGATTTTTATCTGACAGAATTATACCACTAAATGCCGGAATAGAGTCAATTCTGTGCCAACATCAGAAGAAATGTTTTTTTTTTTGTTGTTGTTTTTTTTTTTTGGTGGGGGGTGTCAGAAAATGAAAAAAAATCGATAACTTTGTATTAAATTATCACAGATCTATAGTTAAACCCGTTTTAAAGGTATTGATGAGATCTTTCGGAAAATATCCTTATTGAAAATTTACACACACACACAAATTTACACATATACACACGGGGGGGGGGGGGAGCTTCCACGTGCACAAACATTTTTTCCTAGTCTACTACTACTATTGTCAATAATTCATATTAATTTTACAAGCACAGGTTTAAAATAACTCTCATTATGTACATTATACGAAATTTTGTCCTACACTGCCATGTTAAAAAAATAGAAAAAATAGTATCACCGCGCCACCTGTTGAGCAATGGATCCCTAAATCTGATCAACACCAGTTTATATCAAGGTCCAACTAAATACTAAGATTGGTTAAATTTCGTTCATTGGTTCATAAGATACAGCGTCCATAAAATTTGTGATACACAGACAGGCATTTTCTAAAAACTTTCAAATCGTGTTCAGGACATCCCAAAACGTGTAAATCTATCGAAAACTTGAGTTCGAAAATTTTCACGAATCCAATATTTTCTCTCTATATATATAGAAGAAACTAATAATGTTAAAATACAATTCATCTAACTTTACCGTCTTAATACAGTCGGCAGCAAAATTTTTGTAAAGCGCATCCACATCCACATTTTTCTTTTTCTTTCTTTCTTTTTTTTTTTTTTTTTTTTCCGTTTGATCACTAATTTTTATCATGAAAATACTTTTTTATAAACAACATAAAGACTAAGATCATGACTCAACAAATATTTACTTAACAAAACAGTATTAGGTGTACATTTTTCAAATACGGGTTATTGCTCGTGCTTCACTAATTTTGCTGCCGACTAGAGGAACGATGAAAAATGTGGAATAATTGGGTAAAATGGAATAATACACTCATGTTTGCGAAAATTGCGGCGCCATGAAGTGATTATGCAAATTGAACCAAACTTACAGGAAATGTAAAATGAAGCAAGGCACGCAAATGATTAGAATTACGAAGCGACTGCGCATGCGCATGCGTAGAACGGGAACCGACTCTTGTCAGTCGCTTGTTCTAGGTGTATAAAGGAATGTAAAGGCGCGTTAAAATCTGTTTATCGTCCTCTGTCTGCAATAAACATTTCATTGGTGGTCAATATGCCTCGTCAAAAGCGGAGGGTGCCATACCAACAACTAACGGAGTTGGTCCGAGACCGCATCGTTGGTATGGGAGAGGGTGGATTTTCGTATCGAGAAGTCGCAGCCCGCACGCAGTGTAATGCCACAACAATGATGCGTGTTTGGAAGAAATGAACAAAGGAGAATCAAACAAGCCGAAAACCTGTCAGTGGGGCACGCGATAGAACAGACGACAGACACATCATCCGCATGGCTGTGACGGACCATACAGCGTTCTCTCGTGTGTTAGCACAAAGTTGGAGCACGGCTACAAGTGTTTTGTTGTCTAGCTCCACAGTTCGTCGCCGTTTGCTGCAGCATGAACTGCGTGTAAGTGTTCCTCAACGTAGGATTCCCCCCCTCGCTGAATCACAGACACCTCCGACTTCAGTGGGTTCAGCAACACAGCACGTGGCGTGCCCAGTGGCAACAAATTGTTTTCTCCGATGAATCTCACTACAATCTGGAGTACAATGATGGAAGAATACGCGTCAGACGTTACAGGGGGGAACGTCTTCTTCCAGAGTGTGTTATCCAGCGGCATACTGCACAAAAGCCTAGCATCATGGTGTGGGGACCTACTGGGTATAATTGTCAATCTCATCTAGTGCACATTGAGGGCAACCTCAACAGTGATCGCTACATAAGGGAAATTTCTGAGCCAGAGATCCTTCCCATTCTTCGACGCATTGCGGGTACTGTATTTCAGCAGGATAATGCCCGTGCACTTGTTTCTCAGACTGCACAAGCCTTCTTCAGTGCACAGCAGACTTCGCTTCTTCCATGGCTTGCTTATTTTCTGGATATGTCGCTCATCGAGGCTGTCTGGTATTTCCTTGTTCGGCAACTCGCTCGTACAACTGGTGGGGCGCACAGTAAGATTGAACTCTGGCGTCAAGTCGAAGCCATCTGGAATGCCATTCTTCAGGATTACATTCCGAATCTGTATGATTCAATGCCACGACATGTACAGGCTCTCATCGCTCACCGTGGCGAACACACAAAGCACTGATTTCCGATTTTGTTTTTTTGTCTTGTACATTTATCGTTTATTTGTACCACTATCAGTAATATGTGGAATAAATTTCATTAATTTCTGACAATTCTTTCATGGTGTTGCAATTTTCACAAACATGAGTGTATTATATATCACCTATAAAGTCTGCAACCTAACGGAAGCGCGCCAAAAGTCTTCACTGGGCCTCTAATATGAACGGTAGTTCATCTTGTGTCAGTGAGAAGGGCAATTTTTATGCCACACACTTTCTTTGGTTTATCAAGATTTAGACATTTTAGGGGGTAAGTATTACGATTTCTCTAATCTGTTTACCAAGCAGTAAAATGAGTGAAAACGTAGTGTCAGTTCCTGTTGAGGAGTTGAGTTAGATAGTAGTCTAATTACCTTGAACTTATTTCTACCAAAAAGTGGTTGAGGTTGATTTATGCTCCAAGATGGCGAATCGGGTAACGTGGAATACCAACTATTCCATATTTTTTGAGATTTTGGTAAAACTTGAACGTTGATAATTTTTTCAATATTGTTAATCTTCAATAATAATTTCAAAATAAAATGCCTATATTGCAATTTTTCATGATATTCTGTAAAAATGCTAACCTAATCCATACTATCCTTTAAGGAAATATACATTCGCCAATAACCCATAGCGCAGTACTAGTGTGACGTTAAACCCACCTACCTACCTATCTACCTTTATGGATATGAGCATTTCATATTTTCTTTCTTAACTATTCTATATTACCACTTGATTCTTGTTCTCAAAAGTAGCTTTTTCTTTTCCATAACAAATATTGGACTTGAGCCTGGAATATTCATCCGCAAACACCACAAGTCACCAAGCACCTTGAGGTGAAGAAAGAAACTACTAAAATTATGAACTTATTCATAGACTTAAAAATAACGGTGTAAAAAACTTTATAAAATGTAAAGACTTGTTGTTATTATAAAATAGATTAGCAGAAAATTTAAGTGTTTGTTTGGAATAACTATTACAAATTTTACAAAATCTATTTAATTGGTAAGTTAAAATATTATTATTATTATTTTTTTTTTTTTTTTAATATACAAATTGCTATATTACTGAGACATGGAATAAACAGTGAACAAAATATTCTCTCTTTTATCATATAAATCAAGATTTAGAATTTTATGCTGAATTGAAAAGGAAATACTTTAGAAATTAGCACAATCATTTTTAACATTGACTTTATTTAAATTTGATCAGATAGGATATATACTTTTAAATTCTTTTGTTAATTCAAAATTTAAAATTAAGATATCATCTATATATACAGCAACAACAATGATGCTAATTTTTAATAATTTTATGAACAAAATATTTTTAACAATATATGTTCTACTCAAACAGAAAAGTAAATAATAACCGAACTTTCTAAACTAAAACTCAGAAAAGTTTTAAGTTTTTCATTTTTGTTTTGTGAAATTATATTTAGCCTCAACAACAACAGAAAATTGGAATATCAAAGCTTCAATTTTTTCCTTCAATTTTCTTGAAATATTACGTTTGACGTCTTCGATACCTTAAAATTTAAAATCTGTAGACTGCGAATTTTATTTAATTCACAGTCACATATGTGATAAATTCAATTCTATTCTAGAAAAATCATTTTTTTTAAAACCCATTTTTCTTTTATATAAAATCTTTTCTTTTATATATAACATTTTCTTTCGAAAAAAGGCTACAAATTCAGTTTTTTGATGCTGATGTTTTGTTCTTTTTTTCTGTCTTAAGAATTACCATAATCATACAATAAAAGTTGGAACATGCGTCTAACCATTTTTGTATTCTTTATTTCACAAAAATTTCCTTTTATGTATAAACATACATATGCATTTGTCCTTTATATTTTTGCTTTCCCAACACTTAGTGAGGAAAGTATTGTAATCATGTCAAAAATCTGAGTTTGAGATTTTGGTGTTTCTACACGTTTTGAGGTCCCCAGAATTCATATTTACCGTTTTTACGATGATAGATATGTGTGTGTGTATGTATGTATGTTTGTGTGTCTGTATGTGAGTGAACGTCCATAGCGTCTAAATGCTTTGTTTGAATGAGATGAAAGTTGGTACGTATGTTACTGGTCACCATATCACAAACCCTATTGATTTGGGTGAATCTAGAACTTGTAGTTTTTTTACAGGGACACAAAGAAATAATTATTTATCATTCTGTTCTATATAGGCCAAAATTCTTTAAACTGCGATAGCGTCTAAATGCCTTATTCATTTGAGTTGAAAATTTATACACATGCTATAGTTTACCGTTGCACGAAGTGCATAAATTTTAGTGAATCTAGCATGGACACAACAAAAAATTCTTTATCATTATGCCCTACGAGCTGAAATTATTCGAAGTGCGATAGCGTCTAAATACCTTATCAGATTGAGCTGAAAATTTATATGCGTGTTAAAGATCACCGTTGACGAAATATAAACTCTTGATGTATCTAGTACTTATAGCTTTTTTACAGGGACACAAAAAGAAATTTTCTATAATTATGACCTGTGGGCTGAAACCATTAGCGTCTAAATGCCTTATCCGATTCCACTGAAAATTTATATACGTACTAGGTCACCGTCGCAATGAATCATAGAGATTCTGGTAAATCTTGCACTTATGGATTTTTTTACACGGACACAAAGAACAATTCTTTATCATTATGAAGAATGCTCTAATGAATGCTCTTAATGAATCTACTACTTATAGTTTGTTTACAGGGACACAACAAAAAAATCTTTATTGTTGTATATTGTTGTATATTATAGTCTATTGATGAAATTATTAGCGTCTAAATCCTTATGCGATTGAATTGAAAATTTATATACGTACTGTAGATCACGTCGCACGAAGCACAAAGATTCTGGTGAATCTATCACAGATAGGTTTTTATAGACACTTATAGGTTTTTTACAGGTACAGAAAGAAAAATTCTTTATCGTTATGCTCTATGGGCCCAAACTATTTAAAGTGCAATTGTGTCTAAACTCCTTATTTGAATGAACTGAAAATTCATACACATGTTACAGGTCACAGTTCCACAAAACGTATGCATTTTAGTGAATCTAACTCTTATAGTTTTTTTTACAGGGACGCAAAGAAAAATACTTTATCATTGTGGCTTATGGGCTCAAATTATTTAAAATGCAACAGCGTCTAAATGACTCATCCGATTGATCTGAAAATTTATATGCATGTTATAGGTCACCATCGCACGATCTTTGTAGATTTTGGTGAGTCTAGCACTTATAGATTTTTACGTGGACACAACGAAAATTTATCATTATGATCAATGGGCTCAAATTATTTGAAAGACAATTGTGTTAAATTAAACAAAATATTATATGAAGAAAAGTGCTCATACACCCTAAATTATAATTTCCTCCTTCGTTAAATTAACGATTTCTCTTACTTTAATTTATTTATAAAACCGCTAATTACTTAATATTTGGAAAGTCGAGTGGAATCACTCCAGATTTTTCTACTTTATATTTATGCAATATCTTTCATTGAATTTATGAAACATGAGAATTGTTAAAAGAAAAGTCTGTTTTAAACTTAGAGCTAGATAATTTATTTAACAATATAGGGAAAAGATTGTTTAAACAACATTTAAATAAAATTCCTCGACGCTTTATATCAATCTTTGATTTTTTTTTTTTTTTTTTACATTTTAAATTTTATATATGTAATAAATTTACATATAATACGTATATACGTTACAAATCACCGCCGCACAAACTGTATGGATTTTAGTAAATCTAGCACTTACAGTTTTTTTTTTTTTTTTTTTTTTTTCTTTTACGGGGGCACAATGAAAAATTCAGTATCATTATAGCCATAGGCTGAAATTATTTAAAGAGTGATAGCGTCTAAATACTTTATTCGATTGAGTTTATACACAGTTATAGATAAGTCACCATTCCACGAACTTAGTAGATTTTGGTTAATCTAGTATTTTTTAGTATTTTTTATTTTTATTTTTATTTTTTATTTTTATTTATTTTTTTTTTACAGGGGCACAACGAGAAGTTCTTTATGATTATGACCTATCGGTTAAAATTATTTAAAGTGTTACAACATCTAAATGATTTATTCAATTAGGCTGAAAATTTATATACATGCTATAGGTCACCCTCGCACGAACTGTATAAATATTGATATATCTGGCATCACTTATAGATTTTTACAGGGACACAATGAAAAACTTTATCATCATTATTTGAAGTGAAATAGCGTTAAACACCTTATTCGACTGAACTGATTGATTTTGATTTCTCTGACTTTAATTTATTTGAACAACTGTTGATTAGTTAATGTTCAGAAAGTCAAATGAAGTCACTTCAGATTTTTATTTTGTAAAATTATATTCAGTCTCACCAATAAAATAAAATAAAACTATGTAAGCTATATAATGTTTAAGTTTCTTGAGGTCTGTCTGATGCTGGGATATTATATTCTTAAAATTAAAAAATGAATTTCATTTAAAATTTTTTTTAAGTGAAGTGCTATGTGATTTCTTTTTCACCCTAATATCACATTACTTATTCATTTAGTTATGTAAGAAATGTTTTTTCTAAACGACAATTAAATTAAATTCTTAGACTCTTTATTGCAATATTTATAGGAAATTTTATGTATTTTCCAGAGTTTATCTGTTTTCCAGAGAGTCATCAGTGCATTAAAAAAAAAAAAAAAAAAAAAATGAGAGAGAAGTGCTAGAGAACTTCTCTCTCATTTCTGTATGCACTGAAGACAATATGTTAAATGCTACCGAAACAGCTGTCTGCTTTCCAATTTTTTCTTTGGCGTTATAGACGTTATAGCTTGCCTTGCTTTAATATTAGCTTTGCTTTTCAGCTCTCTAATACTAGATAGATCGCGTAAATTTTAGCATCAAAATTGGATATATAGCGTCTCACACGCGCACTCTCGGATGATAAAATACTACAATCCCCAGCTCCTGCTGGGTCTTGAATTTGAGGTTTATCTGTATAAAAACGGTCAGAAATCTATCATGGCTTAGTAGTTCTAATTTAAATAAAAGCACCAAATAATATTAAAAGATTTCACCATATTACTGTAGGGGCTCGCCAGCTCGCCATTGGCGAGTGGAATTTTTACTGTGGCGAGTAAAAATTTGGTCTAGTTATAGATAGAATTCTTACACGATACGGTGACAGAAAACATTCTTTCTATAGATTTAAATATGGCAAAATCTTGCCATCTTATAATTTTATATTTAACTTCTCCTTTTTAGATTCTCGGAGAGCCGAGTCTGTGTGTGCGCTGCCCGAGATCGCCCTAGCCTGGGAAAAGAAAAATGCTTACTGCATGCATAAAAGTTTTGATCTCTTTGGCAGTTTCGTTTCTCCCACTGTTATTTCTCCAAGCAGAGTGAGAATAGACGAGCAGAGAACATCTTTGCCCGTCGCCCACTATCCGAGAGAAGAGATATGCGAAAATTTGCGTATGCGATATTGTCACATGAAAATGAGCCCGAGCCCTTTTAACAGATACTGCCTATGTTTATTTTGTTGAATAATGATCAAAAAACAGTTCATATTTTCCAGTTTTTTACTGAAACGTCAATGATTTGCGCTTGTAATGATTTGTAAGCAACGATTTTATCGAAAAAGTTATTTCGAAATGGCTATTTCAAATGATAATAATGAACAAGTTATACACATCGACATTCCGTCTGATTACAAAAATAAAATGGACGAAAAAGACATTTCTGATATAAAAAGTTAAGTAAATAAATAGATAAATAAGGAAGCTTAATCTTTCATAATAAAAAGATTTTCACAGAATATTGTTTAACAAAGAATTTTTTTTCTGTTTTTTTTTTTTTTTTTTTTCCTTTAATGATTCTTTGCATTTATGTTATTAGATATTTTAATCTTTTTCAAATCTCAAATACAATAGATTATAATGATTTTTAATTACAGATGATTATGAAACATGATGATATACGACACACTTTAATATATATAATTGTAGACATCATATTTGTAAAAACTTTTCAAATAGTTAAGAAAAATAAAAAACCCAAAATGCGCAAAAAAAAGAAAAATAATAATAATAATAAAATAAAATAAAATAAAATAAATGACAACCCTATTTTGTGGCGAGTAAAAAAAATTTTTCGGCGAGTGTAATCTGAGTTGAAATTTCGGGCCCTGACTGTAGTACCGAATTTTACTTCTAACTACCACAAAATTTTTAACTGCGTAAAAACAAAATGGCTACAAATATGTATAGATATAGATATATTTAAATATAAAGAAAATAATCTTCAAAAAGCATCTTTTTATTTCTGAAGAAAAATTATTAAAATATTTATTTTGTGTAGTCCTGTATATCGACTGAATTTTCTATACGCGCAATATAGCGCATTAAAAAATCTTCGTAACAATGAAAATTTACATG
Organism: Salticus scenicus; assembly: GCA_963930645.1. NCBI lineage: Eukaryota > Metazoa > Arthropoda > Arachnida > Araneae > Salticidae > Salticus > Salticus scenicus. Next base: position 24,122,068 of record OZ005660.1, read on the forward strand.
ACCAATTTCCACTTACGTCTCATAAAGTATTTGAATAATATTTTGAGGCACTGTAAACTAATCAATTAGGCGAAAAAAAGTCATCAAATAAACAAAATAGAAATTACACTCATTGCCATAAAAATTTGCGCATCAAGAAAGAGTTGTCAGAATTAAACGAAATTTTACATACGTAAGTGCAACATTGATATAAGTAAATGATTATAAATAATAACAATAATTATTATTACTATAAGTAATCAGTGCGAAACGATCATTTATTACAGGAAAAATTACGAAAGAATCGATGTTTTAGTACCCTGTTGTGCCATCTCTAGCGGGAATACACGATGCAATACGAGCGGGCATTGAGGCATACAAGTCCCGTATGATGTCCTGCGGCAGCTCGTTCCACATTTGTTGTAAGCGCGCCTCTAATTCGTCCAAACTCGTAGGCTGCTCAGATTGCCATGCCAAGTGATCCCAGTGGCGGAGGCAGTCTTGTGACACCCTTGTTATGTGTAGCTGAGCGATGTGTGTGTATGTGACACACTTGCTGTGTGTCCTGTTGAAAAATGGTTCCTGGAAGCCCTGCCATGAGTGGATATTACGAACGAACCGCTGGGTTTTCATGGTGTCGTCGAACAATATTAGGGATGACCGTGTGTCGTATGCAATGTCATCCCATACCATAACACCAGGTGTAGGTGCGTTGTGTAGCTGTAAAGCAAAGGCAGGATTAAGGCGTTCACCATAGTGCCTCCACAAACATACATGATTCTCATTGCTGCCAAAATTGAATTTCGATTCGTCGCTGAAAATGACTTGGTTCCATTCGGTTGCAATCTAACCCCGTCGCGCGTGACACCACTCAAGACGGAGGAGAGAGGGATAGGTATTATTGCCAACACGCGTAATGGGTTCCGTGACGATAGCAAATGTCCTTCAGCCAGGCGCCTTGTGATGGTACGTACAGACACAGGGACAGGTCGTGTAGGTGCTACATATGTCCGGATGACAGACAATGAGACCATCGGCGCTATGCGTATGTTTCGTATGATGTAACGATTTTTTCGATTATTGGTCTGTCGAGCGCGTCCTGAGCACGGTCACCATGTAAGCGACCTCTGTCTTGTCCACGGATCCCAACACCTCCTCACAGTAAAATCAGAATGGCCTAGGTGGCTGGCTACTCGCCGAACTGATTACTGAAATTCCATTATACCGATGATTCATTGCGGCTCAGACTCTGTCGTCCCTGTAAAAAAATTCGATTGCTAGATTCACCAAAATCAGTTCGTGTTATGATGACCTATAACACACGTACCAACTTTCAGTTCAATCGATCAAAGCGTTCAGATGCTATCGTGCTCATTTACAAACATGCACGCACCCGTTAAAGTAGCAAAAATGAACTCAAGGGACCTCAAAACATATAGATTCAGCAAAATATCAAACTCTATTTTTTTTTCGTGATTACAATACTTTCCTTACATATGTATGTTTGGAAAGTAAAAACCTAATATATCTGAATAATTTTGTGTAACCCTGGAAAACTTGATGCTAATATAACCAATGAATAATAATCCACATGAATATTTAGCAATAAATTTACTGTCGAATAATTTTAACTAGTAAATGACAGATTCGTCTCTTTCAAAGCAAATAATTAGTTCCATTTAAAGTAAATCTAATGTTGTGACGAATTCGCCCTATTTGAAGTTAAAGATTATATTTTAGAGTGATATGCTGTTAAAATACTCCCAAAGTTCTGCCTTCAGCAGTGCTATCTGATTGACATTTAAGTAAGATGGGAAGAGTACACCCCTTTTCAATAATATCTAATTTATTGAAAGTGTTAAATTTGAAATTTTCGGAGAAATGGAGAAAATTTTATATTGAAATTATATAGATCAGTTTTGAAGATTCGAAGGTAATGGAGCCATACTTAATGGAATAGGATATTGCTAATATAAATTTTTTATTATTTTGCGCTAATAAAGTATGATTAAAACATTTCTTCTCTAATTTGACTCTAAAACAGAAAATGTCATGTATTTAAGGCGACCAGATTTTTACTTTCTTCTATATGTAATATAGAGAAAGTATTGGATTCGTGAAAATTTTCGACCTCCGTTTTCTGATGGATTTACACGTTTTGGGATGTCCTGAACACGAATTGATAGTTTTTAGGAAATGTCTTTCTGCCTGTGTGTATCACGATTTTTGTGGACGTTGTATATATCTCACGAACCAATGAATGAAATTTAACCAAACTTGGTATTTAGTTGCACCCTGACATAAACTGGTGCTGATTAGATTTTGGGATCAATCGCTCAACAGGTGGTGCTGTGATCGCATTTTTTGTAAACTTTTAACATGGCAGCATAGGACAAAATTTCGTATAAATGTGCATAATGAGAGTTATTTTAAACTTGTGATTGTAAAATTAATATGAATTATTGAAAATAGTATTAGTTAACTAGGAAACAAAATTTGTGCATGGGGGGGGGGGGGCATCGGTTTCAAGATAGGTATCTTTCGAAAGGTCTCGGCAATACCTTTAAAACGAATGGTTGAACTATAAATCTGTGATAATTTAAAACAAAGTTATCGATTTTTTTTACTTTTAACAAAAACAAATTATATATATATATATATATATATATATATATATATATTAATATTGTTGTGAATTTGCATAGGAAAATATAGAAGAAAGTCTTGTGGTGGCCACAACATACTAGTTTTAAATTGAATTTGAGGACAAATATGGCGGTGTCCTCGAATCTCAAGGACAAAATAAATTATTCATCTCAGATTGTAAATTTTAGTAATTTTTTTGCACGAAGTGCATGTACTTATATTTCAGCTTATTTATTATCCAAATAATGCGAATAAATTATTATAAAGAAAATTGATAACTTTATATCTGGCGTCCACAAATGTGTTACAATTTTTTGGGGATGAAAGTAGTTTTCGAGGATTGTCCTCAGGATTCGACGACACCTGGTCACCCTACATCTATCTGTCTTGTTACGAAGTTTGGGTGTATTTAAGTGTAATATTAAAAATCGATCAATAAGTGAACATAGCTTTTTAAAATTGAAAATAATTGAGGTCCACATAAACGTACTTTTACAGTAAAGAAATTATTTTTCCTAGTATTAAATGTCAAACTATGCAGACTGTATTATTTTAACCCTCTTTTAGTACTAATTAATAGAGGCAAGGAGAGATGAGATATTTTAGGGAGCGGAGGAAGGGGGTGGGGAGAGAAGAGATTAAAGTCCACTCATGACAAAAAATTCCTGAAGTGAAAACTAAATTCTAAACACTAATACATCCTGCCCGGATCGCAGTGTTGCCAGATAAATGCTACAATTTTATTTTTTAGCACTTCAAATTTTATATCAAAGCAACTGCTTTATGCAGAAACTAAACAAATTGATACTCTAACAATTTGATGATGGTATTAAATAAAATTGTAGTATTTATCTGGCAACCCAGCTGGATAGATTCAAAATTTTCATTGTGTGTATGGAGGCATCTCTCTTCCATGTTCCTCTACCGAGATTTGAAAAATGTTCCTTTAAAAAAATATCAATTTAACACTGATCATATCTCTTTTAGAAAGAGTCACATTTTAAAATGAAATATACAAGGTGGGTCAAACTTTTTTTGAAACATTTTAAATTTAAAATCAAATAAGTGACGTACGAGAATGCGGTTTGTACTGGAATGTTTCTTGTAATGAAAAATTTTGTTTAAGCAAATTAAAAATATTAGTTCAAAATTTTTATCATAGATGGCGCTATACTTTAAAAAATAGCAAGTAAAAGCATGAAATGTGCTAGACAAACAAATAAAGAGAATTTATTGAATCTTTATACATCCATGAATGTACCTGCTACTTTGATAGAAATGAATATAAATAATTAAAAAAAAAGCATCATAATCATATGCTACAGCTATAAAGCATTTCGAGAATTAATTTTTTTCTGGATGACCCCCATTCTTTTTTTTTTTTTTTTTCTTTCGGATCACTTTTTTGCTTTCGGGACAAAACTTTCTCTGAAATATATGTGGTGGAACATGCTCTTGACAACCCTGAAGTTCCAAGAGTATCAATCACGTATTTCTTTTAGAGGTCTGCACGGGCCGAAATTTTAAGGCCCGGGCCCGGCCCGGCCCGTACGGAAGCTTTGCTTACCCGGCCCGGCCATTATGAAGTCAAAAAGTTCGGCCCGGCCCGTTTATTTTTTAACTGTGTATGGCCCGGCCCAGCCCGGACAAAAACCGATAAAATCAGGCCCGACCCGGCCCGATTCAAAAATATGTAAAAAAAAAAAAAATGCTTACCTTTCTATGAAAAAGATTTTTAGTATGTGTTTCGCAGAGGTTTTATATAACCAATCAATAGTACTTTCTTTAACAAAATTGCTGAACTTTTACAAGATAATTATATATAAACAGAAATTCATTATTATAGACAAGGCACAAAGACAAACAGAAAGTCAAATCGAAAATATTAGCATTCATCAAACAATACAGGAAGGTATTTAAAATGGTTAATACTACTAAAAATGCACTTTCCTCTTATGCGATCCGGTAAACGAAACTTTAATGTTAATTCAACCATATTGAATAGAAAAGTTGCTTTTGTCCATGATAAGAATGATGCTACTTTCATCCACTGGAGAAAAGAAAAAGGAGCCTTAGAGAAAAAGTTACAACGGAAGGATTCTTATAGCTTTCATACCACCTAAACTCAACAGATCATAGGAAAGAAAACCTTATACACAGTAACGTATCTAATTTATTTTGTTATGTACATGTACGCAAACTGGTAGTGACATGCATACTATTTTGAATAGGAAACCATCTAATATTACTTTAAATAAAATATATTAATTTCGAAGCATGCTAAAAATACTTGCGAAAAATCAGATTTCGAACAGACAGACTGATAGACAATTAAATTGAAGTTACAGACATTTTTTTAACAAATAGAACTTTATGTGACATACCAGCCTGTAAAATTATGTAAAATAAGTGACTGAAAAAAATATTTTTATCATTTTCCTTTTTCGTTGATTAACAAGGAAACCAGAAAAAAATTCGGCCCGACACGGCCCGGAGAAAATTTTATTCAGTCCCGGCCCGGCCCGAGTATACACAAAAAAAACTGAGCCCAAGCCCGGCCCGACCCGAGCCTGAAAAAAAATTTTAAGCCCGAGCTCGGCCTGGCCCGAGAACAAATTTAAAAATTTGGCCCGAACCCGGCCCGAGGGCTGGACCGGGCTCGGGCTCGGGCCGTAAGCCCGGCCCGTGCAGACCTCTAATTTCTTTACCCATTCGACAAATCGTGTGTATTATGTAAAATCTATTAATTTTGCCCATGTATATATAACACTGCCTAATACAACAGAAAATCACAGGAACAAATTTCCAAACTCGAGCCTCTAGACTACATCTCTAAGGCTGTGATCAGCTACCTTCAACAGAACTCGCTCTACTGAAACTTTCACGAGCTGTCATTTATGTCGATTGCTTGGCAACATGACCTTAGGAAATCTCGCCAACATTTTAGAGGTTTCTACTAGGAACAACTGCAACTTTGAATATTTTTTATACAGATCATTTGATGACGTGACCTTGATAAATCTCTTTATTATTCTATCTTCATTAGGGACTACTACAACTCTCAAAAACTAACCTTTATATAGAACGCTTGGCTATGTGACCTTAGAGAATCGCGCCAACATTCTAGAATTTTCTAGTTCACACCTTAAATATTAGTCGTAATACTTTATGGTTGTAGTTATTCAATTTCTCGACAAGGTAATTTATATATATATATATAGTCACTCAGACACATAAAGTTTCTCTAAAACCTCTATAATGATGAGAATTCGGTGGACCGGATGTCGAAAATTTCCGTGAATCCAAAACCTTCTTATATATGTGTAGTAGAAAATAAAAATAAATAAATTTGATCCATTTCTCAAAAAGTTCCCTACCACTAGTTAGAAGTTTTTGATGGTCACATCACAGCAAAGTACTAGCTTTACTAATATTTGAAATTATATAAACATAATATAAGCAAGCGTTTGAAACTGAATTCACATATACACGTTCCTAAAATGCTTGAATATATGTACTACAATGACATAGTGCTTTACTCATAATTTTGGTCACATTTTGTTGACATACGTTAATAACCATAATTATCTAACTTAATACGTTCCGTTGGTTTAAAGTAAATAAATAGGATATGATGAATTATATTCACTAAAGTAAGTAATTATTTAAGTGTTAAAGTTAATAATTATGTCCTTTTAACGTAAACTAAATATTGCGACAAGTGAATTCTGTTTGACATTTTAAGATTATATTGTGATTTGCAGTTAAAATGCTCTCAAGCCCTTCCACTGAAACATGTCATTCTATTTAGAATTCAGTAGAAGTGGGAAAAGCTTTCCTTTCCACTAAAATCTAACTAACATTGGAGGATTCAAATTTGATTTCAAAGTCTACGCGAAATTCAATGCTAGAATTGTTTGAATCAAGTTTAAAATTTCGTGTATAGCAGAAAATTCTCGCTGAAAAGTCCGTATCTATTTTGATCAGATTAATTAAGTTAATAATATAAATTTAAGATTATTTTGTACACTTTTGCTTTTATAATAATAATAATAATAATAATAATAATAATAATAATAATTAAATAAAATCAAACTAAATAAAGCCTTGAATAATTTCCCTTAATGAATTCAAATAATTTGGTGTAACCCTGTAAATGAATAATTAATATTAATCACATAATTAAATATGGGAAATATCTTAACCCTACAAGGCTCGATTTTTTTTTAGTGCGCGACAAAAATAGATAGGTTGTAATTAGTGGTCAGAAGATAGGGAAAACTTATAAAAATAAAAATAAAACCATATTTTACGAAAAAATCAACTTTTTAGCTCAACGTACCGTATATGGAACATACATAAAAATATGATTTACTAATACGTTTACAATTGTAATGTAAAAAAAAAAAAAAAAAAAAAAAACTTACCTCTGCAAAATAGACACTTCGTTATAACACACATTTTTTTTTTTTTTTTTTTCGAATCAAAACTGCTCAATAACTATTCTTTTTTTATTTTTGAATTTAGACAAATGACTGACGTATCACTTTCATTCAAATTTCACACTGAGTGCACTATAACAAAAACACGAACGACATCTTTAGGTAAAGATTCGTATTAATATATTGCTAAATGTCAGTAGCTTCTATCGAGATGTCAAGAGATGTCGCTACTAATAGTTTTATAGCTATACGAACGATTAAAGTCGGTGTTCCACATATGGAACTGGATGCCTTGTAGGGTTAAGTTGTATCTGAAAAATATATGCTAATTCCCTAAGTTTAATGTATATAATGTATTGAAATATGTTAAGGATAAATACGTCTCTTAGACAGTAAGATATCCGATTTATTTTGTGAGCAATTGTTCTCAAATTAATTATGCTACGTGTACTACTTTTAAAAGAAATCATTCTGCACCAAACTGGAGCAACATGTGGGTCGTTCATTGTAAAAATAAATTATCTCCTTAGAAATTGGTCTTCAAATTTATGCATAGAAAAAAACGTCCAAATTCAGTAAGTGTTATTGATTTTACTGTGTTTTTATTAACTTCGATTCTTGTTTGTGTGTTTGTTTGTCAGGGACAAATCTTGCAATCGATTTTTAACTAACTTCCCGACTATCTAGATATTTCAAACTTTCAGGACAGCTTAGAACACGGTGACAATACATTTTTCTAATAATTTTAGTCAACTATTTCAGGTCCCGCTGACTTCGGCTGCGTTTATATGATTCAATAGAAAATTTATTTAACTAACTTTCCGACTAGCTAGACATTCGAAACTTTCAGAATAGTTCACAACATGGTGAAAATGCATTTTTTTTTAATACCTTTAGCCAACTGTTTCGGGTTCCTGCTGCCTTCGACAGCATCATCAGTACAAAGCTTGCAATTGACTTTTCACTAACTTTTCGACTAGCTAGACATTTGAAACTTTCAGGATAGCTCAAAACACGGTGACAACACATTTTTTTAATACTTTTAGTCAATTGTTTCAGGTTTCTACTGCTTTCGGCAGCGTTTATATGATTCAACAGAAAGTTTATTTAACCAACTTCCCGACTAGCTAGACATTTGAAACTCTCAGAATAGTTCAGAACACGGTGGAAATGTATTTTCTAAATATTTTTAACCAACTGCTTCAGAACCCTGCTGCCTTCGGCAGCGTTTCCAGTGCAAAGCTTGCAATCGATTTTTCACTAACTTCCCGACTAGCTGGACATTTGAAACTTTCAGGATAGTTCGGAACACGGTGACAACACATTTTTTTTAATACTTTTAGTCAACTGTTTCAGGTCCCTACTGTATTCAGCATCGTTTATATGATTTAACATAAAATTTATTTAACTAACTTTTCGACTAGCTAGACATTTGAAACTTTCAGAATACGGTGAAAATGCATTTTAAAAATATTCTTAACCAATTGTTTCGGGACCCTGCTGCCTTCGGCCATTTGAAACTTTTATAATAGCTCAAAACACGAGATAGCAATGAATTTTTTTAATACTTTTATCCAATTGCCCCGGGTTTCCGCTGCTTTCAGTTGCGTTTATATGATTCAACAGAGAATTTAAAAACATAGTATATAAAAAGTTCTTTTTATATCGTAGTTATTTGCGTTAAATACAAATGATAGTTAAAAGAATGTATACATTCTATTAAAAATAATTTGAAATAACTTAGAAACTTCATTATTATAATGAATATTTAGAAGTTTTAGATTTCTGAGAAAAACATGTAATGCTATTTATAGGTCTTTAATGCAATTATTGGAGTTTTTTCTTTTTTTAAATGAAAGGTGTGGCAAAATGTAATACAATGAAGCAAAAATATACAGATTGAAAAAATATGGAGTTACACCACTATTACAATGAATCGTCCATATATAAATTTCATGAAAACGAAACTGCAGAAAGATAGACAAATAAACCAAAATCACAATCATTTTTAGACTTTGTCAATAAGTGTTAAAAACATCCTGAAACCTATTCTTAAACTAGTATGATGTAGCCACCACATGAGTTTATTCTATATAATTTTACACAAAATTCATTCATTGCAAATTATTTATTAAATTATTTTCCATTATAAATGCAGATGATTTTTATCTGACAGAATTATATATATCACTAAAAGCCGAAAGAAAGTCAATTTTTTGCAATTATCAAAAGAAATACGGTATTTTTTTTTTTTTCAATTAAAAAAAAAAAGAAAATCGATATTTTTGTTTTAAATTATTACAGATCTATAGTTCAACCATTCGTTTTAAAGGTATTGACGAAATCTTTCGAAAGGTACCCATATTGAAAATTTATGGTGGGGTGGGAGGGGGGAGGGAGAGATGCTCAACATGCACAATTTTTTTTCCTAGTTTACTACTACTATTGTCAATAATTGATATTAATTTTACAATCGCACGTTAAAAATAACTCTCATTATGTACATTTATACGAAATTTTGTTTTATACTGCCATGTTAAAAATTTAGAAAAAATGCGATGACACTGTTGAGTGATTGATGCCCAAATTTAATCAACACCAGTTTATGTCAGGGTCCAACTAAATACCAAGTTTGGTTAAATTTCATTCATTAGTTCGTGAGATACAGCGTCCACAATATTTGGATGCATAGGTAGCGCTACTATTGTGCAAATTACTCCATCAATGTAGAAATTTGAATCTCAACTTCTATGGCATATAAATGCATCAAACTTGTTATGTAAGAGAACCATTATCAAAATGATTGCTGAATTCATTTGGGTGTATACAGCCGATAGGTGGTGCCGTTATTATTCTTTTTCTACGATTTTTCACATGCCTACATCTCAGCAACTGTTGTTTAAAATTGCACCAAACTCCATACTTTCTTATAGGAGGCTATGGTTAAATTTTTATGCATGTGAAAGATTGTGTGGCGCTGTTATAGACAGAATGGCACCTAAGAATATTTTGTGATGGCCATAACATGCTTGTTTACTTTAATAATTTAGAATTGTTAATTTTATAGCTTTCCAAAAGCCTAAACATGCCTTAATCATCATACCAATTGTTGTGCAATTTCATTCAGAATTTAAAAACGTATGATTATTTAAAATAAACTCATTTTTCACTTATTTTAACACTTTAAAAATTGTAAGACCATTTAAGCCATGCTTAATTCTTTCTATATTTTTTAATCGATCCCTAAAATTAAAATTTATTGTATTATTCTCCTGGGGATGAATCACAGGACGCTTATAATCGGGATTCTATCAAAGAACAATGCGATTTGAAATTACAATCGAAATGTACATTCATTCCAATTTTGTCTATCCGCTTTCTGCAATACCTTATTCATACGCAACTACGTGAAATTTGCATTCATTTGAATGCAGAGAACTTAAATGTTCTAAAAATAAACTCACGGTTGAAATTATCAACCTGTTGAATTTCTTTTGCGTTAGGAGATGCGTAATAAAATGTAAATGCCGGATAGTGTATTTAAATAACTGGCTGGTTTTTAAATTAACATGATGGTTGCTAATAATTCATTCATTCGTGCGAATTACTTTTAAGAATAATGCAGGCGTGTTAAATACGTTATACAAAGGTGATGATTTACGAGAAAAAATTACTTGCACACGGAAACATTCAGTCATGGATATTTTGGTTTAAAACTAAAAATGCGTGTGAGAGTTGTTTGTACAACAAGCGTTTCTATTAAATTTTATGTGTGCTTGTGTACATATTTTAGCGGAACCGTAAAGTGATGTCGTTATTTTTACAATAAATTCAAATAGATATTTTTACTTTCTTCTATATGTAATATAGAGAAAGTATTGGATTCATAAAAATTTTCGACCTCCGTTTTTTTTATGGATTTACACGTTTTGAGATGTCCTGAACATGAATTGATAGTTTATAGAAAATGTCTGTCTCTCTGTGTGTCTGTCTGTCTGAGTGTATCACGTTTTTTGTGGACGCTGTATCTCACGAACCAATGAATGAAATTTAACCAAACTTGGTATTTAGTTACACCCTGACATAAACTGGTGCTGATTAGATTTGGGGATCAATCGCTGAACAGGTGGCGCTGTGATAGAATTTTTTGTAAACTTTTAACATGGCAGTATAGGACAAAATTTCGTATAAATGTACATAATGAGAGTTATTTTTAACTTGTGATTGCAAAATTAATATGAATTTTAGTTAACTAGGAAAAAACTTCTGTGCATGTGGGGGCATCGCTTCCCCCTGGGGGGAAAGTACCCCCCCCCCCGGGGGGTGGGGGTGGGGGTAAATTTTCAAGATGGGTATCATTCGAAAGGTCTCGTCAATACCTTTAAAACGAATGGTTGAACTATAAATCTTTGATAATTTAAAACAAATTTATCGATTTTTTTTACTTTTAACAAAAAAAAACTTAGAAAACGTTTTATTTATTTATTTATTTATTTATTTATTTATTTATTTTTATTTTATTTTTATTTATTTTTTTTATTTTTATTTATTTATTTTTTTTTTTTTTTTGTTAATATTGTTATTGAGTGAATTTGTATAGGAAAATATAGAAGGAAGTCTTGTGGTGGCCACAACACACTAGTTTAGCAAGTTTTTATTTTTAACCAATTATGCAGTCATCCTCTTCATCAAAAATTTTTGGCATTTAGTGTCTAGTGTGGAAGTCTTCAAAACTGGATCGATAAAAATCAACTAGTTTTGAATAAAATGTCTGGAGATTGCATTTTGGACACCATCCAAATATTCATATTTTCTGCGCTTAGAAAAGTTGTAGTGGTCTAAAGGAACGGAAATCTGATTTCACAATATTGAGCGAGCATGTTAGGTGAGGCAATAACTCTCACCCCAATTCTTTATTATTTACTTTTTTCTAGGGTTCATACTGCGCAGTGCGGTCTTGCATTATCGTTTTGCAGAATAACGCCTTTACTGCTGACAATCGCTGAGGATTTTTTCAGTAAAGATTATCATGAAAGTTCCATTTTTTATGTCCAATGATCAAGTGATTAAAAAACGCTTCTGTATTGTGCGCAATCGGTTATCTTTGTTGCCTTCGGACAGATTACACACCGCCACAAAAAGATACGTACAAAGATTTTTTTCTTTGATTTTTCATAAAATATCATTATCTAAATTGTGCTTATCATTTATTATTATCATAAAATAACACTATTCCCCGACTAATTTTTGCTTTAAGACTAATTTAGAAAAATTTTAAGACTAAAATTTTTCTAATTTAAGACTACACACCGCGACAAAAAGATAGGAACAAAGGTTTTTTAAATAATTTAAATTCTTATATAATAATAGTCCATGATTTTAAAAAAAAGCGAAATACAAATCATTTCATTGATATTGTTATGCATATACAAAAATATATTGCTTCTGAACATCTGTCCTGCTAGTCCATGAGGCGAAAGCTAATATCATTCAGGTTAGTTAGCCATGTCACGCAATTAAACGAATTTTTGCACATGGGTTTGGCATGATATTTCTTTTAAAAATTTTCTCATGTTCTCCAATCAGAACTTACATAATTATTTTTAATTTTAAAATATATATATATATTAGCTAAGATTGCGAGATAGATTGTTAAAAAAAAAGTGCTTTTCTAAATATGAAAATAAAGATTTATTCACCAAATTCAATATTTACTTTTTTTAGGATGGGGGGGGGGGGGGGGCACTAAAATTAATTTACTTAATTAGATCATATTTGAATATTTTCCGATTTAATTGTAGTCTAATTTAGTTTAGTCTCAATTTTTAATGTCTTTTTCCGATCTATTTGTAAAGTAGGAAAAGACAGACACCATAATTTCAGTAGAGCGAAAATATTCATACTTCGGAAAACAGTTTTGCAGATGTTCGCCAATCGCAATCAGAATGGGTGATGTGCTAGATAAAAATCACACACACTGTGGCCAAAAATCGCAATAGGTTTAACTTGAAAACGTATTCAAACATTGGATATATCATTGACAGTATTTTATGAGTTTTCACGATAAAACTAAGACTACAAAAGCTGAAAAGGGCGTAAAAAATATATGTAACAATGGTATGGAAAAGGGCGGGTACTATCAATCTTTTCGGATCATGTTGGCAACTATGAGTCAGCTGTTGTCTACTCAAGATGACTGTCACAATGCAGCCACAAGACTGCCACAGGATCATATTAAGTCTATTTGGATAGTATATTGTGTTGTTTTATTTATTTGACAGTTTTAACCCGTTGGCAGATTTTTTTATTCAATAGCCACCAAATACTTTTAGAAGTAGCATTTGATACACATAATACGCGAATAAAATCAAAGAAACGTCGGTCACATCACTTCTTAAAATTATTGGTGACAGTTAAATAAAAAGTGTGCAATTTTTAATAGGTGGCGCTGTCTATAGCGACTACTAACGGGTTAAAAACTACACACAGAATTTCACCATACCAATTCAGAATTTTGTGTGTAGCTGTGTTAATGGTTTCTGGAATTACGATTTCGGCTACGTGTTTTTGGATACATGTCGTCAGCCCACTAGTGGCCGAAAGTTCTCTCCTCTAAGCTGGTTTCTGATATTTTGTGTTGAATCCCAGACTGCGCTCATCGACTTATAGTCGTTCTTAGTTTTCTTGTTTTTTTTTTTGTTTTTTTTTTACGAAACTTGCATAAGTAGGAGCTACAACCCCTTAGAAACTTCCACCACTGAAAGCACTCCCTATCAGTCCTTGGGCCATAGCGCGGTCAATTGGCCTTAATACAATACCATGCCCACGGTTGCCAACTTTTATATTTTTTCCGGAGCATTTTTAGCCTCACTTTCTTTTCACATCAAAAATTTTCTTGATTAATTTTCTTTAATATGTGACGACGATTAAAGAAGAAGAAAATCATTTTTCAAGATTTCCGGTATAATAAAAGGTATAATACGGTATAATACGTTAATAACCATAATTATCTAACTTAATACGTTCCGTTGGTTTAAAGTAAATAAATAGGATATGATGAATTATATTCACTAAAGTAAGTAATTATTTAAGTGTTAAAGTTAATAATTATGTCCTTTTAACGTAAACTAAATATTGCGACAAGTGAATTCTGTTTGACATTTTAAGATTATATTGTGATTTGCAGTTAAAATGCTCTCAAGCCCTTCCACTGAAACATGTCATTCTATTTAGAATTCAGTAGAAGTGGGAAAAGCTTTCCTTTCCACTAAAATCTAACTAACATTGGAGGATTCAAATTTGATTTCAAAGTCTACGCGAAATTCAATGCTAGAATTGTTTGAATCAAGTTTAAAATTTCGTGTATAGCAGAAAATTCTCGCTGAAAAGTCCGTATCTATTTTGATCAGATTAATTAAGTTAATAATATAAATTTAAGATTATTTTGTACACTTTTGCTTTTATAATAATAATAATAATAATAATAATAATAATAATAATAATTAAATAAAATCAAACTAAATAAAGCCTTGAATAATTTCCCTTAATGAATTCAAATAATTTGGTGTAACCCTGTAAATGAATAATTAATATTAATCACATAATTAAATATGGGAAATATCTTAACCCTACAAGGCTCGATTTTTTTTTAGTGCGCGACAAAAATAGATAGGTTGTAATTAGTGGTCAGAAGATAGGGAAAACTTATAAAAATAAAAATAAAACCATATTTTACGAAAAAATCAACTTTTTAGCTCAACGTACCGTATATGGAACATACATAAAAATATGATTTACTAATACGTTTACAATTGTAATGTAAAAAAAAAAAAAAAAAAAAAAAAACTTACCTCTGCAAAATAGACACTTCGTTATAACACACATTTTTTTTTTTTTTTTTTTTCGAATCAAAACTGCTCAATAACTATTCTTTTTTTATTTTTGAATTTAGACAAATGACTGACGTATCACTTTCATTAAACGAATTTTTGCACATGGGTTTGGCATGATATTTCTTTTAAAAATTTTCTCATGTTCTCCAATCAGAACTTACATAATTATTTTTAATTTTAAAATATATATATATATTAGCTAAGATTGCGAGATAGATTGTTAAATAAAAAGTGCTTTTCTAAATATGAAAATAAAGATTTATTCACCAAATTCAATATTTACTTTTTTTAGGAGGGGGGGGGCACTAAAATTAATTTACTAAATTAGATCATATTTGAATATTTTCCGATTTCATTGTAGTCTAATTTAGTTTAGTCTCAACTTTTCAATGTCTTTTTCCGATCTATTTGTAAAGTAGGAAAAGACAGACACCATAATTTCAGTAGAGCGAAAATATTCATACTTCGGAAAACAGTTTTGCAGATGTTCGCCAATCGCAAACAGAATGGGTGATGTGCTAGATAAAAATCACACACACTGTGGCCAAAAATCGCAATAGGTTTAACTTGAAAACGTATTCAAACATTGGATATATCATTGACAGTATTTTATGAGTTTTCACGATAAAACTAAGACTACAAAAGCTGAAAAGGGCGTAAAAAATATATGTAACAATGTAATCCGTACAGTTTGCTTAACGTTTTGTTGGGGAGGAGGGGAGGTAATAGTTCGTATAGTCCTTGAATTTTCTTAATTTTCTGTAACAGTATTATTATTTAGCAAATTTTGATATTAAAAAAGGCCTTAAAGCTGAAGACCAAAAAATTGCATAAAAATGCTCTTGGGAGAATCTTGAAAAAGGGTGTGGCAGTACGATCCATCTCTAATTATTTTATCTATTCGGTATTTATTTTCACTATTAGGAAGAATTAACTGCAGCCAGAATTTACGAACAAGTTTAAAAAGAAAATAAATAAATATTTTGCTACTATGCTATTAAAGTAAAACTTTGTTAAAAATTTCTGTGACGAGTTTTTGCAGTTGGAAATTAAAAATAGGTATAAGAATAGGAATGTGATATATACAACCGCCCCTGAACGCGTTAATCGATAATTCCGCTCGCTACAACAGGTAAACTTTAGTGAAAATTGGCCCATTCCAATAGCTTTCGAATATTCTTACAATTAACAATATCGGTTGAATAGTGCCACAGAAATTTAGCTGTTTGTTTTCGTTTTCATGTTTTTAATTAGCGAGACTCCTCCCATCACATATTGAAACCTCCTCTTACCATCTCTCATTAGTTATTCTTCTTCGATCATACTTAATCAATTTACGGTTTATTTGTTACATAGATAATAATTTATGTTCATCTGTAACACAATATTATGATATGAATTTATTTGTTTTTTTATTTAAAAGGGAAAAATAAATTAATACAGAAACTGTTGTAAATAAATAATAGGAGGAGTCAAATAGGAACCTTTAAATATGCAAAACCCCTATAAAATATGTTTATTTTACAAAGCAATGGAAATAGAAGAAAACGCGGGATAAATTGCGTTGTGCATACATTCTTTAATCCATGGCATACAGTATATGACTGTGCGGGGGTTTTTTTGTTTTGTTTTGTTTCTTTTTTTAACATTCCTTTTTTTTTTTTTTTAATTTATTTGTAAATTACACACATTTTATGTCGTGCTTAAATCCTTCAAAAATAAGGAATATTATAAAACTTTAGCTTTCATTCTATTTACAGTGATTAAAAAATATTTTGAATTAAGACAGGCTTGATGTATTTTTACTTTCCGAACACTATAGTGAGGAATGTATTGTAATCGTGTCAAAAATCCGAATATGAGATTTTGATGTCTCTATACGTTCAGGGCCTGATTAAGGGGGAAGCTCGCTCATACCGGAATATTTTTACAATTATTTTTTACTTCATGTCATAGAAATTCCACGCTTTGACGAGAAAATATTTTTTATAAAAAATGAACGGTGTAAAAACAATCCAATTTACTCACCGTTATTAGACACCAGAATTCTTTTAAAATAATTTTTAATGAAAATTTTCTGTTTATTATAGGAGGAAAGTATTTGTTAAAAAATAACGGTGTAAGTAAAAATAATGTGTGAAGAGCGAGCTTCCCCCTTAATCAGGCCCTGTATACGTTTCGAGGTCCCCTGAGTCCGTTTTTACTATTTTTATGATGATGTATGTCTGTGTATGTCTGTGTGTGAATACGCTAGCGTCTAAACGCTTTGTTCGAATAAGCTGAAAATTGGTACGTATATTGTAAGTCACCATAGTACGAACCCAATTGATTTTGGTGAATCTAGCACTTATAGTTTTTTATAGCGACACCAGGAAAAATTCTTTATCATTATGGCCTATGGGGCCAAATTTTTAAAAGTGCGATAGCGTTTAAACACTTCATTAATCTGACCAAAAATTTTTTACACATGTTATAGGTCATAGTTGCACGAAATATATAGGATTTCGTGAATTTAGCATTTACAGCTTTTTTCCAGGGGCACAAAGAATTATCCTTTATCATTATGGGGACCAAATTTTTATAAGTGCGATAGCATCTAAACTACCTTATTCAATTGAGCTAATAATTTGTATGAATATTATAAATCACTGTTGCACAAACTATAAGCATTCTGGTGAAACTTTCATTATAGGTTTTTACAGGGACACAACGAAAACTTCTTTATCAGTATGATCTATGGGCTCTAAGTTCAGTAGCGTTAAATAAAATATCGTGTAATATATGGAGAAAAATACTCAAATACTCTATTATGGTTTTCTCTCTTTTGTTTGTTTAACAACTCCTCTTTCTTTGCTTTATCTACAAAACTGTTAATTACTCAATGCTCGGAAAGTCGAGTGGAGTCACTCCAGATTTTTTTATGCTCTCTATCACCTGTTTTACCCTCCAACCACATACAGAATTTGCTGATCTAATAAGGAATCACCCTACGTTTAGAGCATTATTTTTATTTTACTGTGTTTACACGTTATTATCATGTTCTTTGAAATAGCATTATTATCTTGACATTGAAAGATCAGTTGTACGAAAATTAAAAAGAAAAAGAGGATTACTTTATAAACATTATTTTAATGAACTACATCGAATATGAATCTAGTACTATGTTACGGTATCAAAGTTATGCTACGACACAGCGTTTGGAAAATGAAGATTATCTACATATTTCAAACTGGTGGCTGATCCCTCACGTCTTAAGAATCTGAAATAGAGCATTTTTAACTCTCTTGAAAAGCGTGGGTAAATTCTATGACAAATTTTGGTCCAAAATTTACCTATGGAATTGCTTGACACCCTGCACAGAAACTTTCTTATACCCATTAAAAAAAAAAAAAAAAAAAACAGGGGGGCAGAAACAGAAAGTGGAGATAAAGTATTTTCTATTTTTGTTTAAATTAATGAATTCTGTTAACGATATGCCATGGCATTTACCGTATCGGCTGCTGGGGAAAATATTTTAATTATTTGAACACTAATTATTAAAATATTATGCAAAAAAGTTATTTCAAATTCGAAAAACTGTGTGAATGTGAAAATGTTTAAAAATTAGAATAAAATAAATCAGTCGTTGACGACAACCATAATTAACTGGAAGTCTTCGCCCTTTTTTCAGGACATTTTGAGACAGGCAGGGATGGAACACGGGCACAGAACTCATACTACTACCGATGTAACAAAATTTCCTACTCCTTAAATCAGCGATTTTATACGTAGAGAAATTTCTTAAACAAATACCGGTATCAGAGCTGCCAACCTAATCCGGCAATTCACTAGTCCCGCCCCTTTTTCTACACCACTTAATTTTTAGAGTAATACTCTTCAAATAAATTTGCGATGAATTAAGAAAACAAATACTTTAAAAATTAAGTGGTGTATAAAAAGGGGCGCTGCTAACGATTTGCCGGATTAGGCTGGCAGCTCTGCGGTATGTATTCTGCAACTGTGTTCCATCCCTGCGTATGGGAATTTCTCTGCTTCTTTTTCCATCACTATTATTACACAATAATTTGTATCCTATTTCATTACGACACACTACTAAAAAATACGATAAATATATCTGTAAAAAGATAATGGTAGCAAAAAGGCGAAATTTTCTCATGTCTGAAATTGTTCTAAAAAAAAAAGGCGGAGACTTCCAGCTTTGCGTATTATAGCTTCGAGCAAAACTTCGAGCTTTGCGTACAATATAGTTCCCAACCTAATTCAGAGGATTCTTCGTACCGATCAATTTTCCACACAAGTCTTTTATTAGAGTATTTTTCTTCTTATTTCTTCGTTATTACATTTTTAAGGAAAAAATTAAGTGTTGCGTAAAAAGGGGTGGTACTAATAATCCTCCGGATTACGTTGGTAGATCTTATACAATATCATGTAAATAAGAAATATTAAAACGCTACCTACGCTTACCATAATTTATCTTTAAATATACATATTATGCATTGTTGCTGCTTACAATTAAATTGGTTGCTCACAAAGTTTTTACTCATCATCATATATCATCAGAAGTAACATCGATATTGAAAAACATGCATATTTAAAGTTCTTTTATTATGTCACGCCCACAACATATATTTAAAATAAAAAAATAAAAAAAATTATAAATTTGAAGAAAAACTAATTTAAATTTTTACTGCTGGGGCTATGAGTATTGGCATGTTAGAGACTTTTCAATTAGAATACATCGCATAAATTTTAAATAGTACAACTTCAAAAGTGCCTGGCCAATCTTAGGTAAAATATCTTTAAATATATCAAGTAAATTAATTATCCAATTATGCATTTACGTATATCTAATAATTCATAAATCAGACAAAACAAAATTGATTACAATTATATAATGGTATTTCATTTTATTTTTCAGGAAATATTTTCGGTGACTGATAATATAATCTTATATGATTTTTTAAGTTTTTGAATAATCCAGTAACACTTTCATTGCTATAAATTTTTAACTAGTAAATCAAAAGTGTAGAAGCTGCGCACAACATCATCAATACCACTCTCTTTCAAATTATGTGCTAGCGGAATCTAACGCAAGTCGATTCTGCTATGTTTTCAGTAAGTTTTGCACTTAAGTATTTATTATAAATTCTAGCAAAGCAGCTTATACATTATGAAATAGTCTTTAAAATATAAGTGGTGTGAAAGATTTAAAACTATATTGTTCATATTCTAGAAATAATGCATGATATATCATTTGATATAAAACTAACTTTGTTTCAATATGAGTAATTGTAAGGAACATGGTTGTTGCTGGTATACCGCATTTTTCTTCGAATCATGACAAGTTTTTGGGTTGGAGAAATTTCCTTATACTGTAATATTCATATTATTAATGATACAAGACACTGTTATCTGTAACTGTAATCGTGTTAGAAAATATGTTGAATCGAAAAGATAAGTGACAAACGATGTTCTATTGCCAAACGAGGGATAAGAGGCGAAAGTTTAAAACAGATAGAC
Organism: Salticus scenicus; assembly: GCA_963930645.1. Classification (NCBI taxonomy): domain Eukaryota; kingdom Metazoa; phylum Arthropoda; class Arachnida; order Araneae; family Salticidae; genus Salticus; species Salticus scenicus. The sequence continues at coordinate 24,142,547 of OZ005660.1, forward strand.
GAGTGACTGACAATAGAATATTCTGCAAAAGATTTGCAAAAATCACATTCAATTAGTCAATTAGTCATTATATCAACCATGATGCAGAAAAGCATTTATATATATATATAAATAGTTAGTTAGTTATGCATTTATATGTTTACTGTTGTTCGTATTAATCCAAATAAAACTGCCTAGAAAATAATAGTAGTTCAAAAGAAAGATTTAAATTAAAAAAAAAAAAAAAAAAAAAAAAAAAAAAAAGAGTGAAGAAAAGGAAAATATAAGATTTCCAGATTTACGGATTACAGTATTAGGCAGACTCAATCTTGAGAATTACACACACACACACACACAAAAAAAAAAAAAAAAAAAAAAAAAAATGTATAATATGCTTGCATCAATATCCAAGGTTGGATTATGTGCAAGAAAGAAAGGGGCCGAAAGAACTAACAGAAAAGAATTGTGAAAGGGGGGGGGGGGGGGATTGAACATTTTTATAAGATTATATTATAGAAATCAGTAAAGATATTTACAAAAGAGAAAGAAATATTTGTGGTTTAACAGTTAGAAAATATGTATAACGTGATACAACCCCAATATAGTGAGATCAGTCATCAGGGTCCCACTAACATATTTTTCCACCATGGGCACTCGAAAATTTTCATGCCCTGTTAGAATGGGTAAAAAAGTAGGATATACGGAGCAAAGAGCATGAATGCGCCACTGCCCAAAGTTAAAAAAAAAAAAAAAAGATCGATTTCGCTCTATGAAGCGAGGGGGAAAAAATTGATGCCCATATTATATAGTTATTTATTTAATGAACTTCTTTTTAAACTGACAAATTGTCAATATTAAAATATGCGGACTGTAATGAATATATAAATAAATAAACAAAAGAAAAAATAATTTAATTAAACATGAAGCTTCTCCTACATTTGGCTCCAAAGATAAATAAAATTGCTCGAGACAGCGTAACGAAAGATTTGATTTTAAAATTTTATTCTTGAAGTATTTAATAAAAATCTACATAAAATTTTCTTTTCAAGCGCAATATAATAAACATATACTTTCTATTATGATTTATTATATGAAATAAAATGTACTATTTTAATGTATGAAATTAAACAATTTATTTGTTAGATCTAAACAATTACTTAGCAAAAATATGTATATTGCATTGAATAATTTCGCCTTTATGGGGAATTACTGCTTTAATGCGTAATGGCATAGTATTTGACAGTTTTTTAACGTGAAACTCAGAAATTTCCCTGTGCCAAATATCATAAATAATTTTTTCTAGTTCTTGCAAAATTGCAGGCTACAATTTTCTAATCCCCACCCTCTCTTATAGAACAAACATTTTCTTTCAGATGGATATTAGGTCTATTTCCAGGCCTAGTAAAGAAGAAATTCAACGATATTCTTTGTGGAATTTAAATAAAAAAAAGTCGCACAGTTTTAAAAGTGCGATTTTTATTAAGTCGGTCATATTTTCATTATCAGACCGGCTTACTTCCGTCAGCTCGAAATAAGTTAAACTTGACTCATCAGAGAGAACCACTTCAGCCCAGTAATTAACTGATCATTTTTTGATTTCTTTAACCTTCTGATGTCTTGGTTTTCTAATTCTTTTCGTTAAGAATAAATTGTTTTTTTTTTTTCAGATTTTCTAGCAATGAAACCTGCTTTGTTTAATTGTCATTGCACTCTATTTAAATAATATATGTTACTAAAAACTCTTCTGAATCCCTTCTATGTTCTAAATGTAATACACACTGATTTTTTAAGTCCTGGCTTTTACACTTGCGGTTATCTCGACTGGATGAGTAACGTGGCCGCCTAGGGACAAATTTCTAGTTTTAAACCCTTGGGCCCTAGCGCGGTCAATCGGCCTTAATACCATACCATGCCCACGGTTGCAAACTTTTATATTTTTTCCGGAGCATTTTTAGCCTCTTTCTTTCCACACCCGAAATTTTTAGATTTATTTTCTTTAATATGTGACATTGATTAAATAAGAAGAAAATCATTTTTCAAAATTTCCGGTATGATAAAAAAGCAAGGCTAATAATGCTCCGGATTAAATAATAAAAGTTGGCAACTTTGCCTACCATACCGGTCATGTCGTCTTCTCATATTTCACGTTATTTAACAATAACAAAAAAAAGGTACAGATTATAAATTCTTGTAAAACAATAGTCCATAATTACGAAAAAAAAAAAAAAAAGGAAAAAGGAAAATACGAATGATTTCATTGATATTGTCATGCATATACAAAAATATATTGCCTCTGCACATCTGTCGTGCTTGTCCATGAGGCGAGAGCTAATATCATTCAGGTTGTTAGCCATGTCACGCAATTAAATGAATTTTTGCGCATGGGCGTAGCATGATATCTCTTTTAAAAATTTTGTCATGTTCTCCAATCAGAACTTGCATATTTATTTTTAATTAAAAAATATAAACATGAATTTTAGCTGAGATTGCGAGATAGATTGTAAAACAAAAAGTGCTTTTCTAAATATGAAAACAAAGAAAAGATTTATTCACCAAATTCAATATTTACTTTACAATTTTTTTTTTTTTTTTTTTTTTTTTTTTTTTTTTTGGGGGGGGGGGGGGTACTAAAAATAATTTACTAAATTAGATCATATTTGAATATTTCCCGATTTAATTTTAGTTTTATTTAGTTTAGTGTCAATTTTCAATGACTTTTTCCGATCTATTTGTAAAGTAGAAAAGGGCAGACACTATAGTTTCAGTAGAGCGAAAATATTCATATTTCGAAAAATAGTTTTGCAGATGTACTCCAATCGCATTCAAAACGGGTGATGTGCTAGATAAAAAACACACACTGTGGCTAAAAGTCCCAATAAGTTTAACTTGAAAACGTATTCAAACAATTGGACAGTATTGACAGTATTGTACGCGTTTTAACGATAAAACTAAGACTAAAAATACTGAAAATGGCATAAAAAATATATGTAACAATGTAATCCATACAGCTTGGTTTAAGGTTTTGTTGGGGAGGGGGAGGTAATAGTTCGTACAGTCCTTGAATTTTCTTAATTTTCTCTACGAGTATTATTATTTAGCAAATTTTGATAATAAAAAAGGCCTTAAAACTGAAGACAAAGTATATTGCATAAAAATGCTCTTTGGAGAATCCTTGAAAAAGGGTGTGGCCGTACGATCCTTGTTTATTTATCTTTTCTATTCGGTATTTATTTTCGCAATTCAAAAGTTTTAACTGCAGCCAGAATTTACGAACAAGTTTAAAAAGAAAATAAATAAATTTTTTGCTACTATGCTATTAAAGTAAAACTTCGTTAAAAATTTCTGGGACGACTTTTTGCAGTTTGAAATTAAAATTAGGTATAAGAATAGGAATGTGATATGTATAACCGCCCATGAACGCGTTAATCGGTAAATCCGCTCGCTACAACAGGTAAAATTTAGTGAACATTTGGCCATTCCAATAGCTTTCGAAAATTCTTAATATTAACAATATTGGTTGAATGGTGCCACAGATATTTAGCAGTTTGTTTTCGTTTTCATGTTTTCAGTTAGCGAGGCTCCTCCCATCACATTTTGAAACTTCTCTTACCATCTCGTATTAGCTATTCATCTTTGATCAATTTAATTTATATTTGATTTGATATTTTTATTTGATTAATTTATATAGATAATAATTTATGTTCATCTATAACACAATATTATGATATGCATTTATTTGTTTTTGATTTAAAAGTGAAAAATATAATAATGGAAAAACTGTTGTAAATAAATAATAGGAGGAGTTAAATAGGGAGCTTTAAATATGCAAAATCCCTATAAAACATGTTTTTTTACAAAGCAATAGAAATAGAAAAAAACTCGGGATAAATTTCCTTGTGCATACATTGTTTAATCCTAGGCATTGCGTATATGTCTGCTTTTTTTTTTTTTTTTTTTTTAATTCATTTGTAAAATACGCACATCTTATGGCTTGTTTAAATCCTTCAAAAATGAGGGATATTATAAGACTTTAGCTTTTTATTCTATTTACAGTGATTAAAAAATATTTTGATTTAAGAAGACAAGCTTGATGTATTTTTTTATGCTTTTTATACCCCCCCCCCCCCATACAGAATTTGCTGATCCAATAAGGAATCACCCCACGTTTAGAGCAATATTTTTATATTTTTATTTTACTGTGTTTACACGTTATTATCATGTTCTTTGAAATAGCATTATTATCTTGACATTGAAAGATCATTTGTACGAAAATTAAAAAGAAAAAAGAGGAACCCTATTTTAATCAACTTCATCGATTATGAATCTAGTACTATCTTACGGTATCAAAGTTATGCTACGACGCAGCGTTTGAAAAATGAAGATTCTCTTCATATTTCAATCTGGTGGCTGATCCCTCACGTCTTACGAATTTGAAATAGAGCCATTTTAACTCTCTTAAAAAGCGTAGGTAAATTCTAGACCAAATTTCGGTCCCAAATTTACCTATGGAAATGCTTGGCACCCTGCTCAGAAATTTTCTTACACCCATTAAAAAAAAAAAAAAAAAAAAAGAGGGTCAGAAAGTGGAGATAATTTTTTTTCTATTTTTGTTTAAATTCTTGAATTCTGTTAACGATATGCCATCCGCGTTTGTAATGATCGATAGACGGCGCTTTGTGAACACTGCAGTTGTTAGTAGACATGGCCACGTGTGTTCCATTAGTGTTCTTTTTGTTATTCTACTTAATATTCGTACTATAATTTCTCTGCCATTACATTATGGAAAATTGATTGCTTTTGGAAAAAATACTTCAGTTTATTCAAAGTTCGATCGGAAGTAGATTTTTAACTGAAGTTGACCAAATATTAATTTCAAATCATCTGATTAATTCTTTACTTCCATTAGCCGAAGCAACTGAAATTTTAAATTTGTCATTTGGAAATAAATGAAAGCTCAATTCTGGATTTCTTGATTCTTTGGAGTTTCACTGTGGCACACAAAAGTATGTGTTATCTTTTTTATTCATTTTTATTCAATAAATATATGTGAAACTAAATATCGGCAAGCAATGGCGGCTGTATGGAATTCGAATTAAACCACGTTTATTGTAATTTCACCTTAGCCCACCAGAGGGCGAGCATTTCATTACAATCGCGGATAGCATTTACCGTATCGGCTGCTGGGGATAACATTTTAATTATTTAAACACTAATGATTAAAATACTATGAAAAAAAGTTAGTTCAAATTAGAAAAACTGCGTGAATGTGAAAATGTTTAAAAATTATAATGAAATAAATCAGACGTTGACGACAACCATAATTAACTGGAAGTCTTTGCCCTTTTTTCAGGACATTTTGAGACATGCAGGGATGGAACACGGGCACAGAACTCATACCACTACCGATGTAACAAAATTTCCTACTTCTTAAATCAAATCAACGATATTATAGCTAGAGAAATTTCTTAAACAAATACCGGTATGTATTCTGCGCCCGTGTTCCATCCCTGCGGATGGAAATTTCTCTGCTTCTTTTTCCATCACAATTATTACACAATAATTTATATCTTATTTCAATACGACACACTACTAAAAAAATACGATAAATATAGCTGTAAAAAGATAATGGTAGCAAAAAGGCGAAATTTTCTCATGTCTGAAATTGTTCTAACAAAAAAGGCGGAGATTTCGAGCTTTGCGTACACTATAGTTGCCAACCTAATCCAGAGGATTGTTCGTACCGATCACTTTTCCACACAAGTCTTTTATTAGAGTATTTTTCTTCTTATTTCTTCGTCAATACATTTAAAAAAAAAATTAAGTGTTGTGTAAAAAGGGGTGATACTAATAATCCTCCGGATTACGTTGGTAGATCTGATACACTATCATGTAAATAAGAAATATTAAAACGCTACCTACGCTTACCATAATTTATCTTAAAATATACATATTATGCGTTGTTGCTGCTTACAATTAAACTGGTTGCTCACAAAGTTTTTATTCATCATCATATATGATCAGAAGCAACATTAATATTGAAAAACATGCATATTTGAAGTTCTTTTATTGTGTCACGCCCACAACATATATTTAAAAAAAAAAAAAAAAAAAAAAAAAAAAAAAAAAACGATTTTTATTAAATTTGAAGAAAAGCTAATATAAATTTTCATTGCTGGTTGTATGAGTATTAGCATGTTAGAGACTTTTCAATTAGGATACATCGCATAAAATTTAAATAGTACATCTTCAAAAGAGCCTGGCCAATCTTTGATGAAATATCTTTAAATAAATGAAGTAAATTAGTTATCCAATTATGCATTTAAGTATATCTAATAATTCATTAATCAGACGAAACAAAATTGATTACAATTGTATAATGGCATATCATTTTATTTTTCATGAAATATTTTCGGTGACTGATAATATAATCTTATATGATTTTTTAAATTTTTGAATAATTCCGTAACACTTTCACTGTTATTTTTTATCTAGTAAGTGTTAGCGGAATCTAACAGGGGTCAATTCCGCTATGTTGCTATTCCTGATTATGAAAAAAACAGTATTCGCTTATTCAATCGTCCCAGATTTACATAATTAAATTACATCGTCTTGAAAATGTACGTGGTGTAATAGATTTAAATAATATAAAATAAATATTCTTGAAATTGTGCATGAAATACCATGTGATATGAAACGTTAACTCTGTTTCAATATAATTAATTGTAAGGAACATGGTTGTTACTGGTATATTGCATTTTTCTTCGAACAATTTTTCTTTCATAACAAATTTTTGGGTTGGAGAAATATCCTTATCCTGTAATATTCATATAATGATGCAAGACACTGTATCTCTAGCTATAGTCGTGTTAGAAAATATGTTGAATTGAAAAGACAAGTGCCAAACGATGTTCTATTGCCAAACGTGATGTTTGAGGCGAAAGTTTAAGAACAGATAGACGAATGACTGACAATAGAGTATTCTGGAAAAAAAAAGCTGTAAAAATTATATTTAATTAGTACGTTACCATTTCTAAGACGATATGAGAACAATTAGAAAAAGGAAAATCTGTCAATATCAACCAAAATGCAGAAAATTTTTTATATGTGTATATATAGTTAGTTAGTTACGTATTTATATATTTATTGTTGTTCGTATTTATCCAAATAAAACTGCTTAGAAATTAATAGTAGTTCAAAAGAAAAACTTATGTTTAAAAAAAAAAAAAAAAGTAAAGTAAAAATTTCCAGATTTAGCAATTACAGTATTAGGCAGACTCAATCTTGAAAATTACACTCAGCACACACACACACACACACACACACACACAAAAAAAAAAGTATAATATTTTTGTATCGATATCCATGGTTGGATTTTGTGCAAGAAAGAAAGGGGGCGAAAGAACTAACAGAAAAGAATTGTGAAAGGGGGGGGGGGGGGATTGAACCTTTTTATAAGATTGTATTATAGAAATCAGTAAAGACATTTACAAAAGAGAAAGAAATATTTGTGATTTAACAATTAGAAAATCTGTACAAAGGGATACAAACCCAATATAGTGAGATCAGGTTCCACTAACATATTTTTCCACCATGGGCACTCGAAACTTTTCATGCCCTCTTAGAATGGGTAAAAGAGTAGGGTATAGGGAGCAAAGAGCCTGAATGCGCCACTGTCCAAAGTTAAAAAAAAAAAAAAAAAAAAAAAAAAAAAAAAAAGAGCTATTTCGCTCTCTGAAGCGAGGGGAAAAAATTTTATGCACATATTATATAGTTATTTATTTAATGAATTTGTTTTTAAACTGACAAATTGTCAATACATAAATATGCTCAGGGGCGTAGCGTGAAAATTTGATTGGGGGGGGGAGACCCAACATATTTGGCGCCCTTTCGTATACCCCATGTAAAAATGCCGCCCGCATACTTTCAAGGGTGTTGCCATCTTTGGGATCGAGAGCACACGCCCTCTCGTTGGTTAATACATCCCCCCCCCCGAATTTTTTCTTTTTGAAGGATAGTCAACAATAACCCAGAAAGTTTTTTTACACAGAAATTTTGAATTTCTGCATTTATTATTTAAATGCTTGTTTTTTACACAGAATTTTTGAATTTCTACATTTATGATTTAAATGCTTACTTAATACTTATTAACACATACTTATTACGGCATCCATTCGTCTGCTACTAATAAGTTTAGTTTTCTAATTACTCATGCCAAATTTAATCCAATTTAGTCATTACAGTGCAACCATTTAAAAAAAAACACCTTTCATAAGCGGAATATTTGTAATCAATAATTTTTAGCTACAGGCTCTAAGACAAATTTTCTTCCATCAATGGATCAGTATTTCCCACATCCCTCCCTAAGAGTTCACGCCTCTTTTCAACTACTCACTATATAAGTTATTTCATATTGTTGTGGTAGCCTGGGTGGTAGAACGTCGATTTCACAACAGAAATATTGCGGATTCAATAATCGAGCCAGTTGAAGAACTTTATCTCTAGCTCTGCCAGGTACATTTACCTCTAGGTCTGCCATCTCTAGGTCTGACAGCTCTAGAGGTGGCAGACATCATGAACATGAGTCTCTGGTGCACGTAAAATTTGACGTGGCTGCAATATCCTCCATGTTCCATGCAAATAATACCTCTGAGAGATACTGAAGCGGGGGAGCCATCCCTGCCGTAGAAATTAAAAATTGTGATGGCTTGTCTTCGGACCGCCACTGGGGCGTTAATTCCAAACCGTCGCCAATTGTCCAATATGTACCTATTAATGCGACATTAAATCAGCTTCCTCGCGCTATTTCATATCAAGAAACACTAGTTGAATTCTATAGACTTATATAAATACTTCAAAACCTGTTAGCGATGAAACTAAAGTAAAAAATTTGCTTAAAGGATCACTTTGAATCAAAAATTGTTAGTGAGAATCGTTATAAATAAATAAAACCTCATCTAATTCCGTTTGTATACAATAGCCATAACATACATTAAACTGTTTTTTTTTTTTTTTCGAGGTAAGGTCTTGAAAAATCGTAATTTTAAGTTTTTGGAGGGGAGAAAGTGATTGCGCATACTTAAGAGTCGGTTGTAAGTGTCTGAAATGGAAGAAGGGCGCCGCATTCGCCCCAGAGCGGGAATTTGCTAAGGTCAGAATTTTCAACAGCCTTTTGTACGGTAAGCGAACAGACTATTGTAAGTGTTTAAAATGGGAAATCATACCATAGGTGCCCCCAAACAGGAATTTGTTATGATCAGATCGAGGGTCGTGAATACGAAGAGAATTTTCAAGGATCGTTTGCACGGTAAGAAAATAGGCTGTTATACACGTTTAAAAAAGCCGTTTTAGGCGTCTAATTAGTTAAGAGGGTGCCGCAGGCGCCACCTAACGGGAGTTTCATACAGTCAGACATTTTAACGCAAACTTTTTTTGCTGGTCGGTGAACCAGTTAGTCACCGAAGGCAGCTTCTGACACATAAAAATCTTAAATGTTTTTGGTAACTAACGATAATTAACAAAATTATGATCCACTTTCAAATGAACTTCAAGGCGCAAAACAGCGTCCCAGGAATCTCATTATGCCAAGGGCGTCACTCAGCTGGAGTTTGCTACTAACTTATTCTTAAAGGGTCCTGAATACGATCAGAATTTTCAACAGTCTTTTGTACGGTAAGCGAACAGACTATTGTAAGTGTCTAAAATGGGAAATAGGCGCCTCGAAACAGGAATTTGTTATGATCAGATTTTTTTTAAACGTCGTGAACACGATGAGAATTTTTAAGAGTCGTTTGCACGGTAGGAAAACAGGCTGTTATACACGTTTTAAAAAGCTGTTTCAGGTGTCTAATCAGTTTAGAGGGTGCCTCAGGCGCCACCTAACAGGAGTTTGATACAGTCAGACATTTTAACAATTGAACTTTTTCTGCTGATCGGTGAACCAGTTGGTCAGCTTGTGATACATAAAATTCTTAAGTGTTTTTGGTAACTAACGATAATTAAAAAATTATGATCCCCTTTCAAATGAACTTTAAGGTGCAAAACAGCGTCCCCAGAAACTTCAATATGCCGCCCTATTTTTTAAAACATTGGGGGGGGGAGACTCCCCCCCCCTCAAGCTACGCACCGGAATATGCTGACTGAAATGAATACATAAATAAGTAAATAAAAGAAAAAATGATTTAATTAAATGATGAAGCTTCTCCTACTTTTGGCTAAAAAGATAAATGAAATTGCTCGAGACAGCCTAACGAAAGATTTAATTTTAAAAATTTATTCACAAAATTGAAACACATCTGACTTTAAAAAAAAAAAAAAAAAAAGGAAAAAGAAAACTATGATATTTAAACCTCATATTTTTAACTAGCTATAAAATGTTGTGTTCCTGAGAAAATTCGTGCAAAGTTAGGCTGCCTGGGGGAAGGCGCTACATATTTTTTATGTCAGATTTCGATACCTGCCAACATCCTAATTATTATTCTGTAGAAATACTAGTAATCGCCCATTTTTCATGGAATTGTGATTGAATTAGAAGAGAAAAACAGTAAAATAAGACTGGTGAGAGAAACAGGCGAGAAAATTTCACCTCCATGAAATCTCTTGTATGTTATTAAAAAACTTTTTACTTATTACTTACTAAAAAAAACTGGAGTGACTCCACTAAACTTTTCGAAAATTAAGTAATTAACGGTTGTATAAATGAATTAAAGTAAGACAAGTCGTTAAATAAACAAAAGTGAAAATTATATGTTTGAATATTTTTCACCATCGTTTAATTTTACGCTATTGCACTTCAAATAATTTGAGCCCATAGATCATAATGATAAAGAATTTTTCGTTTTGTCCCTGTAAAAATCTATAAGGGCTAGATTCACCAAAATCTATACAATTCATGCAACGATGACTTATAACATGTGTATGAATTTTCAATTTAATCGAATAAGGTGCTTAGACACTACAGCACTGTAAAAAAGCCGAGCCTATAGGAAATAATGATAAAGAATTTTTCTTTGTGTCTCTGTGAAAAATTATAAGTCCTTGATTCAGTAAAATCAGTAGGATTCGTGCTATGGGGACTTTTAACATACGTATTAAATTTCAGATCATTTGAACAAAGCGTCTAGGCACTATCGTGTTTACTCTCTCTCTCTCTCTCTCACACACACACACACATACATGTATATATCATCGTAAAAATAGTAAAAATGAACTCAAGGGACCTCAGAATGTATAAAAACACCAAAATCTGAAAGTCAGAATTTTGACATGATAACAATACTTCTTGTAGGGGAACGTGGGGCTAGTTGTCACGCAATTTACAAAATAGTTTGTAACATTTGTGATTAAATGTTTTTATAAACATAATTCTTATGACGCGCTTTATAATGTAAGCACAATCGGTGCTCCACAAAAATGATTACTGAGAGGTTCTGTACACGTACTTCATTCAAGCTAGTTAGTGTGGGGGGGGGGGGGGGAAATTTCGCAAATTTTGATTAAAGGTTAATTATATTATATTGTTAATTTATATTATATTGTTAATTTCTACTTCAATGAAGTATTTGTACTTATTTACTTAGTCTGTGTGTTGATTTATAAAATTTTTGGTATGAATCATTATATATTTTTATAACTAAACAAAATGTCCAAAATCATACGATGGGGCAAGTTGTAACACGTTAGAGGAGTGCCATGTGGAGATGCCTACAGCCAGAGCTCGAAGTCTCCGCCCATTTTCAGGAAACTTTCAGAAATTAAAAAATTTTGGCTTATATTATGGCCAATACTAAATTTATATAAAAATATTTTCTGTGTTTTTATGTTATAGTACCGTGATTATTTCACCACGAATTAGAATCACGATTTAATCGCGAATTAGAGAATATTGATTAAAAATAGTGGTAGAAAAAAAGCAGAAACTTCTCACCAATGAGAGTGCCCTGTAAAAAGGGCGGATAATTTGAGCTCTACTGAACATGGCTGAACGCTCTCTGTGGCATAAGAAAGGGCATAATGCTTAATTTGCAAAATGTGTGCACACATTAAATGCATGAGAGGGAACAAAATATCATTTGCTTGAATTAATTTAAACTTTAACTACGATTGACTTCTAGGTTGATTTTATCTTTAATTTTCTCTTTATTTTATTTATAATCCATTTGATATAATTCATTGTTAGTATACAAAGAAGGTTATAATTTAATATTAGTTATTAATTGCCTTTTTTATCAAATTAATAAATGATTGATAACAAAAAACATTTTGAAATATTGTCGTTTTTATTGTTAGGGTTCCCTTTGTATCCGTTACAATTTGCCCCACGTGTGTTACAATTTGCCCCAAATTCGGGGCAAATTGTAACAGGCAAATAATTTTGAAAAAAAATAATTTTTGTGCTAAAATTAGCAAAAATAACGAAAGTTTTTTTTTTATGAATATGATAGATGAATATACATGCTATGGAAAACAGCAATTATAAACAGGAAAACGTAAATATATTTCAAAATATACTTAATTTTCCAAAAACTGCTACAACCAGCCCCACGCTCCCCTATATCTATGTTTGGAAAGTTAAAAAAAAAAAAAAAAAAAAAAAAACTATTTTAATTGATCACAAGTGTTTTTAATTCTTATTAAAATTACGTAAAATTTTTTTAAAGAACTTGTTTAAGCTGTTGGGAAATAATAAATACTCATAATCAATTGGATTTTTTTTTTTTTTTTTTTTCTTAATGTAACGACATTTTACAGCGTTAAATTATGATCAGTCGTAAAATAATTTAATTCAGAATACACATATTGACACATAGCTTTCATTAAAATATTCCTAGAAATACATTGTATTGAAATGGCTTAATTTATACAGAAATCCCTTGAAGGAGTATTTAAAAATTATCGTAAAAACTTTAAACCTGGAAAAGTGAAATATTTTTTTAATTAATTAATTATTTAAAATAATGAAATGTTTGTCTTAAACATATTAATTTATTTTATTCGATGTAATTATAGAAACAGTTTAATGCAATTAATAAGTAGGTAAACATGTAAATTCTGAATTATCTTACAGATTGTGAAGTAACACTAAAAGTTTTGCTTCATTTTCACTTTTTTCTATATTCAATGGAAGTATTGGATTCATAAATATTTTCGATATCCGGTTTTCGATGGCTTTACACGTTTTGTAAAGTCCAGAACACGATTTAATCATTTTTTGGAAAATGTTGTTTTCTGAGTCAAGAATCTGCGTGTTTGTGGAAAAATTTTTTGGCAGCTCCAGCTCAGAAACTAATGCTTAAAATTTATAAAATGTTACAATTTCACGTAAAATAATGACTGTCAACTTTTGGTGCAAATCGCCCAATAGATAGCGCCACACTATACTGTAATTTATCTCATTTATGGTAAACCTATAGCTCAGCTTATATTGTGTATAATTTAACAAAACTTGGTATGTTTTAGGTACATTATAAAATATTAATCTGATTCGATTTGGGTGCATATCAGTCTGTAGGTGTCGTTGCTATGCTGAAATCTTCTACGTAAACGGAAAGGCTCTATCTCCGATTCTATTATGTAATTGCACAAAACATGGTGTGTGAAACGCCGTTATGAAATATTAAAGCACATTGAATTTGAGTAGATATCGTCTGATAGGTGGCGTTGCTATTCTGCACTTTACCCTGTAAAGAGAAAATCTAAATCTCAACTTCAATGCTATATAAATGAACCAAACTTTATATGTGAGACAGCCTTTATGAAAATAAAGACTAATTCAATTTGTGTGTATTTCATGACACAGATGTCGCTACTATTACTCATTGTCTATGGTTTTTCACATGGCTATAATTCCGGATCTGTTGATGAAAATTCCACAAAACTCCATTCGTAAAATCTTTATCGTGGGAGGCTATGATTACTTTTTCGTACACCTTAAACAGCATGTGGCGCTATTATACATAGAATGACACAGAAGAAAGTTTTGTGATAGCCTTAACATAATAGTTTATTTTAATAATTTAGAAATATTAATTTTATAATTTTCCAAATACCGAAACGTGTTTTAATCCTCCTACCAAATTTTTGTGTAATTTTATTCAGAATTATAAAACGGGTAACCGTTTGAAATAAACTGATTTTACACTAATATTAAGGCTTTAAAAGTTGTAAGACCATTTAAACTACGCTTAATTCTTCCTATATTTTTTAATCGATCCCAAAAATTAAAATTTATTTTGTTATTATCCTGGGGATAGAACAGCCCGCCTATAATCGGGATTCCGTGGAAGAACAATGTGATTCGAAATTACAATAGAAATGTACATTCATTTCAATTTTGTCTATCTGCTTTCTGCAATATACATTATTCATACGCAACTACGTGAAATTTGCATTCATTTGAATGCAGAGAACTTTAATGTTCTAAAAATAAACTCACGATTCGAATTATTCACCTGTTGAAATTTCTTTTGCGTTAAGAGATGCGTAATAAAATGCCGGACAGTGTATTTAAATAACGGGTTGATTTTTAAATTAACATGATGGTTACTAATAATTCATTCATTCGAGCGCATTACTTTTAAGAATAATGCAGGCGTGTTAAATATATTATACAAAGGTGATGATTACGAGAAAAAATTACATGCGTATTTGGTAACATTCAGTCACGGATATTTTGGCTTAAATCCAAAAATGCGTGTGAGAATTGTTTGTGCAAGAAACGTTTCTATTAAATTTTATGTGTGCTTGTATCTAAGTAAGTAATGTCGTTATTTTTACAATAAATTCAAATAGATACTTTTTAACAAGTTTTTTTTTTTTTTTTTACCAATTACGTAATCACCCCCTTTATATCAAAAAGTTTTGGCATTTAGTGTCTAGTGTGCAAGTTTTAAAAACCGGATCCATAAAAATCATCTGATTTTGAAGCGAAACGTCTACAGATCACATATGTTTTCTGCATTTAGAAAATGTTGTAGCGGTCTAAACGAATGGAAATCTGAGTTCACAATATTGAACGAGTATGTTATGTGATTTTTTTTTTTTTTTCTAGGGTTCGATTCGTATTGCTCAGTGCGGTCTTGCATTACCGTTTTGTGATAATGCCTTTTCTGCTGACAATTGCTGAGCATTTTTTTAAGAAAAGATTATCATAAAAGTTCCATTTTTTATGTCCAGTGATCAAGTGATCAAAAACCGCATCTGTATTGTGCCGCTGAAGCAATTAGTTGCACGTGCTCAATCGATTAGCTTTGTTGCCTTCGGACAAATTATGTGAGACAGAAATTCCTTCTCTACTTACTTTACCAATCTGCTGCAAATGTTTGCGGTTATTAGACTACAAGTTTGACAGTTTTTCGATTGTCTGACATTGAGTAGTAATAGAAGTAGAGTAATTCCTTATACTTGCAGTGGAGACAAATTCCGCGAACATCACTGCGGTTTTTACGCCTTCTCTCGGTGATAATCACTTTCTTGACTGCTGATTCTTCTGGTTTTGCATATTTTAAATGGTTTGTTCCTCGTACCAAAACTTGAAAGAAAAGTCAAACAGAACAGCTTCCAATCAATAAAAAGAATTACATTACTTGTTTTTCATTTCAGATAGTGTAAGTTGCGGTTTGTGTTTAATTTATCCCCAATCGAAATATAAAACAGTATTAATAAAGGTGGAGGAACTTGCTTTGGTGGAAGAGGAATGTCGGTTTGACGGTAGAAAAATCGGTTTAACGAATGACTATGTGGAATGGTGGGGATGTGATGTTCGTAAACAAAAAGAGGTTACTAGTCCAGGGCATCTATTCTCCGACCAGACTATACCTCAATTCCGACTGTGGCAGTCGTTATTTTGATCACGTGACGTCACATTCCGCTTTTTGATTTGACGACTGACGTTGTTTAAGGACGGTCGCTATGGCAGTCGGATCGGAGAATAGATACCCAGAATCTACTCTAATATCTAGTCGATATTGTCTGACACGAATTTGCTTTCACTTGTCTAAAGTTGTTTGCCTTTCTGATCGATACGAATTTGAACTTAAAAAATTACCTTTAGCATTTTCGAATGCTTAATGCACAAATGAATAAGCATCGCAATGAATGAATCCTAATGAGGAATCATCGCAATGCGATTTTTGTAGCAACTGTTGTGTTACAACCCTTTCGACAGTCGAAAAGCATGCAAAGCAAGATATGTACCTCTTCTGCTATTTGGCTGACCACTTCATTATAAATTGCAAAACGAAATGAAGATTTATTAATTTACTAGTAAAAAGTCACTCTAACCTTGAAATGTCATTGGGACGAGTTCAATCACACAATGGACTGTTAAATTATAATCAAATATCAAAATGCGCAAAACCGACGTTATTTTCCGTCCCCCTAATATATTAGAATGCTTTGTAAGTATTTTGAAAGGTGTCATTCTTAGAGCGTACATGCGACACCCATTGCAAAGTTTCAGAAATTTGATTTTAGCAATGCATTAATCAAAGGCCGTGGTTAGAGAACCGGCAGCCGGGGAAGTATTATAGACCCGGCAGTCTTCCGCGCTTGCTTATTAGAACTTCCAGGTACGGAATTCTTGATCCGTAGCTGAAGTGCCGGCTGACACAGATAATGAATATTTTTTGAATGATTCTTATTCCTAACAGACAAATGCATAAAAGTAAACAATAAATAGCGTCAGTCAAGCATATAAGTCTGATCAGTATTTTAGCAATTAACAAACGAAAAGCGCCAGTAGCTGTTTTTCAACCAGTCAACTTTGTAATCAATCCAGCTGGTGCTGCCATCTTTCGAAACGATTTGAAACCAAAGATTTTCTAAAATTGAAAGTTTGGAGAAAACATGCAAATTTTAAAAATGAAACTTCTCGTACTATACTGATTAAATTAAAATTTAGATTTTTTTAATTAGTTTTTTAAAATCCTGATATAATGATAGAAACTACTTTGGAGAAACCATGCAAAGTTGAAAAATTAAAATTCTTGTACTAACTGATTGAATGATTTTTTTTTTTTTTTTTTTTTTTTTAAGTATACTTAGGGATTAAAAATTTGAATATAATATATAAGAATATCGGAGAAATCACGCAAAGTATAAATTGTATAACCTATGAAGAAACCATGCAAAGTTGAAAAATTATTTATTTATTTATTTATTACTGTACTAATTAAAATAAAAATTTTAAAAATATATTTAGTTGTTAAAAATCAAAATATAATATATTAAAATAATCTTTCAAGAAATCATGCAAAGTTAAAAATAAAATTTTTGTAGTATACTGATTAAACTAAAATTTTTAAAAATATATTTAGTTTTTAATAATATAAATATAATGTATTAGAAAATTCTTTCGAGAAGTAATGCAAAGTTTAAAAATCAAACTTCTTGTACTATATTTATTACATTAAAGATTAAAAAAATATATTCAGTTTTTAAAAATCCAAATATTATAATAAATTAGACTGATCTTTGAAGAAACCACGAAAAGTTGAAAAATTAATTTTTTTAGTACTATACTGATTAAATTAAAAATATTTAATTTTTAAAAATAAGAATATAATAATATAGTAGAGTAATCTTTCGAGAAACCATGTAAAGTTCAAAAATTAAATTTAGTTTACTATACTAATTAATTTAAATTTTTTAAAAATAAATTGATTTTTTTAAATCCAAATATAACAATACATTAGAAATGTGAGGTTTTTTGTGTAATGTAAAATCTCTCCTTCCCCCCCCCCCCATTTTACACACATATATTTCAATCATGTACATTTTCAGTTTTCTTAAATTTTCATTTTTAATTTTGATTGTGGAGTAATTATAAGATCTCAGAAGTATCTGTAGCAATTTGAGAGATTTGTTTAGCTTACCTAGCTTAATTATATTAAATTATTTAATGAAAGGCAACATAGCAGATAAAGAAAAAAATATAAGAGAAAATAAAACTGAATAATGAAACAAATATTTAACGAAAAAAATATAAAAAGAGAGTGTTAAAACCTAAACGTGGTCAATACAAATAAATGCGAATTAAAGCGGTAATATGAATTATCAAAAGCATGTGTTGATAACAGTCGTTCCCTTTACCGGCAAATGAATAATAAATCACCCTGCAGTCATACTGCGCAAGCGTCAGAACTGCCGGGAATATAATAGAGACCGGCTGCCGGTTCTCTAACCACTGGTTTAATCAAATTGTGCTTGCTAGTAAACACGTGTAAAAAAGCATTTAAATTTGATGAAACGCAGTGGATGATCCGATTTAAGAAGCCAGCATAATATGTACAAGGAAAGTGTGAAGCAATAGAATTGAAACCAAACCAAACTCAAATTAAAGAGAGTGGTCGAAACATAGGGTAGTGTGCAAATTTTGTACAACAAACAGTATAGGTCCTAGGAGTTTAAGCTGCTTCTATCAAAACAAAGTCTAAGAGCAAACAAACGTGGAACCAGGCCAACGTATTTGGCTTGAGAAAAGGTCTTCATTTTAATCCACGTCACGACCAAATTCTGATTTTTTTTTTTTTTTTTTTTTAACTAAAAAAGTTTTCAAATTAAAATAAATGAATAATTTAAGGGGAGGTATTTTTATTACATATAGATAAAATTTCGTTAATAATTTGTGACGGCGTGTTATTTAAAATTTTAATTAGTATTTTTTTTCGACGCCACTGAAAGTATTAATCACCTGCTCTTAATTGTGTTATTTACTATTCATGTCGTTTTTAGCATGGAAAATCCTGAATGGACAAAACTGTTGCTCAAACCTTCGAGACTTCACATTTACCTTTTATTTGTTTATTTCAAATATTTTATTGAACAACTGCAAAAATTTCGTATTCTTGGAGGAGCAGGCAATAAGATATTACAAATCTAGTTATCTCGACGAAAACCAAATACATTCCAAAAGGTTCATAGTAAAACAGTATTTGACGATGAATAAGAGTGCAATGGAACTATTTGTGATCAATTTTTTTTTTTAAATATATATATATATATATATATATATATATATATATATCTTGTGTTTCTTATGAAAAATGCTTATACTATGAATTAAAAACTATATTCGAAAATTTAAACATGATTCTCTTTTTTATAATTAAAACATATATTTTTAAACTCCTGCTTAATATGTTATTAATTGTCACACTCGCTAAAAAATATAGTATAATATAATAACTTTATATGATAAATACTTTTCTTAACCTGATGATTTTCTTTAATTAAAAATATGAAGATTTTTTTTTTTTTTTTTTTCACTTGAATTAAAAAATTTTATACACTAAAGGAAAAAAGAAAAAGCCGCACTCCAGAAAATTTGACTTAAACCTTTTGTGTTTGTAATAACTTAAAAACTAATGATTGAAACAAATAATACTGTTATGTTTGTATAGTACGGAAGTCATAACATGATACTTATGCACATTTTTATTTAATAATTCGTTTTATTACACTGTCCGAATTATTTAATAAAAATCTACATATAATTTTATTTTTAAACGTAATATAATAAGCATATACTTTGTATTCTGTTACGATTTATTTGAAACGATTTATCTGTTACGATTTAATTTGAAAACGTATTCGAATACTGGATATATCATTGACAGTATTGTACGCGTTTTTATGATAAAACTTAAACTACAAAAGTTGAAAAGCGCTTAAAAAATATGTATGTAACAATGTAATCCATACAGTTTGGTTAATCTTTTGTTGGGGAGGGGGGAGGCAATAGTTCGTACAGTTCTTGAATTTTCTGAATTTTCTGTACCAGTATTACTATTTAGTAAATTTTGATATTAAAAAAAGCCTTAAAACTGAAGACGAAATATGTTGCATAAAAATGCTCTTGGGACGTGCTATTCATGGCCTTACGATTCATGCCTATGTATTTTCTCTATTCGGTATTTATTTTCGCTATTCGGTAAGTTTCAACTGAAGACCAGAATTTACAAACAAGTCTAAAAAGACCAATGTAACATTTAAAATGAGATAAAAAATACAAAAATTTAAAACTTTAAAAATACATTTTAATTAAAAACATTAAAACATAAGACAGACGTTTCGGCTAGAACACTAGCCCTCCTCAGTGTCAAACATACAAGCACAAACAACATTTACAAAAATTCATAATACATCATAGCAAGATTAAATATTCAGGAGGAATAGCTTTAGCCTCGTTCAAGGCAGAATGTTGCATTTTGGTAAAAGCGCCCTCTAGAAAAATACGGGATTCATAGATATTTATATTAGAAGCTAAAATTTTAAAGTTTTCAAAATCTGGAATATGATCACTATTGAGAGAATGGATTACGAGTTTTGATTTTAAATCTCCTGTTTTAAATGAGCGTTTATGTTCCTTTAATATAATTTCACCTGTTCTGCCAGTTTCACCGATATATGTAGAATCACAATTTTTACAAGGAATACTATAGATTACACCTAGACGTTAAAGAGGGGGGACAGGGGGTTTAAAGTTTGAGAGAAAGTTACTAATACGGAGTTGAGGTTTAAAGCTAGTACAGATATTAACTGTTCTATGTAATTTAGAGATATTTTCAGGAATACCTTTATAATAAGGGATAGTCGTACGATAAGTGGAATTTTTAACTTTAGGATAAACTGATTTATGAAAAATATAACTCTTCTTTATAAATTCTTTTAATAAAACGTGGGGGGTAACCATTATTTTTTAAATCAGAAAAAATTTTGGATAAATCGATATTTAATAATTCGGAATTACTACTATAATGCTTTGCACGATGTAAAAGAGTACGAATGACTGCAATTTTATGCGATAAAGGATTAGCTGAATTGAAGTTAAGATATTGATCAGAGAAGGTGGGTTTTCTATAGACTGAAGTTGAAAAATGTAAAAAATCATTGACTGTTTTATGCATTATAAGGATGTCAAGAAAGGGTAGTTCATTATTAATTTCAGTTTCAAGGGTAAACTGGATAGCAGGACATAAAGAGTTAGCAAAATCTAAAATATCGTTAACATAAAGTTGCTTAGTAATTATAAAAATATCATTCACATATCTTTTCCAGAAAATTTTTTTATCATGTAACTGGGAATTAATTTTGTTTTCTAAGTAGGATGTCAAGAAAGGGCAGTTCATTATTAATTTCAGTTTCAAGGGTCATGGCTCCCTGCGATTCAATAGCGGCTGTCCAGACGCGAACTTGAACAATAGAAACACCGTACAAGGCATAGTTACCGTCCTCTACGCTTGGTGCGCTAGTTACGCGTCCTCGTAGTTGCGATATGTACTTACCTGCACACAAAGCTTTTTGACAATTTAACGAATTATTTTTTATAACAACTGTCTTGTAATGCACAAAACTGTTTGTTATACATGCAGAATGTTTTAAAAAGATTATTTGTAGATAAAATTATTTATTTCTACATTTATTCCAGAAAGTTCAGCTATTTAAAACTTTTCTACTAAAAATGTTTTAACAAATTTAAAATAAATTAAAGATATTGTATTATATATATATATATATACATATATAAGTCACTAATTATAGATATAAAAATCTCTTTGAAATAAGCCAAATAATAATAATAATAATAATAATAAGATAAGAGGGAACTGCATATAAGGAATATTTAATAATTATGCTTGAAAAAACAAATCCTTATTCGAAATCATTTTAAGTATTTATTACATTAGTATCTGAAATTTTTTTATTTTATTTTATTTTTTAATAATATCTACATTTTGTACGCACATTAAATATTTTCTTTATGTAAATTTTTAAATTTTTTTTTTAAATAATTGTCTTAGATATTTTTATTATACATATGCAGGGAAAATCAGTAATAATTATTATATTGCCATTTCTTGAAAATTATTTTAAAAAAAATTAAATATTTAAAAATTTTGGGGGGGAAAAGTTTTGAAGCTCCCTGCTAATTAATTCTTAATAATTTTCCCTTATCTTTTTGCTCCATTTGAGGCCGAAGGGTTATGTTCTCTAAGCTGGTAGAGGGGAGATGCCGGGTTCAAAGCCATGTTGCGATCGTCAATCCAGCCATTCTGATTTATTCGCGATCTTTTCCAATACTTGCATAAATACGGGATAGAAAAAAAGTTATGTTTATATTATCCTTACTAGTTAAAACATTTTTATTTATTTTTTTTTTTTTTTTTTTTTTTTTTTTTTTGTTAATATCTACGCTTTGTACTCAAACTAAAAATTTCCGTTAAAAAAATTATAATTTTTTTTTTCTTTCTTTTTTTTTTTCTTTTGCTTTTTGATTACTGTTTTACACATACGCACATATATATAATCATTATACATCTGCAATGAAATATAGTAATCAGATAAAATATTTAAATGCTATTGTGTTCACTCAGACACATACACATATCTTTATAAAAACAGAAAAATGAATTTAGGAAGCCACAAAATGTAAAAATATACAAAAAACCTACAGTGATTTTTTTTTTTTTTTTCATGAGTACAATATTTCCCTTACATAGTATATGTTTGGAAATTAAAAAGGAATTCAGGAGATCTTAAAACGTATAGATATGCCAAATTCTCATAGTTAGATTTTCTTTATAATTAAAAACATTTTCTAACATAGTTTTACATAACTTTTTTCACTTCTCAACATTTACTAGAATGATAAAACTTTATTTGGGAATAACAATCCTAAAACAGTACACAAATGAAAAAGGCAAATTATGGACATTATAATACTTTTTACTTTTCGTACATACATATTTGAGGAAAATATTGTTATCACGTCAAAAATCCAACTTTGAAATTTTAATGCTTCTATATGTTTTGAAGTCCCCTAAATTCAGTCACTTTAGATTTTTTTTTTTTTTTTCATAGTCTCAGAATTATAAAAAATCTGTATGCATTGGCATTACAATGGAACAATATTATGTATATTAAAATTTTACTAGGACTATTTAAATTAAATAAAATTTAAAATTTAAAATTTTTAATATTTTACAGTGCGTTGCATGAATATAAACGCACCTTAGCTATAAGAATTAGAATGGTATAGAAGTGTAATAAAAAAATATGAATAGGTGACACTAGGTGCAAATTGTATGTGTATGATTCAAGAAATGAAAATACGAGTCAAAACAATAAAAGACTAATATGATTTTTTAGAAAATAATTTTATTGAATTTATGACAAAAATACGTGTTGCATGGATTTAAACGCACATGTAAAAAATAAATATCTGAGTAACAAATACTGTATCTAATACTTTGTAAAGCCACCATGGGCTTCTAGAACAGCCAGTAAACGCCTTTGCATTAACTGATAAAGTGGCATGAGGTCATCCAAGCTGATTGTCTTCCAAGCTAACAGAATGGCCGATTTTAGTTCATCTTTCGTGTTAAACTGCTTTCCGTTTACGTAAACACGGTGACCCAGAATACCCCATGCGTTCTCCATTATGTTTAAATCGGGGCTTTTTGAGGGCCAATACAGCACTTTAATTTTATTGTCACTGAACCATTTTTTTTTACGATATATGCTGTAAATACAGATGCACAATCTTGCTAAAAAATATAATTTCTTCCAGCTTTCTTAACTGCTTGAAGGCGGCGGTTCCTTGTGAGCATCTGGACATAATCTACAGAGTTCATAGTGTTCTCCATGAACTCTAATTCGAAAATCCCTTTAAAACCTATGGCTGGCCACACCATGACAGACCCACCTCCAGATTGACGTTTTGAACAGTGCATTTCTTCGGTTCTCAAATCGTGTCAGTAGCTATGAAATCCGTCCAGGCCATCGATATTAAACTTTTTTTCATTTAAGAAGATGACTTTTTACCAATTTAGTCGATCTAGAATCCATTTTCTTGCCCATTGCAACCGCATATCTTTGTGCTTTTGAGAGAGGGGTGGTTTCGCATTCATTTTCTTAAATTTAATGAATGTTGCAGATTTGATAGTTCTCCATATGATTGTCCGATGAACACCCAGCTTGAATTGAGCCTTTATCTTCGCGCAGGAAATATTCTTATTCTTTGTAGTGTTGCATATTCGACGTTTGTCGTAATTGGTGAGCTTTCCTGTTCGCTTCTTATACACTTTTTTCCCATAATTTGCTCCTTTCTTTATATAATTTCGGACAACACTCTCACTTCTTCCGATTCGGCACCCAATTTCACGATTGCTAAAGCCTTTACCACGCATAAAGTCGATTTTTATCCTCTCGTCTACTGTCAAAGTTTTCCCTCTTGCCATCCTGAACAAACTCCGTAAAATTTGCACTCAAGCATTAAAACTGTTTTTAGAGAACTTTAGCAAAACGACTATCTGTGTTTTAATTTAATTCCTGTGGCTCTGTTAAATTTTTAACGCAAAATACAGAGTGCGTTTAATTTCGCGCAACAAACGTAAAACAGTGAAAAATAAGAAAATGCTTAAACACTCATTTACATAAGCTTGCATGAGCCTATACATACGTACTCAAAGCACCTTATTCAGTTGTTAATCATATGCAATAACTGTAAGTCACATTCCTTCTTTTAAAATTTTAAAAATTCTATTTCTGGTTATTGGAAAAGGTGCGTTTATATTCATGCAACGCACTGTAAAAATGTTTCCTACTAACAAATTTTTCTTTACTTCCTTCGGTTTTAAAGTATTGCAATTTAAAATTATGTGGTCGTGTGGCTTCAGGCTGATTAATACACTTGGGTCCTAGGCCTTCGTAGTTGTCTTTGTAGGGGGGGGGGGGGGGGAGGGAGACCCAGCCTCGTGATTATGTTAGTTTTGGAGAAAACCACGGAAAACTCCTAACGGGTCCTGGGGAAACTGAAGCCTAGGTCGAACCTGGCACATCCTATCTACCACAATTTAATAATATAATCTAAATATGGTGTATTCATCAATAAGTTTTTTTTTTTTTTTTTTTTTTTTTAATGTTTGAATGTTAAAGATTTGAATTAAATTTCAGCATTCAAACATTCAATTACATTAAAAAAAAATAATTCACAAAGTAATATCAAAGTATGTTTAGAATATATTGTTAAAAACTGTAATAATGTAAAATCCAGTGAAAAAAAAATTAAATTAATAAGCAGACAGCATTAAAATAATAATAATAATAATAATATAATAATAATAATAATAATAATAATAATAATAATAATAATAATAATATACAATTTTTTATTTAGATAGTTTTCAAGAAAATTTCATATACTTATGCAAATTTTCATAACTGTAATGCAGTAAATAACAAACATATATATTTAAAACATTTACTATCACCATAAAATTGTGTCAGATGTTTCAAGATTCTCATATTTTGACACGATTTAAAAAAATTCCCTTGCCTTTACAGAAAAATACTAAAATGCACTCTATTTTCATCATTATATATATATATATATATATATATATATATATATATATATATATAGTACTTTCGAATTTAATTCGTTTATTACAAAGGAATGGTTCGAAAAAATTATTATTAGGCATTAGTATTTCAAATCATCATTAAAGGGCGCGAATATCACGATGAATAAAAGATCTTTTCATTGTATTTTTTATGGTGAAAATATTTTGACAAACATGTATAATTCTACATGCATTGATATAATTATTATGCCCATTCAAAAAAATGTTCGACATTTTAATGAGATTCCGGCGTGAACTGCAAATGCATATATAAAATGTTATTCTTATGACCGGACCTTTAAATTAGCGATGAAGAAACGATTTTTTTTTTTTTTTTTTTTTTTTTTTTTATTATTATTATTATTATTACATTTTTTGTGGTGGAAACATTCTGACAAACAAACATATAATTCTACATGCCCTGATAGTAATTATTATGCATATTCAAAAAAAAATTTCGGCATTTTAATGAGTCTGCAGTTATAGCGTTAATTACAAACGCTTATGTATAATGTTATTCCTATGGCTAGACCTTTAAATCAGGCGAAACCCAGACTTGTAAACAGCGCCAATTGGTGGGTAGCGGTAAAATATGTAAGTTCTTGGTGTACGGTCTTTTTGCCTTGTCTGAACAGCCGCTATTGAATCGCAGGGAGCCATGCAAGGGTAAACTGGATAGCAGGACATAAAGAGTTAGCAAAATCTAAAATATCGTTAACATAAAGTTGCTTAGTAATTATAAAAATATCATTCACATATCTTTTCCAGAAATTTTTTTTATCATGTATCTGGGAATTAATTTTGTTTTCTAACGTCTAGGTGTAATCTATAGTATTCCTTGTAAAAATTGTGATTCTACATATATCGGTGAAACTGGCAGAACAGGTGAAATTAAATTAAAGGAACATAAACGCTCATTTAAAACAGGAGATTTAAAATCAAAACGCGTAATCCATTCTCTCAATAGTGATCATGTTCCAGATTTTGAAAACTTTAAAATTTTTGCTTCTAATATAAATATCTATGAATCCCGTATATTTCTAGAGGGCGCTTTTACCAAAATGCAACATTCTGCCTTGAACGAGGCTAAAGCTATTCCTCCTGAATATTTAATCTTGCTATGATGTATTGTGAATTTTTGTAAATGTTGTTTGTGCTTGTATGTTTGACACTGAGGAGGGCTGGTGTTCAAGCCGAAACGTCTGTCTTATGTTTTAATGTTTTTAATTAAAAAGTATTTTTAAAGTTTTAAATTTTTGTATTTTTTATCTCATTTTAAATGTTACATTGGTTTTAATATATTAATGAGACGTATAAATTATGTTTAATTTTATTAAGTCTAAAAACAAAATAAATAAATAAGATTTTCCTTCTATGCTATTAAAGTAAAACTTCGTTAAAAATTTCTGGGACGAGTTTTTGCAGTTGGAAATTAAATTTAGATATAAAAATTGTGATGTGATATATACAACCGCCCCTAAAGGCGATAATCGGCAATTCTGCTCGCTTCAATAGGTTAAAATTTAGTAAAAATTTGCGCATTACAATAGCTTTCGAATATTCTCACAACTAACAATATTGGTTAAATAGTGCCTGAAAAATTTAGCAGTTTGCTTTCATTTTCATATTTTCAAAAAGTGAGACTCCTCCCATCACATTTTGAAACTCCCCTTACCAACTCTCATTACTTATTCACTTTTGATCATACTTTATTAATTTGCATTTTATTTGTTACATAGATAATAATTTAGGTTCATCTGTAACACAATATTATGATACGCATTCGTCTATATTTTCATTAAATAATAATAATAATAATAGAGAAACTGTTGTAAATAATAGGAGGAGTTTATCCTTTAAATATGTCACACGCATAAAATATGTTTATTTTACAAAGCGATGAAAAGAAAAAAAAGAAGAAAAAAAAAAGGGATAAGTTTCCTTGTGCATACATTCTTTACTCCAAGCCCTTTTTTTTTTTACATACTTTTTTTTTTTTTTTTTTTTTTTTTTCTTTTTTAATTCATTTGTAAAATACGCACATTTTATGGCGCGTTTAAATCTTTCACAAATGAAGGATATTGTAAGATTTTTTTTTTATGCTCACCGTCAGCTGTTTTACACTCCCATACTGAGTATACTGATGCCATAAAGAATCACCCTGTGTTTACAGCATTGTTTGTATTTTATTGTGTTTACAACACGCTATTATCATGTCCTTTGACATAGCATTATTATCTTGACATTAAAACATTATTTGTAGGAAATTAAAAAGAAAAAAGATGATTACTTTATGAACACTATTTTAATCATCTACATCGATTATGAATCTAGCACTATGTTACGGTATCAAAGTTAAGCTACGACGCAGCGTTCGAAAAATGAAGATTCTTTACATATTTCAAACAAGTGGCTGATCCCTCACGTTTTACGAATCTGAAATAGAGCCATTTTAACCCTCTTAAAAAGCATAGGTAAATTCTAGACCAAATTTCTGCCCAAAATTTATCTATGGAGTTTTTGATTTCCTATATTTACTCAGAAATTTATTTACACCCACTAAGACAGAAACTTTTTTTTTTTTTTTTTTTTGGGGGGGGGGGGAGGGGGGGGGGTTACAGAGGGGAAAAGGAAAGAGGAGGTGAAGCATTTTGTATTTTTGTTTAAATTCTTAAATTATGTTGAAAAATATATATGCCATGGCATTTACCACATCGGCTGCTGTGGATAAAATTTTAATTATTTAAACACCAATGCAAAAATATCATGCAAAAAAAGTTAGTTCAAAATAGAAAAATGCGTAGATGTGAAAATGTTTAAAAAGTAAAATAAAATAAATCGATCAGTGACGACAATCATAAATAACTGGACGTCTCCGCCCTTTTTTCAGGACACTTTGAGGCATGCAGGGATGGAACACGGCCGCAGAACTCATATTACTCTCGATGTAACAAAATTTCCTACTTCTTAAATCAACGATATTATAGGTAGAGAAATTTCTTAAACAAATACCAGTACGAATTCTGCGCCCATGTTCTATCCCAGGGGATGGGACATTCTCTGCTTCTGTTTCCGTCACTATTATTATACAATTATTTATATCCTGTTTCATCACGACACACTACTAAAGAAATACGGTAAATATAGCTGTATAAAAATAATGGTAGCAAAAGGGCAAAATTTTCTCATGTCTGAAATTGTTCTAAAAAAAGGCGGAGACTTCGAGCTTTGCGTACACTATAGTTGCCAACCTAATCCAGAGGGTTGTTCGTACCCACCAATTTTCCACACCAGTCTTTTATTAGAGTATTTTTCTTCTTATTTCTTCGTAAATACATTTTTAAAGAAAAAATTGTGTGTGAAAAGGGGTGGTACTAATAATCCTCCGGATTACGTTGGTAGATCTGATACACTATCATGTCAATAAGAAATATTAAAACGGTACCTACGCTTACTATAATTTATCTCAAAATATATATATATTATGCATTGTTGCTGCTTATAATTAAACTGGTTGCTCACAAAGTTTTTATTCATCATCATATATCATCAGAAGTAACATCAATATTGTAAAACATGCATATTTGAAGTTCTTTTATTATGTCACGCCCACAACATTAAAATATATATATATGTATATATTAAATATGAAGAAAAGCTAATTTAAATTTTTATTGCTGGGGATATGAGTATTGGCATGTTAGAAGCTTTTTAATTAGAATATATATATATTACACAACTTTTAAATTGTACAACTTCAAAAGAATCTGACCAATCTTAGGTATAATATGTTTAAATTTATCTAATAAATTAATTTTTCAATAATGTATTCAAGTATTATAAATCATACAAGATTACAACTGTATAATCAGACAACTATTTGTCTGTGTGTATTATATTTCATTTTGTTTTATTTTTTATGAAATATTTCCGGTGACTGATAATATGATCTTGGTATATGATTTTAATTTTATTTTTCTAAAATCTCGAATAATACCGTTAACACTTTCTCTGTTATAAATGTATTAACTGAAATTATCTGTTATAAATGTATTAAATCTATGAACTGTAACACTTTTTCTGTTATAAAGTATAACTAGATGAAAAGTATAGAAACTGCATATAGCGCCATCGGAAGCTTTTTCTTCAAAATGATAAGTTAACGAAATCTAGCATGAGCCGATTCCGCTATGTTCTAATGTCAGCTACATGAATGGGTAAACTCAATTCGTCAAGTGTCGCAGCTTTTCATTTTTAAATAATAATCAAAATATAAGTGGTGTGAAATGTTTAAATAATTTATATTTTATAGTTAATATTCTAGAAATAACGCATGATATGTGATGTGATATGAGACTTTAACTTTGTTTCAATCTTATTAAATAAATGTAAGGAACATGGTTGTTGCTGGTATATTGCATTTTCTTTCGAATCATAATAAATATTTATCCTTATACTGTAATATTCATATTATTAATGATGCAAAACACTGAATCTGTAGCTGTAGTCGTGTTAGAAAAGATGCTGAATCGAAAAGGTAAGTGACAAGCAACGTTCTATTGCCAATCGAGAGGTAAACTCTCATTTTATAAGATTCATCATGCATTATCTCTGAGACTGCAAATTTTAAGAAAAAGGAATTAAATTATAAAATTAATTATAATTATTTTATATAATACTTAATTTTCTCTTAATTTTAAAGCAATGTAAAAAAAAAAAGAAAGAAAGAAAGAAATGGAAATGTATAAATAGTGAAAAGATACGTAACATTGTAAATACCTAGAAAAAAACTTTTTTTTTCCCCAGTAAAATACACACAGAGACAGAATAGATGAGTTTTATTAAATAAACATTTTGTTATTTCCTTGAAAAGTGTGTTTAAATGAAATTATTGCAGATTTTTTACTTTCTCTTACCCATATACTGTTAGAAAAGAACGTTCTTGAATATTTTTCTTTTCTCTTTCTGGAATCGCCAGTTTTATGGTTTAAAAAGCAAATTTTCGAGCAGATTTTATTACGAGGTTCTCCACGTGAAATTTAGGGCTGAGTCAAGTATTCAAATGAGATACACTTGTCAGACAGAAAAGGTGTAATTTTGAAAAGTATTTCAAAAATGGCAAGGATAAGGCAATTAACGATATCAAAAAAAGTATTAATTTTAGAATGAAAAGCAAAATGTACTTTAACGCGCGAGATATCAAACTAATTAAATGCTAGCGAATTATTGATAAGATGCTCTTTCAGCATGATATAAAGTTTTTGGCTGTTGAATCTGGAAATTTGGTTTTAGGCGGCCGCGTTGCGAGATATTATTACAAATAAGAGAATGTAAATCAATTTTTCTGCAGTGAGGCTTTCTTTTTTCTTTTCTTTTTTTAATGTCTCGCAATGTACATCAGAGCCGTTTTTAAGATGGGAATATGTGTCTTTATTCAGTTTTCTTTGTTCCATTTCCGTTTCTTTTTTCTTTTTTTTTTTTTTTTTCTTTTTTTTTTTTTCCGAAATTTAAAATATGAAGTCTTCATGAAGTTTCATCGTATCTTTAGATTCAGAAGATTAATGAGATACACCCTTCTCCTCCCACCCACCACACATGCCCGTATACAGATATACATAATGAATAAACTCTAAAAACGACTTTTAAATCAGGCGAAAAACAGATATCAAATTTTTTTACCGAATGCATTACTTCCATTACTTACGGTAATCGGGTAATGGAAGCAAAAATTCCTACTCTTGTTCTTAATTATTATAGGTTTTTCAAATATCTGTATCCGTATCCGTATCCGCGGATCTTGATACTAACTATCTGTTTCCGTATCCGTATCCGCGGTTACAGAAAAAGTGATATCCATATTCATATCCGTATCCGCGGATCACAGTTTTTGACGATACGTCACATCCCTAATAAACATTGCCTCTCATTTGCTCAGTTTTAAGAGAGTATCTCAATAATCTCTTTAGTATCAAAGGGAAAATCTCAAATATTTGTTAGAAAACTATTTATGCACTCTATTTTATTTTATTTTATTTTATTTTGTTTATTTATACGTAATATATAAAATGTAGTGTAGTTGAATATGTAGAAATAAATTAATTCAAATGCACACTTTCTTTAAACTTTTTCAATGATAATGCATAATTTATAATAATTTATTTATTTAATATAAGAAGGCATGTATATACTAAAAATATATATATAAAATAATATAAATAAACATTTTTGTTAAGATATTTCAATTTATAAGTGATATATATTGTATATATTTTTTCTTAATATAATAAATTAATTGGAAATAGTAATAAGCAATATTATATGAAGGATAGGAAAATTTGCATAGTTGAATTTATAACCAATTCTCTACTGAATTTTTATCAATTTGAAGCTTTCATACAAAGTATTCGATGTGAAAAATGAATATAAAGGAAATCAAAAATCTCTAATAAATATGATTTTCAATTATTATATTTGATATCTTGAAATAATGACACAAAATCTGTAGAAAAATTCTATATAAAATAAATAAAAGTACAAATTAAACTTTTAAAAATTATTATTCCTGGAAAAAAAAAAAAAAAAAAAAAAAAACTTTTGACAATCCATGAATATTTTTATTAATGACGAACTCATACAGTTTTAAATATGTATTTGAATATGTTCCTAATTCCTATATTTTTATAACTGATGGAAGTTGACTTTAAAATTAAATAAAATAACTTTGATTCTGAGATTTTTATTGTTTTAAAATGATTTTAAAAAGGAAAAAAATAATTCTTTGAAAATGTTTGTTTAAATTAAACAAACTTCAATAAAGGGAAGCACGGCTGACCTCAATTTCTGAGACCCTTCCTTCTCGCTCAACACTTGAGGGTAAAAGACAATTCCTCGCGCATGCTCATTAGTAGAAGGTGCAAGTTGGAGCGGCTGGAGCGGAGCAGAGCATTTGTGAGGGGCGCGATCTAAGGTCTTGTACCATTGGACCCTAGGAACTCAGCACTCAGCCGTCTCTCGAAGTCATAATCTACAGATTACACTGTACTTGCTTATGATTTAAAAATTATTATGTAACTTATTTTTAATAAACGTGGAATAGTTTAATACATCACTTCATACGTAAAAACTTAAATAGCTTGAGTCATATGAACCCTCTAATGATGAATTACAAAAATCTAGATAACAAGATAAAAGAATAATAGTAGTACACTGTACTCCCGATTATCCGTGCTAATTAATGCACGGGTGTACACGGATAATCGAAAAACACGGATAATCCGAAAATGACCAAACACGCAGAAAAGTGTGTATGTTTTGAGGCTATAAGTAAAGTACACGGTGGTATATAAAATACTTCGGGTTTATTAAAACAGGAATAAACTACTACGTCAGAAACGCCAAAGAAAAATTATTGAGGTGCATACAGCTGTTTCGGTAGCCTAAAGCGTACCGTCATCAGTGCAAAAAAATAATTCTGAATAAGGAGAAGTACTCGTATATATAGGAGAGGGACCGGATTTAGTTCAACCAATAAGATTACGGAAGAGGTGGGGAGTGTGGCCAATAGGAATTAAGGAATGTGTAGCTGTGTAAACAGTAGAAAAATTAAGGAAATGTGGACTGAATGTAAAATTTCCAACAATCAGACAAATAGGGAACAGCGAAATCACAATTTACAAGGTTTTTAAAATTTTTATAAATATGAAAAGCTTCAAAGAAATCGAGTTCATGAATGGATTTAGGTCTGCAAATTATTTTAGCTGAATTAAATTTAAAATTATGATTTTCCTCCCAGCAATGTTTAGAAATAGCCGATTTATTGGTTTCTTGTTTGCGGACGTAATTCATATGTTCTTTTAGACGAAATTTAAGACTGCGTTTAGTTTGGCCAATATATGATAAACCACACTGACAGGATATACTATAAATGCCCCAAGAATTATGCATATCAATAGGATCTTTTAACTGAGAAAAGGTGAGTTTATTGGAAGGCGAAAATATTATTTTAAAATCATATTGTTTGAGAATTTTAGCTATGGTTTGACTGGTTTTAGAAAAATAGGGTAAAACAATACTGATATTAGAAGTGACTGATTTAGTAGACGAAATACGAGGGAGTTGTAATTTTTGGATAGCTTTGTCTATAATGGAAGGGTCATAACCTCTGTCAATTGCGATGGCTTTCAGGTATTTAATTTCAGAATTAAATAAAATAGGATTTGAACAAATATTAAGGGCACGGTTTACAAAAGTATAGAAAGCAGCCATTTTTTGGTTAGGTGGGTGACATGAACGCGCATGGGGAGGAAGGGAGACTGCAAAATTTTTACGATAGACAGTGGTTGAAAATCCATTTACAGTGCGAGAGACGAGGGTGTCAAGAAATGGAAGGGAGCCATTATTTTCTATTTCATATGTAAACTGGATATTACTGTCAATTGAATTTAAGGTTTCTAAGACATGGTCAATATTGTGAAGAGATGTGTCAATAAGCGTGAAGGTGTCGTCAACATAACGGGTCCAAAAAGGAAGAGATATTTTCTTAAAAAGCTTGCTTTCGAAATAGTGCATGTAAATGTCTGCGAGAATTGGGGAGAGAGGGGAACCCATGGCTAAACCTTCAGACTGACGATAGAATTTATTTTGGAAAGAAAAAGTGGTTTGTGATAAACAAATGCGGGTAAGAGAAATTAATTCTTGTATTTCAAAAGAGGTGAAATGAAACTCTTTTAATCTATTTTCGAGACAACAGAGGGCGCCACTTATTGGAACATTAGTGAAAAGAGATTTTACATCAAAAGAAACCATAGTGAGATTAGTGTGAGGGCAATTTTGAATATTTTTTGCAAAATTTATGGAATTCTTAACAGTATAACTATTAGCAGCAAGAAGTGGAGCAAAAATTGTGGTGAGAAATTTAGCTAGATTATAGGAAGCAGTACCGATATTAGAGACTATTGGACGAAATGGAATATTGGGTTTGTGAACTTTTGGTAAAGCATAAAATCTGGCACAATTAGCAATAGAAGGGATAAGATGGGATTTAGTCGAGTTCAATAATAAGGGGCAAGATTTTATAGCAGATTTAATTTTATTTAATTCTTGGGGAGAGGGGTCACGGGGCAGAGGAATGTATGGACCATCATTAATTAGTTCGGTAACACTTTCGATGTATTGTTTTTTATCCAATATAACAATCTGACCACCTTTATCAGCTTTAGTAATGATGATATTTTCATTAGATTTTAATTCCTTCAAGGCGTTTTTTTCTGCAGGGCTGAGATTTGATTTAAAATTTTTAGAGTTGAAATTGGCATTATTAAGGATTAAATGACGAAGATTTTCTTTCTGTTGGTCAGTCAGTCGAGAATTTTTGAAAGCTTTTTCAACCGGTGCAATTAACTGAGGAAAAGAAGGAGGTTTAGAAATGGCAAAATTTGAATTGAGTTTGAGAACAGAATATTGACTATTGGAAATATCAGTACTGGAAAGATTAACGATTGCATTTTTATTGACAACAGGTAAGTCGTTCGAATGAATAGCACTCTGTGAATTACGAAGCCGGGTGAATTTATCATGTAATTTAATTGAGTGTTTACGAGAACGGTTGTCACAATGAATCCAGGAATTGTGATCAATCAACATAAAATTAGGACATTCAAAAGCTAACTTTAAGTGGAGAAACAATAAATCTTTTTCAATTTTGGCGATGTTGGTACGAGTTTCCTTAATAACTGCACGGAGAATATTAAAATGAGACCTGAGTACTGCTTTGTTTACAAAACTGGAACCAGAAATATTGCATTTCAGTTGAATGAATTTAGGGATAATGCGGTGTCTCTTGCATTGTAAAAGAAATTTCAGACGGTTGAGGGCACGAAACTTTTTAGTACGTAGACGGTAGAAACGATTAACTAATTTGCACATTTTGAAAACAAGAAAATGGCTCAAAATATTACTGACCTAATCTCCCCCTCATATGAGGCTTCTCAGACCAGGTTGCTCAGTAACAATATGAGCAGAAGACCAATAACACAACAAAGCCCGTATAAGCTTAACAAATAATAGCAGGAGACTTGGCGTTGGAATATTAAAACAGGAATAAACTACTACGTCAGAAACGCCAAAGAAAAATTATTGAGGTGCATACAGCTGTTTCGGTAGCCTAAAGCGTACCGTCATCAGTGCAAAAAAATAATTCTGAATAAGGAGAAGTACTCGTATATATAGGAGAGGGACCGGATTTAGTTCAACCAATAGGATTACGGAAGAGGTGGGGAGTGTGGCCAATAGGAATTAAGGAATGTGTAGCTGTGTAAACAGTAGAAAAATTAAGGAAATGTGGACTGAATGTAAAATTTCCAACAATCAGACAAATAGGGAACAGCGAAATCACAATTTACAAGGTTTTTAAAATTTTTATAAATATGAAAAGCTTCAAAGAAATCGAGTTCATGAATGGATTTAGGTCTGCAAATTATTTTAGCTGAATTAAATTTAAAATTATGATTTTCCTCCCAGCAATGTTTAGAAATAGCCGATTTATTGGTTTCTTGTTTGCGGACGTAATTCATATGTTCTTTTAGACGAAATTTAAGACTGCGTTTAGTTTGGCCAATATATGATAAACCACACTGACAGGATATACTATAAATGCCCCAAGAATTATGCATATCAATAGGATCTTTTAACTGAGAAAAGGTGAGTTTATTGGAAGGCGAAAATATTATTTTAAAATCATATTGTTTGAGAATTTTAGCTATGGTTTGACTGGTTTTTTCTAAAACCAGTCAAACCATAGCTAAAATTCTCAAACAATATGATTTTAAAATAATATTTTCGCCTTCCAATAAACTCACCTTTTCTCAGTTAAAAGATCCTATTGATATGCATAATTCTTGGGGCATTTATAGTATATCCTGTCAGTGTGGTTTATCATATATTGGCCAAACTAAACGCAGTCTTAAATTTCGTCTAAAAGAACATATGAATTACGTCCGCAAACAAGAAACCAATAAATCGGCTATTTCTAAACATTGCTGGGAGGAAAATCATAATTTTAAATTTAATTCAGCTAAAATAATTTGCAGACCTAAATCCATTCATGAACTCGATTTCTTTGAAGCTTTTCATATTTATAAAAATTTTAAAAACCTTGTAAATTGTGATTTCGCTGTTCCCTATTTGTCTGATTGTTGGAAATTTTACATTCAGTCCACATTTCCTTAATTTTTCTACTGTTTACACAGCTACACATTCCTTAATTCCTATTGGCCACACTCCCCACCTCTTCCGTAATCCTATTGGTTGAACTAAATCCGGTCCCTCTCCTATATATACGAGTACTTCTCCTTATTCAGAATTATTTTTTTGCACTGATGACGGTACGCTTTAGGCTACCGAAACAGCTGTATGCACCTCAATAATTTTTCTTTGGCGTTTCTGACGTACTAGTTTATTCCTGTTTTAATATTCCAACGCCAAGTCTCCTGCTATTACTTCGGGTTTAATTACGATACTCAACTAATACAAAAAGTAATACATTAAGTACTAGTAATGAAATATGTAATAAAATTTGGCATAACTTTAAATCTTACATAATTACAGTCAGTTGTTCTTCTGGAAGAAGTCTGTTATATTTGTTTGTCTGCGAGCCAACGTGGCATTTTTCCTTATAATCTGGCGAACGTTGCACACAGATATGACATCATTGAACTCGAAATTATTTTGATGACCCATGTAGTCTAACAGTTGATCTACGCACTGCAATGCTGTTTCGTGACTCACACTTGTTGCATCATGTTCATCTTCACTCTGTTCCCGTTCTTCGCCTTCGCTTTGATCGCCTGAAACTGTATCCACTATTCCTTGATCTGAAAGAATTTTATAGCCTTTTTCGTTTTTATCATCGTTCATCCAATCTTCTACATTTTCTTCATCAATATTTTGAAATCCATCAACATCAGAAATAATTTCAACAATTTCAGAAGCTTGTACTTTGTTTTTGTTTGCAGAATCATCTGCATGTATGACCCCAGGCATCATTTTTTTCCAAGCATGAAGCAACGTCGAGTTTTGAATTTCATCCCAAGCTTCAGCAATAAGCTGCACTGCATCAAAGATCGTGAGCTTTTTCCAAAATTTAACGAGATTTTCATCTTCTTTCAATAGCAGTCTCAAAAGATTTCTTCTGTAGATGCGCTTCATTGTTGAGATACTCCTTGGTCCATTGGCTGGATGAGTGAAGTTACATTTGGAGGAAAGAACTTTACAAAAATATCTCCATCACATGACGAAATATCATCCGGATGGCATGGCGCATTGTCAATTAAAAGAACTGCTTTTTTCGGTAGACCTTTTTTTCGTAGCCACTCGCTCACTTGGGGCACAAATTTCTTATGAAACCACCTTCTAAACAAGTCGGTATCCATCCAAGATGATGATTGAGAATAATAATAAACAGGTATTTTGTTTTCAAAATTCTTCCCGAAAGATCTAGGATTTTTAGACTTTCCTATAACAAGGGGTTTCAACCTGAATGTTCCGGAAGCGTTTGCACAGCACATCACAGTTACTCTCTGCTTTGAAGTTTTAAAACCCGGAGTTTCTTTCTCTTCTTGCGATGCTAATGTTTTAGTTGGGAGGCATTTCCAGTACATACCTGTCTCATCAGCATTAAAAATTTGATCGAGAGACAATTCTTCTTTTTTCCTGTACTCATCAAATTCTTTAATAAATGAATCAGCAGCTGAATAATCAGCACTTAACTTTTCTCCCTTTAATTGTACTTCTCTAATACCATAACGTTTTTTAAACCGAGTCAGCCAACCTGAAGATGCATTAAATGGGGTTTCAATGCCTAAAGCTTTGTGAAAAAACAATGCTTTCTCTAAGCATATATGACCGGAGATGGGAATTCCTTCTGATCTTTTTTGCTTCACCCACTGAATCATGCAAGCATCAAGGTTTTCAAAAGGTGATTTTTTAACTACTTTTCTTGTCGTTGAAGCTGCTCCACTAACACAATCGCGAGTAAATTCCTTCAATTTCTGCTTTTGTTTTTTGAAATCACGTATAGTCTGTATGCCAACATCTAACTCCAAAGCTAATTTTTGGGCAGATTCTCATTTTTCAAGCCTAGAAATTGCATCCAGTTTTTGTTTAATTGTTAAAACTTTTTTGCGTCGTTTCGGTGGCTGTGTAAATTCACTCATTCTGAAAAAATTATTAAACGCACGAAAAAAATAAGCAGCTCAGACAACAGTTAATACAAAACACACTCTTAGTAACTGGTGATCGTTAAGAACACGAAATGGTTCATCCGGGGTTCGAAAAAACGAAAGAATGTATGGGGAGTGAAAAGGGGGGAGAGAAAAGGGGAAAGGATTAAAACAAGTCTCTCCTTCTTTATCAGCTTATCAGCTGCCACCTGTTACACGCTTGCAGCTGCTACTCAAACAGACCATTGCGTTTGATTGTAGCGATTATAAGAAAGCCGTTTTGCTTTGTTCTTTTTCCATTCCTAGACGTTAGTTTTATAACGTAACCCAAAAACAACATTCTTTAGAAAATTATTAAATCTCATTCCATCACGGTCCGTCACTTTAAATGCAATTTTTTTTTTTTTTTTTTTTTTTTTTTCGCCCCTGAATGAGAATAGGAAAAAACGAGAAAATTTAAATTTTTGGACTGCACGGATAATCCGCAAAACGGATAATCCGCACACGGATAATCGGGAGTACAGTGTAATAATAATAATATCAGTTAAAAAAGAAAAAGAAAACAAATGGAGGGGGCTTTAATATTTAAGAAAATAATTATATACTTCTGTTGGGTATATTTTTATTTTATACAGAAAGCCCGGCATGAAAGTGTTACTATAAAGTTTTAGATTTAATTTCAGGCGTACAAACCTACAATATAGGGGAGTGTGGGGCAGGTTGTAACAGTTTTTGGAAAATTAAGTATATTTTGAAATGCATTTACGTTTCCCTGTTTGTAATTGTTGTTTTCCATAGCATGCATATTCATCTATCATATTCATCAAAAAACTTTCGTTAATTTTGCTTATTTTAGCACAAAAAATATTTTTTTTTAATTATTTGCCTGTTCCAATTTGCCCCGGATTTAGGGAAAATTGTAACACACGTGGGGCAAATTGTAACGGATACAAAGGGAACCCTAACAATAAAAACGACAATATTTAATTTTTTTTTTTTTTTTTTTTTTACTTTCTTCTATATGTATATATAGACAAAGTATTGAGTTCGTGAAAATTTACACGTTTTGGGATGTCCTGAGTAATATTAATAACTAATATTAAATTACAACCTTCTTGGTATAGTAACAATGAATTATATCAAATGGATTATAGTAAAATAAAGATAAAATTAAAGATAAAATCAACATAGAAGTCAAGTTTAGTCAACTTGCATAAATACGAGCTAGTACCCCTTAGAAACATCCCCCAACGGAAAGCACTCTCTATCAGCCTTTGGAACTTAGCGCGGTCAATCGGCTGTAATACATGCCATAAAATACCGGGCATGTCGTCTCCTCATATTTCACGTTGTTTAAGAATCAGAAAAAAAAAGTACAGATTATAAATTCTTGTATAACAATAGACCATAAAGAAAAAAAAAGAAAAAGTTAAATGATTTCATTAATCTTGTTATGCATATACAAAAATATATTGCTTCTGCACATCTGTCGTTCTAGTCCATGAGGCGAGAGCTAATATCATTCAGGTTAGTTAGCCATGTCACGCAATTCAATAAATTTTTGCGCATGGGATTGGCATGATATTTCTTTTAAAATTGTTGTGATGTTTTCCAATCAGAGCTTACATATTTATTTTTAATTATTAAAAATATACATGAGTTTTAGCTAAGGTTGCGAGATGGATTCTTAAACAAAAAGTGCTTTCTAAATATGAAAATAAAGATTTATTTACCAAATTCAATGTATACTTTTTTTTTGTGTGTGTGTGTGTGTGAGGGTGAGTCAAACTAAAATTAATTTAATAAATTAGATCATATTTAAATATTTTCTCATTTAGTCTTAGTCGCAATTTTCAATGATTCCTTTCGATCTGTATGGAAAGTAGAAAATGGCAGACACCATAATTTCAGTAGAGTGAAAATATTCAATTTTTCGGAAAACAGTTTTGAAAATGTTCGCCATCGCAATCAGAATGGCTGATGTGGAAGGTAAAAGACACACACTGTGGCCAAAAATCTCAATAAATTTAATTTGAAAACGTATTCGAATGTTGGATATAACATTGACAGTATTGTACGCGTTTTAATGATAAAACTTAGACTACAAAAGCTGAAAAGCGCTTAAAAAATATATATGTAACAATGTAATAAATACAGTTTGGTTAACCTTTTGATGGGGAGGGGGGAGGTACAGTCCTTGAATTTTCTTATTTTTCTGTACCAGTATTATTATTTAGTAAATTTTCATACTAAAAAAGCTTTAAAACTGAAGACGGAATATCTTGCATAAAAATGCTCTTGGGACTTCATGGCCTTACGATTCATGCCTATGTATTTTCTCTATTCAGTATTTATTTTTGCTATTCGGTAAGTTGCAACTGCAGCCAGAATTTACGAACAAGTCTAAAAATAAAACAAATAAATTAAATTTAACTTCTATGCTATTAAAGTAAAACATCGTTCAAAATTTCTGGGACTTTTTTTGCAATTGGAAATTAAATTTAGATATAAAAATTGTAATGTGATATATACAACCGCCCCTGAAGGCGATAATCGGCAATTCTGCTCGCTTCAATGGGTTAAAATCTAGTAAAAATTTGCGGATTACAATACCTTTCAAATATTCTCGCAATTAACAATATTGGTTGAATAGTGCCAGAAAAATTTAGCAGTTTGCTTTCATTTTCATATTTTCAAAAAGTGAGACTATCACATTTTGAAACTCCCCTTACCAAATCTCATTAGTTATTCACCTTTGACCATACTTAATTAATTTGCATTTTATTTGTTAGATAGATAATAATTTAGGTTCATCTGTAACACAATATTATGATACGCATTCATCAAAATTTCCAAAAATAATAAAAAAAATAATAATAATAATAATAATAGAGAAACTGTTGTAAATAATAGGAGGAGTTTAACCTTTAAATATGTAACACCCGTATAAAATATGTTTATTTTACAAAGCAATGAAAAAAAAAAAAAAAAAAAAAAAAAAAAACGGATAAGTTTCCTTGTGCATACATTCTTTAATCCAAAGCCTTTTTTTTTTTTTTTTTTTTTTTTGCTTTAACATACTTTTTTTTTTTTTTTTCTTTTTTAATTCATTTGTAAAATACGCACATTTTATGGCGCGTTTAAATCTTTCACAAATGAGGGATATTGTAAGATTTTTAGCGTTTTCGTTCTATTTGCAGTGATTTGAAAATGTTTTGATATAAGACAGGGTTGATGTATTTTTTTATACTCATCGTCAGCTGTTTTACACCCCCATACAAGTATGCTGGTGCAATAAAGAATCACCCTGTGTTTACAGCATTGTTTGTATTTTATTGTGTTTACACGTTAATATCATGTCCTTTGACATAGCATTATTATCTTGTCATTAAAAGATTATTTGTAGTAAATTAAAAAGAAAAAAGATGATTACTTTATAAACACTATTTTAATCATCTACATCGATTATGAATCTAGCACTATGTTACGGTATCAAAGTTATGCTACGACGCAGCGTTTGAAAAATGAAGATTCTTTACATATTTCAAACTAGTGCTGATCCCTCACGTTTTACGAATCTGAAATAGAGCCATTTTAACATTCTTAGAAAGCATAGGTAAATTCTAGACCAAATTTCTGTCCAAAATTTATCTATGGAGTTTTTGACTTCCTCCATTTACTCAGAAATTTATTTACACACACTAAGACATAACCTTTAGGAGGATTGGGGAGGGGGGGGGGGGGTTACAGAGGGGAGTTAGAAAGAGGAGATGAAGCATTTTGTATTTTTGTTTAAATTCTTAAATTATGTTGAAAAATATATATGCCATGGCATTTACCACATCAGCTGCTGTGGATAAAATTTTAATTATTTAAACACCAGTGCGGAAATATCATGCAAAAAATTTAGTTCAAAATAGAAAAATGCATGGATGTGAAAATGTTTAAAAAGTAAAATAAAATAAATCGAACAGTGACGGCAACCATAATTAACTGCAAGTCTCCGCCCTTTCTTCAGGACATTTTGAGGCATGCAGGGATGGAACACGGGCACAGAACTCAAACTACTATTGATGTAACAAAATTTCCTACTTCTTAAATCAACGATATTATAGGTAGAGAAATTTCTTAAAGAAATACCAGTCCGAATTCTGCGCCCGTGTTCCATCCCAGGGAATGAGAAATTCTCTGCTTCTTTTTCCATCACTATTATTTTACAATAATTTATATCCTGTTTTATCACGACCCCCTACTAAAAAAATACGGTAAATATAGCTGTAAAAATAATGGTAGCAAAATTGCAGCATTTTCTCATCTCTAAAATTGTTCTAAAAAAAAAAAAAGAAAAGGCGGAGACTTCGAGCTTTGCGTACACTATAGTTGCTAACATAATTCAGAGGATTAATCGTACTCATCAATTTTCCACACCAGTCTTTTATTAGAGTATTTTTCTTCTTATTTCTTCGTAAATACATTTTTTAAGAAAAAATTAAGTAGTGTGTAAAAAAAGGCGGTACTAATAATCCTCCGGATTACGTTGATAGATCTGATACACTATCATGTAAATAAGAAATATTAAAACGATACCTGCGCTAATAATAATTTATCTCAAAATATACATATTATGCATTGTTGCTTCTTATAATTAAACTGGTTGCTCACAAAGTTTTTATTCATCATCATATATCATCAGAAGTAACATCAGTATTGTAAAACATGCATATTTGAAGTTCTTTTATTATGTCACGCCCACAAAATTAAAAATATATATGTATTAAATTTGAAGAAAAGAGCTAATTTAAATTTTTATTGCTGGGGATATGAGTATTGGCATGTTAGAGGCTTTTCAATTAGAATATATCGCACAACTTTCAAATTGCACAACTTCAAAAGAATCTGGCCAATCTTGGGTTTAATATCTTTAAATTTATCTAATAAATTAATTTTTCAATTATGTATTTAAATATGTCTAATAATTTAGAAATCATACAAAACAAAATTGATTACAGCTGTATAATCAGACTACTATTTGTCTGTGTGTATTTATTTCATTTTATTTTTCATGAAATATTTCCTGTGACTGATAATATGACCTTCTTATATGATTTTAATTTTGTTAATTCTCGAATAATACCATAACACATTTTCTGTTATAAATGTATTATAACAAAATCAAAAGTATAGAAACTGCATAAATAAACCGCCATTAGTGATGGGTAACTCATACATGAAGCATGACATTGTCACACCTCATCACAGCGGTTTGTCATGACACCTCATAATTATTTTTTGTATTACTTCATAAGTCATGTCCCATTCAACCACTCACTCAGTAACTCAAATGTTTTGACTCATTCATTCACCGCCTCATTCAATACCTCAATCAAACCGAAGTACCTCAAAAATTTTGTCCCATTC
This sequence comes from Salticus scenicus, assembly GCA_963930645.1. Classification (NCBI taxonomy): domain Eukaryota; kingdom Metazoa; phylum Arthropoda; class Arachnida; order Araneae; family Salticidae; genus Salticus; species Salticus scenicus. The sequence continues at coordinate 24,186,561 of OZ005660.1, forward strand.
AAAGACACACATTCAACGCTTCAAACGTTTTGTCATGTTCATTCATTCACTCATACAGGACCTCAATCTATCTGAACTGGATTTGACAAAAATTTTGTCCCATTCTTTCAACGAAACCATTCATTCAACAGGGTGAGATTCAGGTACTCAGAATAAAAACACAAATCAGAGAAAGCCTCAATGGAATGACATGACTGAATGAAGTGTTATGTTTGTAATGCATTGCATTGTGACACTGGGAGGTTAATGTGTGAGGGATATGTTGTAAGTTTGCCATGTTCGGATCGTAAGAAGCGAAATTTGTAGTTGTGTTTGTAATTCAAGGTCGTCACCTGTCTGTGGGTGGTCGTGGGGCTGACTATAATAGAAAAGAATGCCTTAGGGACAGGAGGCGAATAAAATAAAGGCATTGACGGCAAACGGCTTGGCATTATAACAAAGAACTTCTAATAGATATTGAAAGATCTTTGATTATACTTCACGCGGGGTTGGGAGGAGGTGATTAGAGTCTTGCATCGTGTGTTTTCTCTTCTATGTAAATAATAATAATGAAAATTTGCTTTTTTCTGAACATAATCTTTTGAATGCAGACACTGGATGACATTATTTTCTTTCATAGCAATTATGTTTAGCCATAAGTTTAATTTGTGAAGAAAGGCATAAAGATTAATATTTAACATTTAAAATGTTATATGCGAAAATTATTATTATTATTTTTTTTTTTACACTGTGAATATTTAAAATAGTGGATTTTTTTTAACAGTAAATGTAATACGAAAGAAATTTTATTACCTTATGCAGTGAAGTTTTGTTTATATTTACAATAATCACTTTTAATATAATTTTCATTATACACTAGTTTTAACATGATTGTATACTTGTAATATTTATGTAATAATTAGTTCTCTAAAAATTTTTTCAATAATATAATTATTATATTACCTACTAGGTACTCGTTACAGTGAAAATAAGATCTTTGACGAAACTATAGCAACATTTCTGTACGATTAAATTAAATGCTGTTTATTTTATTTTATTTATTTATTTATTTTTTTAATCTTAAGGAACAAGTTAATACAATCGAACAATCAACACATTAGTTGACAGAATTAGTCATCAATCTATTAAAAAACTACAATATAAAGAATCAAATAGTTTAAATTATTACTGCAATTAAGAAAATTAACATAATATTGTTTATTTATTTTTCGATATCTAAAGAATCACGTTAATACAATGAAGCAAACAACAAATTAGTTGATAGAATCAATCATCAACCAATTGAAAAACTATACTACAAAGAAAGAAATGGTTTAACATATTATTACTATTAAGGAAAAGAGTGTTCGAATTATATGATAAAATTATACTTACTTATTAGAGCAATCTAAAGATTAGTGACACTTTGAATTGCATAGCAATTAAATCCCGTATAGGAGATTCAGAGAAAACCACGGAAAACCCAGAATACCTTTATTCCAATATCTCCAATTTTAATTACGATTAAATTACTTATAATACATCTTTCGAAATTTATTAAAATGAAATTTTATTGCGAACTTTTAAATTGGTGTAAGCCGTTAAATTCAGTACGGGAGTTTAAGAGAAAAGCCCAGAAAACCCTAAACACATGTGTTATTTTTTATTTTGCAAACTTTCAAATTCTGATTATCCGCTCACATTCCGTATAAAAGATTTTTAACACTATTTATTCCAGAGTTACGCAAGAGAAAAACATTGAAAAGTAAGACACAAATATTTTTATAACAATGGATTTCCGGAGTAAGGTCGATTGACTGCTGTAGGTCCTAGGCCTGAGGGGGAGTGCCCTCCGTAGGGGGTCTTTCTAAGGTGTCCTAACCCGTATTACGCAAGTTTCGGAGAAAACCACTGGAAACTCCGAACGGCCAGGCCGACGAGAGCGACCTGGGATCGAACCCGGCATCTTACGTCTACCAGCTTTGAGCTCAGAACCGCTCGGCCGCTGGTGGGCCCTTTTATAACAATGTTTATATTACTTTTGTATTTCAGCTTTTAATTAACATTATTTCATAAGTAATATATCATTTTAAAAAAGCTATTTAAATTAGAATTGAAGAGTACATGTTGCAAATCTTTGTCACAAGATACCGCTTTTAGTTTTGCTACAGTTAAATCTTTAAGAGCTAGTTGCTCTATGAGCGATCAAGCTATTGTGCGTTTTAAAACGGGAATACGGCACCACCGAACAGGGCTTTGCTACGAATTTGCTACGAATCTTTGCTTACGAATAAGAATTTCCAAATATTATAATACGGTGAGCGAACAGGCTGTTTCAGATACTGAAACCGGAAATAGGTGCCGCAGGCGTTACCAAGCAGGAATTTACGGGAGGCGGAAAAATAGGTAACGGAAAATTGGGTAACGGAAGAATGGGTAACTTGCGAATTGCTACTTGCGAATCATATACTGAAATTGCCCAAAATTATGTCATAGAGTAAAACTATGTTTCGAAGGCATTTCATCTTTGATATTGATGATATATTTCACTGTCAGATAAAAATTTATTCTTTTATGAGGGCTGAATATTAGAATCTTTCACATGTCAGGATACTTTTCGACTTTTAAAAAGAAAATTAAGCCCTTATTCATTCCTTTATTCGCGTATCTACAATTTAGGAGATTTTAATTACAAAAAAAAAAAAAAATCATAACGAAAAAAAAAAAAAAAAAAAAAAAGAAAAAGAAAGAAAGAAAATGTTGAAAACATAATTTTTGTATCCCATGCACCTCAAAATGAGTATATTTAACACAAATTTCGAAAATTTGAGGAAAATCCGGGAGTCGAACGCCGGATCTTTGACTTGTGTGATTTTAATAAAAATTGTATTTCTTTCTCCCATTATCTGATGGTGTTTTCCATTTCCTGCGGCTTATTTCTGTCGAGCTATCTACATGATAGACCAGAGATATTTCTGCCTAAAGGTTGTCTGAGTGAGTAATGCCGACCGATTGTCGGCCTGGATAGCTCAATTGGTAGAGCCTTGACTTTGTAAGTCAAAGATCCGGGGTTCGACTCCCGGTCCAGGCATTATTTTCACTCAGTCGGAAAAATAAAAAAATTCAAAGGGATTTATTATTCAGCCTCATTATGAATCGCAATGCGATTAATAAAATTGAAGTTCCTATATAAATATTTGGAAAGTCATCATATATAAAGTTTTTCTTTTTATACGCTCTAGAAGTAGATATATAGCCTTGCCGTACACGAATTTCAATCATAGTGCTGACTCGTGTCAGCCGATATATATACCCAAATTAAAATAGTATATATATACATAATGCCGTTTTCACAAATCAGGTTTTATGCAATTATGCCTAATAGAAGCTGAGATATATCCTTCCTTAACAAAGAGAAAATTGCAGTACAACAAACAGCTCCACCTGTTCAACGATTTGCACCAAAAGTTGATAAGCACTAATTTATTTCAAGATTTATTTGAATATAAAAGATGGCCATAATTTAAACTGACAGTGCTCATAATGTACTGTAGCACAATCTAATTGCGAGAATGGTGGTAAATTTTATGCGAAGTTTAATAAAGACGGGGGGGTCAAAGATTCCGCGGAAAATGAAAAAAGTTCCAAATGTCACCACTAGGAGAATATATGGTGCTGTGTAATAGTAAAGAGAGTTTTAAAAAATGCAAAATTTATGACAAATTAGCGCAACGTCTCCAATTTCAAAATAAGAATTGGAGACAAAAGCAATACTTTATAAATTGCACAGTCATCAATTTTAAATTATAAAAAAAGATGAAAGTTTAGAAAAACAGTATCACATATTGCCACAGTGGTAAATTTAAAAATTCTTTTTTTTTTTTTTTTTTTTTCGGAATCCTTTGTTTGTTTTTTGAGCTAGAGCTCACACAAAATTTTTATGATAGGCTGATGAGCATTTTTTAAAAATGATCAAATGAAGTTCAAGAGATCTAAAAACGTGAAACACCAAAAATCGAAATTATTGATATTCCTAATACAGTATCAGTACTTAATATAAATGCATATAATTTTAATTATTACTTTCGCTACAAAACTATCGTAAGTAATTGAAGCGGTGGGGCGCCGACAATCAGAAAATTTTCTGTAGGGGCTCAGCAAAAGTAAGGTTGTTGTAATTGAAAATGGACAAAAATCGACTGAAAAAAAAAAAAAAAAAAGATAAATAGAAAAACAAGCAAAGGCTGAAACTCTCTTTAAGGAGGAGGGGGGGGGTTGTTAAGGAGAAGATGATTTCCTTCCCCGCGCTATGGGAATCCCAAGCATTCATGGTTTGTGCATGAAGATGAAGAGCAAAAATTTCCAGAAACATCGATGCAGAGTAAAATAGCTATTTTCACAAAAGTTACGCCATATTGTTATTATTACATTTTTTATTTTTATTTATTTTATTAATATTCTATACGCCTGATGCTACTCTATTCCCTAGGTTTAAGTGAATATATTTTTTATAAAGGTTTCTGAGATATTTAATTCAACTTCTTTAAAAATTCTTTTATTTATAGTCACATTTTATTTATATGGTTGGTTCTTTTTTCCCTTTGCATTTTTAAATAAGAACGAACTTTTTTGGATAAGTCATGAACTTATAACCAATAAAAGGTATATAAATAATATTTCTCCCCCCCCCCCGGCTTTTAATATTTTTATTTCAGAAAAATAAAACTTAATAAATCGATTTATTAAGTAAAATGTGAATGCAGCGATATGACGTTCATTTGTCCTATTACCTCAAATAAATTAATAATTAATTAAATATAATTTGTGAAATTTCACCATTTTAATTAAAACGAAAAATGAAAACAAATATTGTTTATAAAGCTTAAAAAGAAGATTTAACACAAATAATTCCGAGATTCTACCTTTCCCCCCAATTTTAACTTAACCATAATCACAATATTACTTTAAAATTGAAGTGGCCGTATTATTCCAGTGACCTCACTGCTACTCCTAATTTTGTTTTATAAATTCGATTTTCATAAATGGCAAAGACTATTATGGTGAATCACAGACTACAATACAGGAAAAGAGAAAACAAGTACACCAAGAATAAAAATTATTCGTAATGCTACCAAGATGGAATTAAATATTAGTTTAAAAAAGAAGCTAGACTAATAAAATTGTTTTATGCTTGCGTTCGTATTTGTACTGCCTCCCTAGTGGCCTAAGAAGTTCTGATCTCAAAAAGCTGGTAAACGTAAGGTCCGGGTTTGATCCCAGATCGCACTGGTTGGCCTGGCCGTTCAAAGTTTTCCGTGGTTTTCTCTGAAACTTGCGCAAATGCTTACTAGGACCCTTTAGAAAAATCTCACAGAGGGCACTTCTCTTGAGGCTTAGGACTATAGCACAGTTAGTTGGCCTTAACCCTAACACCAACACTCGTATTGGTAGCATAAATTTTATGTCCAAGGTTCGGAGAAAAAGATCGATTTCTTTTTAAATACTTTGCGAATATTATTTATTAATAGTGTATTAAACAATTTTATCACTATTTTTATGTATTTTTCTATAATTACGAATATTCTTTATTCCCGGTGTATTTAAGAATTTCCTCACTGTATTTTATGTACTTTATATAATTACGAGTAATGTTTATTCCTGCTGTGCTTGAGAATGTTATCATTGTATTTTACGTATTTTTATATGATTACGAATATTGTTTACTCATGGTGTGTTTAAGAATATAATTATTATATTTTAAGCATTTTAAATTTATCAAACAAAATGTTGAGGTTGGTTTTTGGGTTGTCGGGATTAAGGCCGATTGACAGCACTAGGGTCCTAGGACAAAAAAAGAGAGTGACCTCCGCGGGGGGTCTTTCTAAGGGGTTTTAACCCTCATTTTTTGAAGTTTATTGTTGCAGTATGATTTCGATCATTCTTTCGTTCTGATTAAAATAGTCACTTTCAAGGGCTCTTAATTATATGCTTGGCATTTGTTAGTTTGACGTCTAGAAATTGATAAATGCGCATTTAGTTGTACAATAGAACCTGAGATATAGCCTCCCCTAAAATTGTAGAAATCGCTGTGCAGCAGCGCCACATGTTAAGTGCTTCACACCAAAAATTATTATTTGCCGATTTATATCAAGGTGCGTCTACATAAAAATGTATATGCAATTCTGTGAAGTAGTTTGTAAGATACAGCTCATCTTTAAATTGCAAAAATCGCTGAGTAGCTGCGCCACCTTTTGCCCGATAAGCATTCAAATTTAATCAGCATGTTTCATAATGACCTTCTTATATATATAAAGTTTTGTTTGATTATGCGATATAGAGCCTGAGATATAGCCTCCCATTAAATTGTGGAAATCGCTGTATAGCAGAGCCACCTGTTGAGCGTTTGGTACCAAAAGTCGATAGGCACTAATTTAGGCCAAGGTGCATCTACATATAAATTTATAAACAATTCTGAACAGTAGTCCAGGAGATACATTTGCCACAAAATTTTTGTCTCTCACACGCACACACAGACAGACAGACATTCGCAAAAAATTGTAAAATTGTGTTCTAGACTTCTCAAAACGTGAAAATCTGTCGAAAACCAGAAGTCGGAAATTTTTACGAATCCAATATTTTCTTCTATTGAATAAAGAAAATAAAAAGGGTCAAAACTTGTTCTGGACCCTCAAAACATGTAAATCCATCAAAAACCATTAGTAGAAAACTTTTACGAATCCAATACTTTCTTCCGAAAACATTCGTGAGTTTTTATAAGCAAGTGAAGAGTGAAGTGCCTGAGAAATTACTTAAAACAATAACAATCATTTTAACACCTTCTTGTTAAAACTAAATATGTCTTTAACAATCTCAATATTTTTGAAAAGTCAGCTTTATTTGTTAAAAGTATTTAAATTTTTGTGACTACTACTTCTTTTAAGGAAATAAGATAATTTCTCAGTGATTCCTTAACTTTTTTTCCAATCATTTTAACAGTAATCTTCATGACAAGTCAATTCATTCAATTCAATTCACTTGTGCTTGTGACATGAAAAACTACCTAACTGATAACAAGACATAACTGATGACACAGTACTTCATTTCATACACACGTCTTCCTTCACTCTTTTGGAATTGTAGGTACCATATGTAAGCCCCTCATCTCTTAACACTACACTTCACGGCAAAACAATTCCTTCAAAACACTCGTGTCACGAAAAACTCCCTATCTCACAACTGACTACAACATATGACAAAATACTTAATTTCATTCATGCATCTTCGTTCACACTTTTGTAGTTGCAGTTACCGAATGTAAACCTCAACTTATAATACTAATCTTCATGACAAAATCACTCTTTCAATTCACGTGGGACATGACAAACAAGCTACATCACAACTCACTACAACATATGGCATAGTACTTCATTTCATTCATGCATCTTCATTCACTTTTTTAAACCTCTCACCTCTTCACACTAATTAATTTTCATGACAAAACAACTCTTTCAATTCACGTGGGACATGACAAACAACCTACCTCAGAACTCACTACAACAGATGACAAAATACTTCACCTCATTCATTCTCCTTGCTCTCTCTCTTGCAACACCCCATGTCATTTGAAGCATGACATTGTCCCACTTCAAAATATTTTGAGGTGCCTCAATGTCATGACAAAATTTTTTCGTGTCTTACCCATCACTAGCGAATTCTACCATGAGCCGATTCCGCTACGTTTAAAATCTAACATTCAAAAATTGTTTCTCTTTTTCTGAGCGTCGCAGCTTTTCATTATTAAATAATAATGAAAATATAAGTGGTGTGAAATATTTGAATAATTTTTATTTAAATTTAGTATTTTAGAAATAACGCATGATATGTGATGTGATATGAGACTTTAACTTTGTTTCAATCTTATTAAATAAATGTAAGGAACATGGTTGTTGCTGGTATATTGCATTTTCTTTCGAATCATAATAAGTTTTTATCCTTATACTATATTATTTATATTATGTTAGAAAAGATGCTGAATCGAAAAGATAAGTGACAAACAATGTTCTATTGCCAATCGAGAGGTAAACTCTCAATTTTATAAGATTCATCATGCATGATCTCTGAGACTGCAAATTTTAAGAAAAAGGAATTAATTATAAAATTAATTATAATTATTTTATATAATATTTAATTTTCTCTTAATATTAAAGCAATGTAAAAAAATAAAAATAAATAAATAAACATGAAGTAAAAATTATCGACATTTAATTTTATTATCATCAGCTTGAAAATTTAATTTAAATAAATAATATTTTTAAAAAATGAGAAAAATCGCATGAAACGTAATTTTTAAGTTCTAATAGAAATATCGCAAATATATGTTGCAAATACACACGTATTTCTTTTTATAGAAAGGAATTTCTAAACTAAACGTGCCATAGTTTGTACTGTACGTCAAACACAGACAGGCAAATTATTTCTTCTATTAATATACCTTTTCGAAATTTGAAGTTTAGCACTGAAATATCTCAAACGTTCATCGCCAATGGCTTTACTTACGCAATAGAGATAGTCATCTTAGTACATCTTTAAAATGGAAAAAAAAAAAAAAAAAAAAAAAGTTGTACCTTGGGGGGGACTCATGTCAAAGTTGTGCCTTGGGGGGACTCATGTCAAAGTTGTGCCTTGGGGGGACTCATGTCAAAGTTGTGCCTTGGGGGGACATGTCAAAGTTGTGCCTTGGGCGGGACTCATGTCAAAGTTGTGCCTTGGGGAGGGGACTCATGTCAAAGTTGTACCTTGGGGGGGACTCATGTCAAAGTTGTGCCTTGGGGGGACTCATGTCAAAGTTGTACCTTGGGGGGGGGGGGGACTCATGTCAAAGTTGTGCCTTTGGGGGGACTCATGTCATAGTTGTGCCTTGCGGGGAGGGGACTCATGTCAATGTCATTTTGAAAAGATTTTGATGAAATTCTGGCAAAAGCAGAATTTATTTTAGGACGGAGGACTATTAGTTTTTTTTTTTTCTTCCCAATTATAACATCGCTTTCAAATTATTCAATTATATTTTCGATAAATTTTAGATTTCGATAAATGTCCAACTATCGAAAAATGATTTCGACAATTGTGCAACTATCGAAAACGACAACGCAAAAATCGCTGTCTGAGACTAATAGGCCCTCAGTCCTAAAAAAAAAAAAAAAGAAATGAAAATGTATAAATAGTGAAAAGATATGTAACATTGTAAATACCTTGAACAAAAACTTTTTTTTCCCCATCAGTGTTGCCAGATAAAAATCTAAATTATCCCTACTTAATGGAGAAAAAATCCCTACATTCCCTACTTCAAAATATTTTTACACTACAAAATACCCTACGATTCAAAACTAGTAATAGAAATTATATAAAATCGTATTATTGTTATTTTAATATTTTCTAGCATTAAAACAAAAAAATGATCCATTCTTTTTAATATACACATAAGTTGATTGTGGAAACAAACGGACAAATAAAAACAAGTACACCTAATATATGTATACAAATGTATATTTGTGAAAACATAGTAAATAAAATGGACTATGTTTCTATAATTTATTTAAATTTAATACTGTTAGCTCTTTATTCTATTAAAATTTTAAATCAAACATCTAATCTCCTTTGACATGTTTTCGCATCAAACTTACCTAATCAATTTAATTTAGTAATATATAATCAATGTTAAACCAGCAAATATCGACTTGATAGGTACCTTACTCCGACTCCGTAGGGGGTGTGGCTACACGAAATGCGTGGTGTGAGCACATCAAAGGGAAATAAAAAGACTAATTTACAGAAAGGAAAACGAAAGACAACGCATTCTGGCGTAAAACAAAATAAAATACATTTTTAGATCAGTATGATATATTTACGATTAAGATTTTGTAGTGCACAATATATTTTATTTGAGGGGTGGGTGTATACAAATTACTAATAACTTGACAATTGGCATTTGAGGAAGTTTAATTTTAACATGTACATGAGTTATTGTCCAATTTATTTTAAAACTTTGATGTTAATTATATCAAAATATTAAATAACTGTTATATTTTTTTTATTAAAATTATATAATAAATTTACCATTTCGGAATAATAATAGTAATAATAATAAAAGGGAGGACATATTAAAAATATCAGAATTTTCCGACTATTATAATTTATGCCGACGCAATCACAATAATGCCCTTTTTTCTCCCTTACTGATTTTCTTGAGTACTTTTCCCCAGGATGTAACTAAGATTAAATAGGAAGAAAACAACTCTTATAAGAAAGTAGTAGAAGTACGAGAAGTAGAGGGCGGTACTAATAATACACTGGAATAAATTATAGATGCAACTCTGCAATTATAGCAACTCTGAGTTATGAGATGTTTCACTTCACATCAATCAATGTATTAGAAACAAGGTACTGTAAGCAACTTTTTTACAGATAAGTTTAAAACTTTTTGCGTTTTTAAAAAGAATTTTGTAATTTTCATTAGATAGTAGAAAAATCCCTACAAAACATAATTTAAAAAAAAATCCCCCCCCCCCCCCCCAACGCCAAAAACAGAGCGTAAAAACCCTACTGTAGAGAGAAATCACTACATCTGGCAATACTGTATCCCCAGTAATATACATATAAAATAGATGAGTTTTATTGAATAAACATTTTTTATTTTCTTGAAAAATGTGTTTAAATGAAATTTTTGATTGCAGATTTATAACATTCTCTTACCCATATACTGTTAGAAAAGAAAGTTCTGGAATATTTTTCTTTTCTCTTTCTGGAATCGCCAGTTTTATGGTTTAAAAAGCAAATTTTCGAGCAGATTTTATTACGAGATTCTCCACGTAAAATTTAGGGCTGAGTCAAGTATTCAAAATAAGATACACTTGTCAGAAAAGGTGTAATTTTGAAAAGCATTTCAAAAATGGAAAGGATAAGGCAATTAACGATATAAAAAAAAAAGTATTAATTTTAGAATGAAAAGCAAAATGTACTTTAATGCGCGAGATGGCAAAGTAATTAAATGTTAGCGAATTATTGATAAGATGCTTTTTCAGCATGGTATAAAGTTTTTGGCTGTTGAATCTGGAAATTTGGTTTTAGGCGGCCGCGTTGCGAGACATTATTACAAATAAGAGAATGTAAGTCCATTTTTCTGCAGTGAGGCTTTTTTTTTTTTTTTTTTTTAATGTCTCGCAATGTACATTAGAGCCCGTTTTTAAGATGGGAATTTGTGACTTTATTCAGTTTTCTTTGTCCCATTTCCGTTTTTTTTTTTTTTTTTCCGAAATTTAAATATGAAGTTTTAATGAAGTTTCATCGTATCTTTAGATTCAGAAGATTAATCAGATACACCCTTCTCCTCCCACCCACCACACATGCCCGTATACAGATATACATAATGAATAAACTCTAAAAACGACTTTTAAATCAGGCGAAAAATAGACATCAAAATTTTTTACCGAATGCATTACTTCCATTACTTACGGTAATCGGGTAATGAAAGCAAAACTTCCTACTTTTGTTCTTAATTATTATAGGTTTTTCAAATATCTGTATCCGTATCCGTATCCGCGGATCTTGATACTAACTATCTGTTTCCGTATCCGTGTCCGCGGATACAGAAAAAGTGATATCCGTATTTACATCCGTATCCGCGGATCACAGTTTTTGACGATACGTCACATCCCTAATAAACATTGCCTCTCATTTGCTCAGTTTTAAGAGAGTATCTCAATAATCTCTTTAGTATCAAAGGGAAAATCTCAAATATTTGTTAGAAAACTATTTATGCACTCTATTTTATTTTATTTTGTTTATTTATACGTAAAATATAAAATGTAGTGTAGTTGAATATGTAGAAATAAATTAATTCAAATGCACACTTTCTTTAAACTTTTTCAATGATAATGCATAATTTATAATAATTTATTTATTTAATATAAGAAGGCATGAATATACTAAAAATATATATATAAAATAATATAAATAAACTTTTTTGTTAAGATATTTCAATTTATAAGTGATATATATTGTATATACTTTTTCTTAATATAATAAATTAATTGGAAATAGTAATAAGCAATATTATATGAAGGATAGGAAAATTTGCATAGTTGAATTTATAACCAATTCTCTACTTAATTTTTATCAATTTGAAGCTTTCATACAAAGTCTATTCGATGTGAAAAATGAATATAAAGGAAATCAAAAATCTCTAATAAATATGATTTTCAATTATTATATTTCATATCTTGAAATAATGACACAAAATCTGTAGAAAAATTGCATACAAAATAAAGAAAAGCTTTTGACAATCCATGAATATTTTTATAGAACTCATACAGTTTTAAATATGTATTTGAATATGTTTCTAATTCCTACATTTTTATAACTGACGGAGGTTGACTTTAAAATAAATAAAATAACTTTGATTCTGAGATTTTTATTGTTTTAAAATGATTTTAAAAAGGAAAAATATAATTCTTTGAAAATGTTTGTTTAAATTAAACAAACTTCAATAAAGGGAAGCGCGACTGCTAATATGTACAGTCAGCTAAAAAAAAAAAAAAAAAAAAAAAGACACTCCCCCACCTAATTTTGCCGTAAATTATCGTAGAAATATGCGACTGGTACCGATCGATATGCAATAACGTCTAGTTTATAATGATATAAGGAAAGGTACGTGACGTCACTCGCAGTCAAATTATGGGTAAAGTGGCAAAACATTGGTATTTCCACCAATAGATATTGATCTTTTTCTACTCGAGAGTTACAAACATTGATTGACTCCTTTCCTTATACTAGTTAGATTTTGCTTAAGGGCTCATCTACATATTAAAACAGGCATCAACTTCATTTTTTTAGTGGCAACTCCTATTGTTGATATCATATTCAAATTTCTGAAATGAAGACGGTTCAGAAAATGTCCTATTTATGTACTTTAAATCAATGTTTGACAGAGTTACAAGCAAAAATGTATTAGGTGTCCGTCTATACATTTAGAAAAAATAAATTATGATCTACCACATAAAACACATTATTTATTAAGTTTCACGCCATAAAAAAAATACATAAATATTAATTATAAAAATAAAAAAAAATCAGACATTGGGTATTTAAAGAGCTGGGTCTTCCTCATGTTTTTCAGTGAAGATTGGTTTAAGACAACAGTTAGGGTGACGGTAACAAATAGAGCAAAATAAATAACGTTTGTGATCCCCCTTCATACGTAAAAACTTAAATAGCTTGAGTCATATGAACCCTCTAATGATGAATTACAAAAATCTAGATAACAAGATAAAAGAATAATAGTAATAATAATAAAATAATAGCAGTTAAAAAAGAAAAAAAAAAAGGGAGAGGGGGGGGGGGGTTAATATTTAAGAAAATAATTATCTACTTCTGTTGGGTATATTTTTATTTTATACAGAAAGCCCGGCATGAAAGTGTTTCTATAAAGTTTTACATTTAATTTAACAAACCTACAATATAGGGGAGCGTGGGGCAGGTTTTAACAGTTTTAGGAAAATTAAGTATATTTTGAAATGCATTTACGTTTTCCTGTTTGTAATTGTTGTTTTCCATAGGATGCATATTCATCTATCATATTCATTAAAAAAACTTTCGTTAATTTTGCTAATTTTAGCACAAAAAATATTTTTTCAAAATTATTTGCCTGTTGCTATTTGCTCCGGATGTGGGGAAAATTGTAACACACGTGGGGCAAATTGTAACGGATACAAAGGGAACCCTAACAATAAAAACGACAATATTTTTTTTTTTTTTTTTTTTTTTACTTTCTTCTGTATGTATATATAGACAAAGTATTGGGTTCGTGAAAATTTTCGAACTCTAGTTTCCCATGGATTTACACGTTTTGGGATGTCCTGAACACGATTTGACTGTTTTTAGAAAATGTCTCTTTGTGTGTATCACAAATTTTGTGGACGCTGTATCTCCCGAACCAATGAACGAAATTTAACTAAACTTGGTATTTAGTTGGACCCTGACATAGACTGGTGCTGATTAATGACGTTATTTTAATCGTGTGATTGTAAAATTCATATGAATTATTGATAATAGTAGTAGTTAACTAGGAAAAAAAATAATTCTGCATGTGGGAGTATCGCTTCCTCCCCGGAGGGAGTAAATTTTCAATATGGGTATCTTTCGAAAGATCTCGTCAATACCTTTGAAACGAATGGTTGAACTATATATATCTGTGATAATTTAAAACAAAGTTATGGATTTTTTTTTATCTTTTAACGAAAAAAACTTGGAAAATAATCTTATTTCTTCTGATTTGCAAAACATTGACATCTTTCGGCTTTAGTGATAGTATAATTATGTCAGATAAAAATTGTCTACATTTATAATGGAAATAATTTGATAATTTAATAAATAATTTGTATTGAATAAATTTTGTATAAAATTATGTAGAAGAAAGTTATGCGGTGGCCCCATACTAGTTTTTTTTTTTTTTTTTTTTTTTTTATCAATCATTTATTAATTTAATAAAAAAGGCAATTAATAACTAATATTAAATTACAACCGTCTTGATATAGTAACAATGAATTATATCAAATTTATTATAGTAAAATAAAGATAAAATTAAAGTTAAATCATCATAGAAGTCAATTTTAGTCAAAGTTTAAATTAATTCAAGCAAATTATATTTGGTTCCCTCTCATTCATTTAATGCATGCACACATTTTGCAAATTAAGCATTATACCCATTCGTTTGCCACAGAGGGCGTCCAGCAGAGCTCGAATTCTCCGCCCTTCTTTTAGGACATTCTCATTGCTGAGAAGTTTCTACTTTTTTTCTACCACTATTTTTATGCAATATTTTCTAATTCGCGATTAAATCGTGATTCTAATTCGTGGGTAAATAATCACGGTAATATAATATAAAAACACAGAAAATATTTCTGTATAAATATACTAGTATGGCAAAGAAACCAAAATTTTTTTCATTTCTGCAAGTGTTCTGAAAATGGGCGGAGACTTCGAGCTCTGGCTGTAGGCATCTCCACAAGGCACTCCTCTAACATATGTTACAACTTGCCCCATTGTATGATTTTGGGCATTTTGTTTATTTATAAAAATATATAACGATTCATACAAAAAATTAAACATTCATTTTATAACTCAACACACAGACTAAATAAATAGCTATAAACCAGGGCTCCCACGGCACGATTTTTTTCAAGGACTCTTCCACCAGAATAACCATAAGATAAATTTATTCTTAAATGTACTTTGTACATTTAAGAAGAAATTTATTTTTAGATAATACTGGTGGAAGAGTCCTTGAAAAAAATTGGGCCGTGGGAACCCTGTAAACATTTCGTTAACATAGCTTTAATCAAAATTTACGAAGTATATTTTTTTTCCTCTAACTAGCTAAAATGAAGCACGTGTGCAGAACCTCTTATTAACCATTTTTGTGAGGCGCCGATTGTGCTTACATTATGAAGAGCGTCATAAGAATTATGTTTATAAAAATATTTAGTTACAAATGTTACAAACTATTTTGTAAATTGCGTGTTACTTCTTACCCCTGTGACAACTAGCCCCACGCTCCCCTACAATACACAAAAATATAGATAACAAGATTTAAACTAAAATCTGAGAAAGGATATTTAATATTTAATAAAAAAAGAGATACTGCTCAAAATCATTCCTATTTTGAGTAATAGTAACTTTATACGTTTCTCAAAAACATCAAATTATTTAACAAATTCGTGATTAAATAACTGATATTTTATCATCATTAATCAAAACGGTAAATTTAACACGTTTTTATATGCTAGAGTTCTATAAAGAGTCAAACAAACTAAACTTAAAGAACAAGAAACATTTTTTACAGTAAAGTATTGTTTCAGAAAAGGCCGGAGGGTGGGGTTTATTGTTCTTTTGGAATGCCGTCAAAATTTCCCGTCTGCAATGCGTTAATTTTACAAAAATAGATTAATTTATATAGTAAATATCGAAATATTTTTTAGACAACTATAAAAAACAAAACAAAATAAAATAAAAATTTTCAACATTGGACTGAATTTGCATAAACTGGTCTGATAAAGTATGTCCCACATAAAACGACCTCCTATTGCCCAGAACGAATATCTCCTGTTATACTGCCGTCTACTGTACTTTTATTCTTAATTTTAAATGTGTAAGATCTATATCTTTAAAAGTAATAAGACTACTTTGTTTTAAATTCCTTTTCCTTTATAAATGTGAATTTTACACCGTGATTAGAATAATTGAAAACAAATAATATTGCGCTTTGTTTCAATGTTAGATTTTATAAATTAAAAAAAGAAGAAGAAAAAGTTCACTATTTGATTCTGCATTAAAAATACATTTAATAAAAATTTACAATTTTATTATGCTATCTCATGCGATAAAATTTAAATAAAATAAAGCTTACAAACGTTTTACAGAGTTGGCGCGCCTGCGCACCCCATCACCAATCGTCCCAGATACTATGTGTATCCATACGGTTCCTTAAACGAATGCGAAAATGTCACAACAAGATTAAGACCGAAAATTCGTTTTACAAAATCTTAGAAAAATTATTAAATATTAATTATAATTATTTAAAAAAAGAATTACTCAATGGGTATTGCTCTTTCAAACTATAATCCTCGCCTTACCGCATTTACTAAATCATGACATTTAACTTCAGGAGTACGAACCCTACAATATTCAAGGGAAAAAAAAAGGAAAAAAAAGGGGGGGACAACAAGTTTAAAATAACATTTTAGCAGTGAGAAACTAGGAAAAGTTACATAATATTTAAGAACTAAGACTTAAAACATTTCAGGATCTTGTATATGCCTTCTTGCAACGTAAGCCACGCCTTTACACATTTTTCTAAAGCTTAAATTATAAAACAAAATTACTTTACATATTTGCAATTAAATCATTTAAGTTTTATCTTCAGCATTCGCTGTAATAAATGACATTGAGATTTATGCATATGCATACCGGCGTCACAAAAAGAGTCAAATACAAATATGCAAACACATTTTTTTTTTTTTTTTTTAGTATTGTTTCAGCGATGTAGAGGCGGGGCTTGATTTCTTTTGGAATTCTTTCACAATTTCTCGCCTTCATTGCGATAATTTTATAAAAACAAGCCAGTTTGTATTATAAACATCGAAATGTTGCTTAGAAAACAATAAGAATAACATAAAAGTAAATTAAAATAGTTTTTCGTCAAAATATATACAGATTTTACCGACAGAGGATACAACAAATCATGAGTGACGGCCAACGACATTAACAAGTGACGGCCCCCTAACAACAATAAATAATGAAATATCACTGTAACTCAAAAAATAATGTTAGGAACGAGCTGTAAATTTGGAAACCCATGTTTTTGATGATGCCTGTTCTATTCGTGCAAAAGTTAACATAGGTCATTATTTAAAATTTTTTCAAATATGAATATATTAATAATTTTCATAATTCAATTTTTTTTTTTTTTTTTTACCAAATATATGCATGGAATATGTTTGGGTCACTTCATTCTAACGTATATATATATATATAAACGTATATATATATATATATATATATATATATATATATATATAAACGGATATATGTATATATATATATATTTTTTTTTTTTTTTTTTTTTTTCCGCTAATACGGATCAGGATACGAATACTGATCTTTTTTTTCTCTCGGATGTCCACGGATACGGATACGGAGCTCCGGCACATGCCTAATGTTTATCATTAATAAACATTAAGAGGATCAGTTAAGCTGTTTATCCTCTCCCCTTTCTTCCTGTTAATATTTACAATGTTATAATTATTATCAGTTTAGAAATTATCGGCTGTATAGAAATTTTATTCTATCTTAGTATTACATGTAAATATTGTATTTACTATGTACAGGGATGGAACACGGGCGCAGAATTCATACCACTATCAATGTAAGAAAATTTTCTACTTCTTAAATCAACGATATTATAGGTAGAGAAATTTCTTCAGCAGATTCCGGTGTGAATCCTGCGCCTGTGTTCCATCCCTGTATGTAAGTCATAAAAACAACTTATTTAATTCATTTTCTATATTTTTTAGTTATATTTATGTCTCCTGCTGTTAAATTAATAAATAAATGAAAGCAAAATAAACAGAAAGCATTAATTTTTTTCTAGGCATGAGTTTGATATATTCTAATTATGATTGTTCATTTAAACAACGTTATAACACATTTAAAAATTATTCAAGACTTCATAAAATACGGAAAATTTCATGTAGTCAAACAGTTTAACCCTTTGTTGCATAGTAATCACCTGCAAAACTTTAAAGGAAATTTTTGTGTTTTTCCTATTTAAAATTGCCCCAGAAATCAGGGAAAAATTTTGTTTCATCAAAATTTTATTTATTTTTAAAGTTACAATTTGTCCACTGTAGTGGACACAATGCATATAGAATCTAGAAGTTTTAACAATTTTTGTAATGAAAATAATAAAAGCAGTCACTTTTTTTCATCGATACACAAATAAACTTCGTATTTTACGCATGAATATGTAGATTTTCTTGAGTGTAATTCCATCTTACACCTTTAAGCACTTTTTGATATTTGTATAGCAAAATGCTCCACTCCATTGTAGCGGACGTCCATGAGGGCATTGTTTGCTTTGACTGACATTATTTGTAGATTTTTGCACTGACATTGGCCCTTGTTTACGAAAGTCTTCTGTATCTTGTTCATGAATTACTCTTGATACTGCTTGTATTAGTCCTCTGGCAATGGACATTTTGAAAACTCCTAGTTGCATAGAACATTGTGGTATGACAGCTTTGTAAAAAAGCCAAGAATTTGTCACAATAACATCTATAAAAAGAAATAATACCCTTTTGTACCTATACAATGGAAAAACAAAAACTGTCCTACATAAGCCTATGTTCATAACGTCCATTGTAGTTGACAAAAAGAAAAACACATTAATTTTCATGAAAAATTGCATCTGAAAGTAAGTGTTCTATTCAAACATATTCTAAAATGCCTAACATTACCATTTCTAAATGTAAAATGTCAAAATAAAAAAAGGTTTAGCTCTTATATACAATATTTACAATGAGAAATCATACTAACTTGGAAGCAAAGGTTGATGCCATTTTCAAACTAACAATGCAAACTGTAATTTTATATTATGCTGCCATTTATGAATAATAGTTGAAAGTTTAAATAATACAGAAACAAAAATCATTGAAACCAAATCTGTAAAACCATTTGCGTGAAAGGAAAAAAATTTAAACACTTGTCCACTACAGTGGACATGATGCAACAAAGGGTTAATTATATAATTGATTATTCGACAATTTTAATCAGGGTTAAAAAATACTTCAAAATGTTAGATTAATTATGCTTATGATTCAATTTATTTTTTACATTTATTTATTGTATAAGTGTATTATTTTGATAAAATAAAATGTCCTAATAAAAAAAAAAAAAAAAAAAAAAAAAAAAAAGGGGGGGGGGGTTCAATATTTAAAATATAGATATATCTTTTAATCAAGTAGGATATTGTTTAAAAAAAAAAAAAAATCGTTAAGTAGTTTAATCCCTTTGATAATCACCCCCCACCCCACCCCCCATTGTTTTTAATAAATTTCAAACACTTATCATTTGATTATAATATTACTTATTTATTTTTTCATACAAAAATAAAGAAACGTTTTTGTTGCAGCTATAAACTGTAATGTACAATGGTTAAAATATATTAAACTTATACCTAGAAGCAAATTAATGCTCTCTATTTATTTTACTTTAATTTATTTATTCAACAGTGGAAGGCATGAATATGACAAGAAAAGCTATAAAATAAATAAATAAATAAATAAAATGTTTTAAGGATATATAGGTACATTACATCATTATAATAGTAATATAAAATTAAATTCGCATACAGTTGGCAACTTCTAAATTAGATGTTAATAATAAAATTGTAAATATTGACTGGGAGGAAGGAGAAAGGATAGAAAGATAAATTGATCCGTTTAATAATTATTAGTGATAAATATTGACTTTCATTTGCTGAATTTTTTAGATGCCTATTTTTTAAGTACTTACTAAAAATTCAATAAAATTCTGACGGGGACGATCGCAAATACTTGTCAGGAAAAGAATTAATTTTCTGTGTCATGCTTAATATGTATAGTTTAATATATAGAAGTTAAATTAATTTAAATTTACTTTCTTTAAAATTTATTGAACATAATTTAAAACTGAAATATCTTATTAATTTTTTCTTAATGTTGTAAATTAAGTGGAAATAGTAATAAGCAGCATTATATAAAGAATAAGAACATGTATATAATTTAATGTAAAGTCAATTTCCTACTTAATTTGTATCAGTTTGAACCTTTCACACGAAATATTTAATGTAAAAAATCACATTAAAAAATTCCATAAATATGATTTTGGAATTACTATATCTCACACATTTCTATCATTTTAAAAATGTATCTTGAAATAAAAAGATATGTAGAGAATTTTATGCAAAATAAATAAAAGTACAAATTAAACTTTTAAAAAATATTGTTGAAATTAAAAAATATATATATATTATTTGAAAAATTATTCGAATATTGGATATAAAATTGACACTACCGTACGCGTTTTAACCATAAAACTAAGACTACAAAAGTTGAAAAGCGCTTTAAAAAATATATGTAACAATGTGATACATACAATTTGGTTAACCTTTTCTTGGGAAGGTAGAGTGGGGAGGTAATAGTTCATATAGCCTTGAATTTTCTAAATTTTCTCTACCAGTTTTATTATTTAGCAAATTTTTATATTAAAAAAGCCTTAAAACTAAAGACGAAATATATTGCATAAAAATGCTATTGAGGGAATCCTTGAAAAAAGGCGTGACCGTACGATCCATGGCTATGTATTTTCTCTATTCTGTATTTATTTGCGGTAATCAGTAAGTTTCAACTGCCACCAGAATTTAAGACAAGTCTAAAAGAGAAGTAAATAAATAAAATGTTCCTTAGCAGTAAAACTTTATTAAAAATTCTTGAACGAGTTTTTGCAGTTGGAAATTACAATTAGGTGTAAAAATAGGAATGGAATGTGATATAACCGCCTCTGAAGGCGTTAATCGACAATTTCGCTCACTTTAATAGATAAAATTTAGTAAAAAATGGCCAATTTTAATAGCTTTCGAATATCTTACAATTAACAATATTGGTTGAATAGCGCTAAAGAAATTTAGCAGTTTCCTTCCGTTTTCATGTTTTAAAATAGCGAGACTCCTCCCATCACATTTTGAAACTCCCCTTACCAACGCTCAATAGTTATTCACCTTTGATCATACTTAATGCACAGTTTATTTGTTGCGTAGATAATAATTTATGTTCATCTGCAACAAAATATTATGATAAGCATTCATTTATATTTTCATTAAAAAAAAAAATAATAATAATAGAGAAACTGTTGTATATAAATAATAGGTATTTATCCTTTAAATATGTAACACCCGTATAATATGTTTATTTTACAAAGCAATGGAAACAAAAAGTAAAAAATAAATAAATAAACGTGGGACAAGTTTCCTTGTGCCTACATTCTTTAATCCTAGGCATTTTTTTTTTTTTAATTGATTTGTAAAATAGACACATTTTATGACGTGTTTAAATCCTTCAAAAATTATTGATATTACAAGATTTTTAGCTTTTTCGTTCTATTTGCAGTGATTTGAAAATGTTTTGAGATAAGACAGGGTTTATGTATTTTTTTATGCTCAAAGTCAGCTGTTCCCCTCCTCCCCCCCCCCCCATACTGAGTTTGCCGATGCAATAAGGAATCACCCTGCGTTTAGAGCATTCTTTGTATTTTATTGTGTTTACACGTTATTATCATGTTCTTTGAAATAGCATGATTACCTTGACATTGATTGAACATCTGTAAAGAAATTAAAAAGAAAAATGAGGATTACTTTATGACTACTATTTTAATCATCTACATCGATTATGAATCTAGCACTATGTTACGGTATCAAAGTTAACGACGCAGCTTTTGAAAAATGAAGATTCTCTACATCTTTCAAACTAGTGACTTCCTACTAAGACAAAACCTTGGGTGGGGAAATGGGGGGAGGAAGGGAGAGGTGGAGCTTTTTGCTTAAATTCTGTTGACAAATATATATGCCATGGCATTTACCACATCGTCTGCTGGGGATAAATTTTTAATTATTTAAACACCTATACGTAAAATATCATGCAAAAAAGTTAGTTCAAAATAGAAAAATGTGTGGATGTAAAAATGTTTAAAAAATAACATAAAATAAAAAAGTCAGTGACGAATTAATAGGAAGTCTCCGCCCTTTTATCAGGACACTTTGAGGGTTGCAGGGATGGAAGACGACGCAAAACTTTTACTACTATCCATGTAACAAGATTTCCTACTTCTTAAATCAACGATATTATAGGTAGAGAAATTTCTTAAACAAATACCGGCATGAATTCTGCGCCTGTGTTCCATCCCTGTGGATGAGAAATTCTTTGCCTCTTTTTCCATCACTATTATTAAACAATAATTTATATCATATTTCATCAGAACACACTACTAAAAAAATATGGTAGATATAGCTGTATAAAAATAATGGTAGCGAAAGGCTGAGATTTTCTCATCTTTGAAATTGTTCTAAAAAATAAGGCGGAGACCTCGAACTTGGCGTATACCATAGTTGCCATTCTAATCCGGAGGATTGTTTATACCCACCAATTTTCCACACCAGTCTTTTTTTAGAGTATTTTTCTTCTTAATTCGTGAATACATTTGACGAGAATTACTCTAAAAATTAAGTGGTGTGTAAAAAGGGGTGGTACTAATAATCCTCCGAATTACGTTGGTAGATCTGGTACACTATCATGTGAATAAGAAATGTTAAAACGATACTTTACGAATTCTTATTAAATTTGAAGAAAAGCTAATTTAAATTTTTATTGCTGGGGATATGAGTATTGGCATCCTAGAGATTTTCAATTAGAATATATCGCACAACTTCAAAAGAGTCTGACTAATCTTAGGTGTAATATCTTTAAATATATCTAATAAATTAATTATTCAATTATGTATTTAAAAGTATGTCTAATAATTTATAAATCGGACAAAATAAAGTTGATTTCAAGTGCGTAATGATGTTTCATTTTATTTTTCATGAAACTTTTCCGTTGACTGATAATACATACTTACGAACCATCTCATTAATAGCCATACGATTGTTAACAGAGTTATTCTCTCCAAATGTTGTTATGTTTACTTAAGACTAAATTTATTCTAAAAAATTATTGGTGTGATAAAAAAGGCAAGTACTAAAAATTGTACGGTTCATAATGAGATGGTTGGTAAGTATGATAATATGATTTTAATTTTCTAAATTTTCGAGTAACAAATTTACGGTAACGAAATCAAAAGTATAGAAACTGCACTTAACACCGTCGGAACAAAAGCTTTCTCTTTCAGACAGTGAGTTTACTACACTAAAAAAATAACTGTTACCAGCTGCAAGAAACTCCCCGTGATTGTAGATAATAATTATTTTCTCCAATCACAATTATTTTTTTCAGTGCAGCGAATTTAGCAGTAGCAGTGATGGTAACCTCTTCAGCAGAATTTTCCCTCAAAATCAGTCAAAATTTCCCTTTTCAGGATAATTTTTCCCTCACATTGAAAATGCATGGTTCTGCTCCCTTTTAATAAGTTATAATGATGAATGTGTTATTTATAACATATTTTATGTATTCCCATCTAACTTCTTTTTAAGTTTAGAGAACAAAAAGTATGTTTAATATTTTTAAATGGCATTAAAATATTAAAAGAAAACCTAATTCTGAAAGACGTTTCTTATGAACATCAAAATTGTCATTGAAAATATCTTAAAGTATGAAAAATTAACATATCGTATTAACATAAACTATACATTCACCACAAACAAATATTTTTTTTTTTTGTGTGTGTATGTATATGTATATAGAGAGAAGGGTAAGAGAGAGATATAGACTTATACATATATATACTTAGATATATTTAGTTAGAAACTAGTTTCAGCTTATGTAGCTGTACAGTAGAGATCAATACAGTGCAACAATCTAAACTTATATATTCCCTGCCTTTTATAAATACCTATATTTTTTCAGCCTAAAGAGATTTTACCTTAAAAGTTTTCAAGTCAATGATCAAAATTTTATTCATTGCAATTTTACTTATGTATTGGGAAAAAAAAAAAAAAAAAAAGAACTAAGGAACATATTAAAAAAAAAAAAAAAACTCTTTTTA
The DNA here is from genome assembly GCA_963930645.1 of Salticus scenicus. Lineage (NCBI taxonomy): Eukaryota > Metazoa > Arthropoda > Arachnida > Araneae > Salticidae > Salticus > Salticus scenicus. The sequence goes on from OZ005660.1 coordinate 24,210,882, forward strand.
TTATTATTTTATGCTTGAATATAATGCATGCATAGCAAGAATTTCGTTTTAGATATTTTCTCAAGGCAAGGCACTTAGAAAGTTAAGCAGCAGTACTTTAAACCATATATATATATATATATATATATATATATATATATATATATATATATATATATATATATATATATATATATATGTATATATATGCTTCATATTTTTACATTATTCTCTATCTTAGATTCTTTAAATTACAAATAATAGACCAAATGACTTTCCCATGATATTTTTACTTTTATTAATAAAAGAGCGTTCTATTAAAGTACAATTTCGCTTATTATTCTGAATGACATAATCTGAGAGAAATTTTGTAAAAAAGTAGCCCAACCTCCTGCCCCCACATGCCTCTCCTGACACTTATTTACATTAGCAAAGATCTATTCTGTTCTTGCATTTATAGGAATATAAGATCAAGATCAATTTGCAGATACAAAGTATGGAAGCTTTTCCGAACATAGCATTGTTGGGGGAGGGTAGCTGATAACAGCATTGTGATATTACAATGGTAGTTGTCTGATTCCTATCCCTTTCGGCTAAAAAGAAAGATGACCACCTGCAGGAGATAACAGTTTAATGGGAAAAAGCATCACACCACTTATTCACAACTGAGAGAAGAAAAAGCTAGACGAAAAAGGGAAAAAAAGAGAGAGAGAGAGAGAGAGATGGAGAGACTTATAAGAGATCAGATGAGAGAAAAGTCAAAATTTCCCACAAAATCCCTAGTTTTCTAGAAAATTTCCCTTTTCCCACAAAGCTCTATTTTTCCCTCAAGTTACCATCCCATCACTGAGCAGGAGCCGATTCCGCTTTATAAATTATACAGAAGTGAATTATTGAAATAAATTGCTTCTCACAGCATCGCAGTTTTTTTTTTTTTTAAGTAAATAGTCATCAAAATGTAAGTGGTGTAAAAAATTTAAATAACTTATATTTTATAGTTAACATATTCGTCGCCCAGCGTACTTGGACTGAGTTTCTCGCCGTGCCCAAATCCGACCGCCGGAGTGCCAGAACGTAAACAGTGCGATGGGATGAGTGGGAAATAGCAGGGATGATACTCGAGTAAGATTTTCAAACTTTCGATTCATTACAAAGTATTTAGATCCGAAATGGGAAGAGCGATAATCTTTTTGGCTAGAGGACTGCCTGGATCCTCACTGCAGTTATCCCTGATCCTTCATTTACTCGAGAAGCATACTTCTTTGAGACACACATCAATGACTTTTTTTATCTTCAAAATGTTTATTGGGCGGGGTAAAAGCATAATTTAAAGTGAGGGGAATAGTAATGACAAAGTAGTGAGTTTTAGAAGAAAAGTAAAAAAATGGAATTTCATAGAGTACAACATGTCATCCTAAATATAAACTAATAAAAAGTACAGTATAATATGTATACTTTTTGTATTTTTATGTTGTATATCCTATATTTATATTTCAGTGCTTATTCCATTAAGTTCCTTTTATAAATACAACCAGAAATCTTATTAACTTGAACAAGAAGAGTATTTGGGTAGCGGGAATGGGGCCTGTACGGAGGTAATACCCGTCACCCAGATATGGGTGACGCGGTGACGAATGTGTTAAAACCACGGACTTAGAAGAGAAGGACCGTTTTCCCCAACGGAGGCCGTCCCTCAAAAATGGACCCGAAATGGTCGCTATTATTCGTTCGCCGCTAGGGGTCGTATGTGTTCTTTGACTGTCCACTAAGGCCATAGAATAGCATTGTGAGCAGACTAAATTTTACTTTTATTTTCAGTTTTATTTTTAATTTATTTTTAATATTAGATTTTTTTATTATGTCACATTGTTACGCACCGGGTTGCACCTCTGGATATCGAAGTGTTCGAAAAAAAAAACAAGGAAATAGGTGAAAAGAACCTAAGTTTATTTCGTCCACCTAATGTAAGCTATTGATTTTAATGTTTTATTGAATGATAAAATTGTTGTCTTATAATTATTCTATTACAATACAAAAAAAAAAAAAAAAAAAGTGTGATTTAATTGGGATGGTTCTTAGTAAAATTCTGTTTGATAGATTTTTTTTTTAAATTAAAATGTAATTTTTCAGGTCACTTTGCATTAAGATTTTAAAATTTGAGTGCTAGCAGTATTCCTTTTTTTATATCATTCGGCTAAGACATGCGAGCTTGAAATCTTCCGAATCTAAATCATGTTAATTATAAATCACGTTTTTTTTTTTTTATTGGAGCTTAAAAACAAGTATTTTAAAAATCTTGAATTGTAAACCGATTTTGGCAAGAGTTAAAAATTGGTTAAAAATTATATGAGTTCACAGTCAGACTTTTTTCAATTCATTTCAAAATTACTGAGTTTTAAGATATTTTAAAAATAGTTTAAAATGTGATTTTTTTTTTTTTTTTTTATTGCAGGCCACTTTGCATTGATATTTTAAATTAATTTTACAAACTGCCAATCTTTTAACATTTAATTCATGTTAGATGATAAATCACGTTATATTATTATCATTATTATTACCATATTATAAAAATGCACTGTTTTTAACAAAAAAGAAATTTTTAATTGGTTTTGTCAAAAATTAAAAATAATGATTATGATTTCACAGAAAAAAACTCCTAAATTCAGTTGAAAATTGGAGATTTGAAGTATTTCTACTTCTGGTACTTTACAAATCTCTATAGTTTTAGAAGTCGCATATGGAATTAAAAATTTTACTCATCACTTAGACATGCAAATGGAAATTCATTAAGGATTGATACGGTTTAAAATAATAATAATAATAATAAATAATAATGTATGGCTTAATGTTACAAATATCTTAAAACGAAAAAAAAAAAAAAAAAAAAAAAACAGAGGGGGTTGGGTATTCTTAAAAAAATAATAGTAAGTATAAATTTATCTTATTATTATTATTATTATTATTATTATTTTAATTTATGGTCAATCACGCACATTGTCTTTTTTTCACTAACATATTTTCAATAAAAAATATGTAAATATACATATATATTATTCTGCATGCTTTAGGAGAGGCAGGAGGTGCCAAATGAAAATCCAGGTCGTCCTCGTCGGCTTAGCCGTTCGGAGTTTATCGCTTGAACACTAGGACATTTTAGAAAAACCTCCCCAGGTTTATCGTGTAGACAGTCGGCCTTAATTCGTACATCACACATAAATTTTTAATAAAGTGTTGGTGCTTGAATTAAAGCCAAATAGCTACACTTGGGACATCGTGGGGGTTTTTCGAAGGGTTTCCTAGCCCATGTTTACGGAATTTTCGGAGAAAAAACAAAAAAAAAAAAAAAAAAAAATACGAATGACTTCGACAGGCGTAACCTGGATTCAAACCTGGCACTTCCCGTCTACCAGATTTGAGCGCAGAACCGCTCGGCCATTGTTAATAAAGTGGAGGTTGGTGATGCTGGTGTGAAGATTTAGGTTGATTAACTATACGAGGATACTAGGTCTGGGTGGTGTGCCCTCTGCAGGGTCTTTCTGAGGGGTCCTAGCCCATGTTCGTGCGAGTTTAAGCGAAAACCACGGTAAAATTCTAGCAATTAAATCGACGAGCGCGATCTGGTATCTAGTCCGGCACTTCCTGTCTACCAGTCTTGCATGCAAAACCTTTCGGCCACTGTTTGATAAGATGGTGGTCCTGCTGGGGTGAAGATTAAGGCCGATTGACTGCACGAGGTGATGTGCCCTCCATGTTGGTCTTTATTACGTCCATAGCTCGTATTTACGCGTGTTTTGGAGAATACCTCGGAGACCTTCGTGCAGCTAGGTCGACGAGCGAACCCGGCACTCTATGAGTGTTATTTTTTAAATATTTTCTCTATAGAATGTTCACCATTTAAAATAATATTAATACGTCCTGTACAATTAGTTTGTTTACAGGGACAAAAAAAAAAAAAAAAAAAAAAAAAAAGGCCAATGCATTACGTTTTAGGACAGAATTTTTTGAAAGTTATATTTAAAAAACTTTCTACTGTAAAAATCATAAAAATGTTGAAATGTATTGTTAATATTCTAAAGTAACATTTTGTATAGAATACGATATGATTAACTTTCTGATTTACAGGGTACACTAAAATATTCAGAGAGATCAAAAGCTGTAATTATAATTGAATGGCTGCATTTTCTTTTGCGTTAAGCCTTTTTAACATTTTTCAAAATGCATAAGAGTAATTTTAAAATCAATTAGTCTATCTGTATGTTATTCAGTCTTTCTGTCTGTTGTGTGATAATGTAGGCAAAGAATATTAAAAGTTATTCGATACAACAATTACGTACAGTGGGAAAGTGTTACTAATCAATGCATACTGCATGATTATATATATATATATATATATATATATACATGTTCTGCTTAATTGGATAATTGGTTCAAAAGAAAAACAAAAACTGTAGTTTACTTTTACAAGTTGGTGGCAAGAAGTGTATAATTACTTTTTTTTTATTAAAATGTTACAGTTTTCTTTTCTCTAAATTGGGTGGCAAATTATTCCCCCCCCCCCCTTTTTCTTCCCATTTTATACATTCAGACAAATTAAAAAAGGTTTTTACTTTATTCCCCCTCTTTAAGTTAAGAAATATCTAAATTAAAAAAAAGAAAAAAAAAGAAAATGAAAAAGAAAGAAAAGAAATCTGTTAAAGAAATGGAATGGCTGTAGCTATGTTCATGCCAAATTTCAAATTTGGCCCTGCATCTATTACTTACAAGACAATCTTTTTAAGTGTTAGTTGTACTTTGAATCGATACTATATGCATTTTATAAAGTTTCTAATGCCAATTCAGGATATGTAATCAGTTTTTTGCAAAACGCAATTTTTGAGAAACAGTGACAACTTAAAATTTGACAATTTAGGGAAAAACCAAAGTGGCTCTCTTGATGCAGGAATTTTTCGAATAAGTATCATCATAAGAACAAACATTTTTATTATTGCGGCTTTCTTTATAGAAAAATTTCAAGGGATTTAAGTTATACTTTAACATCAATTATATGTTTTCATTTATAATTATGGAAGATTAAAAAAAGTAACTGAAATATTTAGAAAACATAATTTTGAATAAATACTCATATGCAAATCTTTTCAGCTTGAATAACTAAAGAGAAAATTATCATAAATGCTAGAATTTTAAACTCAAAATTTGATGCAGTTTAGAATTTAAACAAGATAATATATGGATGATTTTATATTAATAACATATTTGAGTATCAGTGTAGGTAACATATTTGGCAAAAAAAAAAAAAAAAAATGTAGGAAAATTTCATACATTTTTTTTTTTTTTTAAATCTATCGAGAAGATTTATTATTTTTTACTAACAAAAAATATTATTTTTTTTTTTCCTTTTTCACTTATTCTATAAGCCACAGGTAATTAATGCATTTAAATAATTAGAAAATATTATGTGCTGGAATTTCTTCCAAGGTGAGAGAAATCGCTAATTCATCAAATTTAAGAGGGTCATAATTCCCATAAAAATGAGTTTTTTAAAAAACCGATTACATATTTTGAGTAAGCATTAAAAACTGTATAAAATGTGCATAATGTTAATTTCAAGTATGACGAACACTTAAAAAGGTTCCCTTGTTAAAAAAAAAAAAAAAAAAAAAAAAAAAACTGGCTTTTCTCTTTATTACTCTCAAATATGTATATTATTATGATGTTAAAGGAATATTTTTTGTATTTTAAGAAAGATAATTTTTAAGCTTTATAATTGAATTTGCACCTTTGTAAATTTTGCAGTTATAGTGTTTATAAAATTTTGTAAATAGTGTTTATAATTAATTATTCTGTTGATTTTTTTTTTTTTTTTTTTTTTTTTTTATTGACTCTATGTAACTTGTTTTTCATTCCTTTTTTATGTTAATTTACTTATATAATAAAAGATTTTTTACATGGTTCCTTGTCTTTTCTTTTGATAACAGAGTAAAAGAAAATCATCGTATGCATTTAATTAAATATATATATATATTCCACACTTTTTTAAAAAATTTCAACCGTTACAGATAACATATATATCTCAAAATTTATGTATAATCACTGGTTATTTCGCTATGCAAAATGGAAAAGAACTATAATAATGTTTAAATGGTTATATATATATATACAATTGAACTTTGTCAACGAGAATCTCAAGGAGGATAAAAAATTTGTTCATGGTATCAGTAGTTCATGCTATCAGTAACTAATCTTCATATTACTAAAGTAATCTTCATTTTTACGGGGATCGTACAGTTCATGTTAAAAGTAATTCATAGATTGGATTGGATTTCGGAATAAGGCTGATTGACTGCTGTAGGTCCAAGGCCTGAGGGGAGTGCCCTCCATGGGGTCTTTCTAAGGGGTCCTAGCCTGTATTTACGCAAGTATCTCAGAAAAACACGGCAAACTCTGAACGGCGAGGCCGACGAGCATGACCTGGGATTGAACCCGGCACCACACGTCTACCAGCTTTGAGCGCAGAACCGCTCGGCCGCTGGTGGGCAAAAAGTAATTCATGTTAACAGTGTTCACATTAACGAGGTTCGACTGTATTATATTACTTCTTATTCCACTGAGATTCAGATAAATATTTTAAGAATTTAATTAGCTTTAATTTCCACAGAATTTGTAAACTGAAGTTTCACATTTTTTTTTTTTTTTTTTTTTTCACATTCTTATCAACATGCTATTTTTATTGCCATCTTTTTTTATTTCTTAGAAATAATTCTAATAAATATTACATGCATTATTTCTTATACAAGCTATGCTAATATTGATAAATTTTAATAGCATCTTATTTTTAACACACTTGAGTCACATTGCCCATTTATCTATAAAAATTAAGGATTAAAGCATATATCATTCTCCTTGGGTCACATTGTATAATACATAGTGGCAAACCTTATATTTCAAAAATTAAGAAATGAAAGAAGAAAGAAATCTCCTAAACAATTTATAAATTGAATCAATTTTTTTTTAAGTAATTTTTATTATCTTTCAGAAATGTCAGATTCGATTATAGGTCGTGCTCATCGACCAATACGTTAGGAGTTTTCCGCGGTTTTCTCAGAAACTCGCGTAAATGCGGGCTAGAACCCCTTAGAAAGACCTCCACGGAGGGCATTCCACCTACTAGCCTAGGAACTTAGCGTAGGCAATCGGCCTTAAACCCAAACATTACTTTTTAATTATGTTGTTATAACAGGTTTTTTTTCCTTCTTTTTTTTCCCCAATTCTTGTTGCACAAGTAGAAAAAAAAAATTGCATTCTAGAAAGAGAAAAATGTTCTCTAAGCTTCAATATAATAGTTTTTAATTAAAAATATTACTATAGGAACTTGTATCAAAAAACTGAGAGAATACTTTAGAAATTATGAGTACCAGGCAGCTATAATGTTGTTAAGGAACAAGAGTATTATTTTACATGCAAGAAACAGTGGTATCATACTGTTTGTTGCAAAGATGGATGTTCATAGAATTACATTATCCAGTATATATTTCATAATTCCATTTGCACATTCAGAAATTTCTCGACCATTAAATCTGTTCTAGTTCTTCAAAAATTGACTTCTTGATGCTGGTGGACGTGAAGTGTCGGGTTCGATCCCAAATCGCGCTTATCGGTCTAGCTGTTCGGAGTTTTGCGCGTTTTTTTTTTTTCTTTTTCCTGAAACTTCGTAATTGTGGACAAAGGCCCTTTAAAAGGACCGTCACGGTGGGCAGACCCAGGCCTTGGACCCTAATGCAGTCAGCTGGCTTTAATCTCCAACACCAACATTGATTTTAAGTTATAAAGTCAGATGAATGACCTAAAAGCAGTTTTCGAATCCTTTAGAAGAAAATATTCCGAATTAAAAAAATTTTCCCATACGGTATTATGGGCTTTGGTTCCCAAAATAAATTAATTAATTAATTAATAAAAAAAATGCTCCTTTAGCTTTTTGAAAGGGAATGCTCAAATTATTATGATTGACTCTGCTTTTCATTACATTGATTTTTATATCGCGCATATTTAAATATATATATATAAGTTAATTTTATTTTTTGAATAAATTATTTGCTTTAAATGAGTAGTAAATAATACAGATTAAAAATCTCTTTAAAGTGCAAATTTTAAAATGAAAAATATTGATAAAAGGGAAAAAGTGCTGTATTTCGGTTTATGGATTTATTGGATTTGGGAATAAGGTCGATTGACTACTGTAGGTCCTACGTCTGAAGGGGAGTGCCCCCCGTGGGGGGGGGGGGGTCTTTCTAAGGGATTCTAGTCCGTATGCACGCAATTTTCGGAGAAAACCACGGAAAACTCTGAATGACTAAGTAGACAAGCGCGACCTGGCATCGAACCCAGGCACTTCCCGTCACTCAGCTTTGAGCGCAGAACCGCTCGACCACCATTAGAGTCTCGGAAAAGGGAAAAGGGCCGCCTTTGTAAAAAAATCATAATAAATTTTGAAATTTTGTCTTTTTTACATACTTTGCAATTTTTTTTTTTTTTTTGTTTAATTGGAAATGCTGGAATAAATTCTGATTTTTAAAATACATTCATTGTTTTAAATTATGAAAATTCATATTTTCATATTTATTTTTTAAATATCATATGTTTATGTTTTCATTATACTATTTCGTCTATTTTTTTTTATTTTTTTTTTTTTTTTTGGGGGGGGGGTTGGGGGGGGGAGCGAATTGTTTATGTTTATAGATATATATTTACATATAATGAATGTTTTCATTCTTGGATTTTGAAAAAAATAATAATAATAAATAAATAATTTTTTTCATAGCTATATTCATTATTCCTCTGAAATATCTGAATAGATTTTTCATATATATATATATATATATATATATATATATATGTATATTGGATTCGTTTATTTATTGATATTATTATTATTTAAACTTATTCACAGAGAAATTTGCTTTATTTATCTATCAAATTGATGAATTTTTCTAGTTTCTTGAATCTAGTTGCTTCCTATTAATGGTTAAAAAGTAAGAAAATTTAAAGTATTTTATTTTATACGGTGTGTGAGAATGTAAAAAAAAAAAAAAAAAAAAAAAAAAAAAAAAAAAACATTTCATTCAGATAGTATGATATACAATTTATCTATAAAAGTCATACACAATCAGGATATACATATTACACAATCAGGATAAACGTTTTTACAATCTTTCATATTTTTAAAACCTTATACAAAATAATCTTACAGAATGTGTGATTATTTAATAACATGTGGTATTCTAGTGTTTGTGGGGGATGATGCGAAAAAGAAAAAAATATATATATATATATGTATCAGTGCTTTTAAAACCGCTAAATATTACATTTAATTCTCGTACTAAAGCGCTCTTTCAAGTCTGAAGTGGAAAGGCAGTCGATGCGAGCGCCACCTTCTAAAAGCGACCAAAATGGGGCCATTCTGATAACACAGCGTGAGCGGTCCATAGTGTATACGCCCCACCCCCTTCTCGCCCCTCCTAATAATTTTACAAATTCGAAAATATCCGCAATTGATTTGTAAGTATCGAAAACCTCTATAAACCAATTTTGAACGATCTAACTCTATTTTTATTTTTTTGCCCCCCTCTCCCCACCCCCGTCTCGCCCCTCCTAATAACTTTACACTTTCGAAAATATCCCCATTCGACTTGCAGGCCTCTAAAACCTATCTGTGCCAATTTTGAACGGCCTAACTGTATTTCTATTTGTTTTTGCCCATAGCCCGCCCTTACCGCCCCACCCCCTACCCCTCCCTCCTAATAATTTTACAAATTCGAAAATATCCCCAATCGATTTGTAAGTATCGAAAACCTATACCAATTTTGAACGATCTAACTCTATTTTTATTTTTTTTGCCCCGCCCCCTCTCCCCTCCCCCTTCTCGCTCCTCCTTATAACTTTACACTTTCGAAAATATCCCTATTTGACTTGCAGGCCTTTAAAACCTGTCTGTACCAATTTTGAACGGCCTAACTGTATTTCTATTTGATTTTGCCCATAGCCCCCCCCTTACCGCCCCTCCTAATAATTTTACAAATTCGAAAATATCCGCAATTGATTTGTAAGTATCGAAAACCTCTATAAACTAATTTTGAACGATCTAACTCTATTTTTATTTTTTTGCCCCCCCTCTCCCCACCCCCCTTCTCGCCCCTCCTAATAACTTTACACTTTCGAAAGTATCCCCATTCGACTTGCAGGCCTCTGAAACCTATCTGTATCAATTTTGAACGGCCTAACTGTATTTCTGTTTGTTTTTGCCCCATAGCCCCCCTTACCGCCCCTCCTAATAATTTTACAAATTCAACAATATCCGCAATCGATTTGTAAGTATCGAAAACCTCTATGCACCAATTTTGAACGATCTGACACTATTTTTATTTTTTTGCCCCCCCCTCCCCTCCCCCCCTTCTTGCCCCTCCTAATAACTTTACACAATCGAAAATATCCCCATTTGTCTTGCAGGCCTTTAAAACCTGTCTATACCAATTTTGAACGGCCTAACTGTATTTCTATTTGTTTTTGCCCATAGGCCCCCCTTACGGCCCCACCCCCCTTACCTCCCCTCCTAATAATTTTACAAATTCGAAAATATCCGCAATTGATTTGTAAGTATCGAAAACCTCTATGTACCAATTTTGAACGATCTGACACTATTTTTATTTTTTTGCCCCCCCCTCCCCTCCCCCCTTCTTGCCCCTCCTAATAACTTTACACAATCGAAAATATCCCCATTCGTCTTACAGGCCTTTAAAATCTGTCTGTACCAATTTTGAACGGCCTAACTGTATTTCTATTTGTTTTTGCCCATAGGCCCCCCTTACGCCCCCCCCCATTACCTCCCCTCCTAATAATTTTACAAATTCGAAAATACCCGCAATTGATTTGTAAGTATCGAAAACCTCTATGTACCAATTTTGAACGATCTGACACTATTTTTATTTTTTTGCCCCCCCCCTCCCCTCCCCCCTTCTTGCCCCTCCTAATAACTTTACACAATCGAAAATATCCCCATTCGTCTTGCAGGCCTTTAAAACGTATCTGTACCAATTTTGAACGGCCTAACTGTATTTCTATTTGTTTTTGCTCCATAGCCCCCCCCCCTGTTGCTGCCCCACCTGGGGGCTGAATTTCTAAAATTCTAAAATTGGTATTTAGATAGTTGCATTAGCTATATTTTAGAGCAAAAATTTCACGTATATCTATTTTTTTTTTTGTTGTTTGAGATATATAGGATTATGCGAAATCACGTTTTACGCATGTGAAATCACGTTTTGCCCACCCCCTCGCCCCCCTTGGGGACCGAATTTTAAAAATTCCAGAAACCGATTTTTAGACATTTGTGTTAGCTATATTTTAAAGCAAAAATTTCACGTATATCTGTTTTTTTATTTGAGTTATATAGGATTATGTGAAATCACGTTTAACGCATGTGAAATCACGTTTCGCCCCCTTCCCCCCCCCCCTTGGGGACCGAATTTCAAAAATTCCAGAAATCGATTTTTAGACATTTGTATTAGCTATATTTTAAAGCAAAAATTTTACGGATATATGTTTTTTTGTTCGAGATATTTAACATTATTTCATTTAATTCTTGCGTTAAAGCGCTCTTTCAAGTCTGAAGTGGAAAGGCAGTCGATGCGAGCGCCACCTTCTAAAAGCGACCAAAAAAGGGCCATTCTGATAACACAGCGTGAGCGGTCCATAGTGTACGTCCATGGTTAAAACTTTTGCGACCGCTGACGTAGATTCACGTCATTTGACAATCTGGAACTTTCCAGAGGGCGTTTTTTTTTGCGATTTGTATGTTACTTATTTTTTAAAAATATACCTAATATTCATTTTTGTAGAATCAAATATACTATGGATACAAATATTTTGATTAGAAAGAATATAATTATAATATAAATCCATTTGTAATATAAATTTGAATACAAAAATTTTGTTCTGAAATAATTTAACTTGAGAGAATAACGCCCACAGGCGAACTTTACTATTAAAAAGACAAAAGCATACGTTCGTGAAAGTGTTACTATTCTAGAAGTAACACATGATATGTGATGTGATATGAGACTTTAACTTTGTTTCAACATTAAATAATTGTAAGGAACATGGTTGTTGCTCGTATATTGCATATTCCTTCCAATCATAATAAATTTTTGGTTTGGAGAAATCTCCTTACTGTAATATTCTTATTATTAATGATGCAAGGCACCGAATCTGTAGCTGTAGCCGTGTTAGAAAATATGTTAACACTTTCGCGATCGCTGACGCAGATTCACGTCTCATTTGAAAATCTGTAACTCCGCCAGTGGGCGTTTCTTTCGCAATTTGTATGTCATTTATTTCTTAAAAATATACACAATATTCATTTTTGTACTACCAATATGCTATGGATATAAATACTTTAATTATAAAGAGTATAATTATAATGTATATCCATTATTAAAATAAATATGAATATAGAAAATGTTGTTCTGAAATATTGCAACTTGGGAAAATAACGCCCATAGGCGGAACTTACTGTCAAAAAGTCAAAAACTTGCGGTCGCTAAAGTGTTAAATCGAAAAGATATAAATAACAAACAACGTTCTATTGACAATCGAGAGGTATGTGACCAAATAATAACAGGAGACTTGGCGTTGGAATATTAAAACCCGAATAAACTGCTACGTCAGAAACGCCAAAGAAAAATATTTGAGATGCATACACCTGTTTCGGTAACCTTAAACGTACAGTCTTCAGTGCAAAAAGAAGCGTACCGTCTTTTTGCACTGAAGACGGTACGCTTAAGGCTACCGAAACAGCTATATGCATCTAATTTTTTTTTCTTTGGCGTTTCTGACATACTAGTTTATTCGGGTTTTAATATGTGACCAAAGTTCAAGAACAGATAGAAGAATGACTGACAACAGAGTATTCTGAAAAGGAGTTGTAAAAATAATATTTAATTAATACATTTCCATTTCCAAGACGATATGAGAAGAATTAGAGAAAGGAAAATCTGTCAATATCAACCAAAATGCAGAAAAGCTTTTATATATATAGTCAGTTAGTTATGCAGAGCTGCCAACCTAATCCGGCAAATTATTAGTACTGCCCATTTTTCTACACCACTTAATTTTTAGAGTAATTCTCTTCAAATATATTTACGATGAATTAAGAAAACAAATACTCTAAAGTTAAGTGGTGTAGAAAAGTGGGCGGTACTAACAGATTGCTGGATTAGGTTGGCAGCTCTGGTTATGTATTTATATACTTACTGTTTTTCGTATTTATCGAAATGAAATTGCCTACAAAGTTTTAGTAGTTAAAGAAAAATGACTAATTAAAAAAAAAAAGAAAGAAAGAGTAAAGTGAAGTAAAAAAAAAATTCCAGATTTATGAATTACAGTATTATGTACACTCAATCTTAAAAATTACAGTTAGCAAAAAAAAAAAAAAAAAGAAAGAAAGAAAGAAAGTATAATATGCTTGGATTGATATCCATGGTTGTATCATGTGCAAGAAAGAAAGGCGCGAAGCTGTGGCAGACAAACAGAAAAAAAAAAAAAAAAAAAAAAAAAACCCTTGAAAATTTTTATAAGATTGTATAATAGAAATTTGTAAAGATACAAAGGAGAAAGAAAATATATTTCACTTAACAATTAGAATATCTATAGAAAGTAATACAAGCCCAATTTAGTGAGATCAGCATCACGGTCCGACTAACATATTTTTCTACCACGGGCATTATAAAATTTTCGTGCCCTCTTAGAATGGGTAAGCGTAGGGTATAGGGAGCAAAGAGCCTGAATGCGCTAGTGCCCTAAGTTAAAAAAAAAAAAAAAAAAAAAAAAGCTATTTCGCTCTATGAAGCGAGGGGGGAATTGATGTATATATTATATAGTTATCTATTTAATGAATTTGTTTCTAAACAGACAAATTATAAATACTTAAATATGCTGACTGAAATAAATACATAAATAAATAAATGAATGATTTAATTAAATGATTAAGCTTTTCCTAGTTTTGGTTCCAAACTCCAAAGATAAATAAAATTGCTCGAGATCGCCTAACGAAAGATTTTATTTTAAAATTTTATTCATATAAGTGAAATACAGAACTGTCTAAAAGAAAAGAAAAAAAAAAACTATGATATTTAAGCCTCATATTTCTGACTAGCTGTAAAATGTTGTGTTCCTAAAAAAATTCATGCCTAGAGAGACTGTCTGAAGGAAGACTCTACACGATTTTTATGTCAAAATTGCATACCCACCGACATCCTAATTAATATTCTGTAGTATTGTTAGTACTCGCTCATTTTTCTACACCATTTTACTTTTAAAGTAGTTTTCTCCAAATGCAATTGTGATTGGATTAGAAGTAAAAAACTCTAAAATAAGAATGGTGTGAAAAAAAGGCGAGTACTAACACTTCGACAGAATAGTAATTAGAATGTTGGCAGGTATGTAGTATCTAACATTTTAATTTATTCTGGAGCATTTTTAGCCCCGCCTTTATTTCATACCGCTTTTTTTAAGTAATTTTTTTTCTTATTTCAGGGATGGAACACGGGCGCAGAATTCATACCGGAATCCGTTTAAGAAATTTCTCTATCTATAATATCGTTGATTTAAGGAGTAGAAAATTTTCTTACATTGATAGTGGTATGAATTCTGCGCCCGTGTTCCATCCCTGTTATTTTATCGTAGTTTTATATGTGTATTGGAAAAAATTATTTTATAAAGTGGTGTGAAATAAAGGCGGGTCTAAAAATGCTCTGGGAATAAATTGAAATATTTTTAACTATGCTATATAGAGAGCTGCCAACCTAACCTGTAGGATTGTTAGTACCGCCCCTTTTTCCACACCAACCTTTTTTATGAGTATTTTTCTTCTTAATTCATCATTTGAAAAGAATTATTCTAAAAATTAAATGTTGCGGGGCGTTATTAACAATCCTCCGGATTTAGTTGGCAAATCTTGCCATATAGCCATCCAATTTATTCCAGAGTACTTTTAGCCCAGCCTCTATCTCACATCACTTTATTTATAGAAAAAATTTCTGCAATATGTAACTTCGATAAAATAAAACAAAATTACTTTTAATAATTAAGTGGTACGAAATAAAGGCGGGGCTAAAAATACTCCGGAATAAATTAAAATATTGGCAGCTATGTACATAAGAGCTCGAAATCTCCGCCCTTTTTTCTGGACACTTTAAAGGATGAGAAATTTTCGCTTTTTTGCAGCCATTATTATTATAAAGTAATTTTTATCATATTTTTATTAAATAATATGTTACAATTTCATGTGCGCTTGTATAAATATTTTAGCCGAACCGGAAAGTAATGTCGTTATTTTTACAATAAATTAAAATAGATATTTTTTAGCAAGTTTTCAATTTTAACCAATTATGTAATTTGAAAAAAATTTCGAATATTGCATATAAAATTGACAGTACCTTACGCGTTTTAACGATAAAACTAAGACTACAAAAGTTTCAAAGCGCTTAAAAAAATATATGTAACAATGTAATCCGTACAATTTGGTTAACCTTTTCTTGGAAAGGTGGATTGGAGGAGGTAATAGTTCATATAGCATTGAATTTTCGAAATTTGCTCTACCAGTTTTATAATAAGCAAATTTTGGTATTAGAAAAGCCTTAAAACTAAAGACGAAATATATTGCATAAAAATGCTATTGAGAGAATCCTTGAAAAAAGGCATGGGCGTACGATCAATGGCTATCTATTTTCACTATTCTGTATTTATTTCCGTTTTTCGGTAAGTTTCAACTGCCGCCAGAATTTAAGACAAGTCTAAAAGAAAAGTAAACAAATAAAATTTTCCTTCTATGCTATTAAAGTAAAACTTTATTAAAAATTCTTGGACGAGTTTTTGCAGTTGGAAATTACAATTCGGTATAAAAATAGGAATGTGATATAACCACCCCTGAAGGCGTTAATCGGCAATTTCGCTCACTTCAATGGATAAAATTTAGTAAAAATTGGCCTATTTTAATAGCTTTGGAATATCTTACAATTAACAATATTGGTTAAATAGCGCCAGAGAAATTTAGCAGTTTCCTTCCGTTTTCATGTTTTAAAATAGCGAGACTCCTCCCATCACATTTTGAAACTCCCCTTACCAACCCTTTATTGAGAGTACAGGCCTCGCAGCGTTCCTAAAAATTTACTTGCGTTTCATTATACTACCACCACCATTGCTAAAAACTTTTTTCTTCAAGGTTTTAATGTTAAAGTATTAGGTAAATAAGTATTCATTTAAAATAGTGGTGACAATGTAGCAAAATGATTCCTAAAATTTTAGGAATTTTAGCAATGTTTGTATTTTATTGTGTTTACACGTTATTATCATGTTCTTTGAAATAGCATGATTATCTTGACATTGAATGAATATTTGTAAAGAAATAAAAAAGAAAAAAGAGGATTACTTTATAACTACTATTTTAATCATCTACATCGATTATGAATCTAGCACTATGTTACGGTATCAAAGTTATGCTACGACGCAGCGTTTGACAAATGAAGATTCGGTACGTCTTTCAAACTAGTGGCTGATCCCTTCAGTTTTACGAAGCTGAAATAGAGCCATTTTAACCCTCTTAAAAAGCATAGGTAAATTCAAGACCATATTTCGATCCGAAATTTACCTATGGAGTTGCTTGACTCCCTCCGTTTGTTCAGTAATTTACTTACTCCTACTAAGACAAAACCTTGGGGGAAATGGGGGGAGGAAAGGAGAGGTGGAGCTTTTTGCTTAAATTCTGTTGACAAATATATATGCCATGGCATTTACCGCATCGTCTGCTGGGGATAAATTTTTAATTATTTAAACACCTATGCGTAAAATATCATGCAAAAAAGGTAGTTCAAAACAGAAAAATGTGTGGATGTAAAAATGTTTAAAAAATAATATAAAGTAAAAAAGTCTGTGACGATAACCATAATTAATAGGAAGTCTCCGACCTTTTTTCAGGACACTTTGAGGGTTGCAGGGATGGAAGACGACACAGAACTTTTACTACTGTCGATGTAACAAAATTTCCTACTTCTTAAATCAACGATACTGTAGGTAGAGAAATTTCTTAAACAAGTACCGGCATGAATTCTGCGCCTGTATTCCATCCCTGTGGATGAGAAATTCTTTGCCTCTTTTTCCATCACTATTATTAAACAATAATATATATCCTATTTCATCCCAACACACTACTAAAAAAATATGGTAAGTATAGTTGTATAAAAATAATGGTAGCGAAACGGCGATATTTTCTCATCTTTGAAATTGTTCTAAAAAATAAGGCGGAGACTTCGGACTTGGCGTATACCATAGTTGTTATTCTAATCCGGAGGATTGTTCATACCCACCAATTTTCCACACCAGTCTTTTTTTAGAGTATTTTTCTTCTTAATTCGTGAATACATTTGACGAGAATTACTCTAAAACTTAAGTGGTGTGTAAAAAGGTGTTGTGCTAATAATCCTCTGAATTACGTTGGTAGATCTGGTATACTATCATGTGAATAAGAAATGTTAAAACGATACTTTACGAATTCTTATTAAATTTGAAGAAAAGCTAATTTAAATTTTTATTGCTGGGGATATGAGTATTGGCATGCTAGAGATTTTCAAATAGAATATATCGCACAACTTCAAAAGAGTCTGACCAATCTTAGGTGTAATATCTTTAAGTATATCTAATAAATTAATTATTCAATTATGTATTTAAAAGTATATCTAATAATTTATAAATCAGACAAAACAAAGTTGATTTCAAGTGCGTAATGATGTTTCATTTTATTTTTCATGAAATTTTCCGTTGAGTGATAATACATACTTACGAACCATCTCATTAATAGCCATACGATTGTTAACAGAGTTATTCTCTCCAAATGTTGTTATGTTTACTTAAGACTAAATTTATTCTAAAAAATTATTGGTGTGATAAAAAAGGCAAGTACTAAAAATTGTACGGTTCATAATGAGATGGTTGGTAAGTATGATAATATGATTTTAATTTTCTAAATTTTCGAGTAACAAATTTACGGTAACGAAACCAAAAGTATAGAAACTGCACTTAACACCGTCGGAACAAAAGCTTTCTCTTTCACACAGTGAGTTTACTACACTAAAAAAATAACTGTTACCACCTGCAAGAAACTCCCTGTGATTGTAGACAATAATTATTTTTTCCAGTGCAGCGAATTCAGCAGGAGCCGATTCCGCTTTATTAATAACACAGAAGTTAATTATTGAAATAAATTGAGTCTTACAGCATCGCAGCTTTTTTTTTAGTAAATAGTCATCGAAATGTAAGTGGTGTGAAAAATTTAAATAATTTATATTTTATAGTTAACATATTCGTCGCCCAGCGTGATTGGACTGAGTTTCTCGCCGGGCCCAAATCCGACCGCCGGAGTGCCAGAACGTAAACAGAGCGATGGGATGAGTGGGAAATAGCAGGGATGATACTCGAGTAAGATTTTCAAACTTTCGATTCATTACAAAGTATTTAGATTCGAAATGGGAAGAGCGATAATCTTTTTGGCTAGAGGACTGCCTGGATCCTCACTGCAGTTATCCCTGATCCTTCATTTAGTAGAGAAGCATACTTCTTTGAGACACACATCAATGACTTTTTTATCTTCAAAATGTTTATTGGACGGGGGTATAAGTATAATTGAAAGTGAGGGGAATAGTAATGACAAAGTGAGTTTTAGAAGAAAAGTAAAAAAATGGAATTTCATGGAGAACAATATGTCATCCTAAATATAAATTAATAAAAAGTACAGTATAATATGTATACTTTTAGTATTTTTATGTTGTATATCCTATATTTATATTTCAGTGCTTATCCATTAAGTTCCTTTTAAAAATACAACTAGAAATCCTATCAACTTGAACAAGAAGAGAGGGCATATTTGGGTGACGGGACCTGCACGGAGGTAATACCCATCACCCAGATATGGGTGACGCGGCGACGAATGTGTTAAAACTTTTGCGACCGCTGACGTAGATTCACGTCATTTGACAATCTGTAACTTTCCAGAGGGCGTTTTTTTTTTTGCAATTTGTATGTTACTTACTTTAAAAGCACTTATTTTCGCGAGGCTTTAATTTTCGCGATTTGCGCGAGCGCATCGTAATCGCGAAAATTTAAGTCTCGCGAAATACTTTTCTTTTTCGTCTCAAATAATAATAATAAATCAGAAATTTTTCACTTTCCAAAATTTAACGATTTACTACACAGTTACAAACTCTTTTATGACAACTTTCTTTCTTACAACTTGATTTTCTTTCTAAACTATTTGTTGAATACTACAGGACTATATCTTGAATATAAAACAAAAATACAACTAATAGAATGCAGCTCATTCACTTACAATGTTTATACCAGCTTCTTTGAAGTCATTCAAAATTATTCCAAGGTCAAAGTTGATGTATAAGAACCGTTGTAAGCGTAAGTTGTTTTTAGTGCGATTGGGAGGGGGGGGGGGGACGAACTTTTCGGACAAAAAGAAATTTCTTAAAATGCCCTATGCAAAAAGGGTTCTATATTTAGGGACTTTCGGGATTTTTCAATTTTCAATTCTGTTCATATAAAGTTCGCGAAATTTTCAGCTCGCGAAATCACCGATATCTTCATTTTCGCGAAAATTATTTTGATTAGAAAGAATATAATTATAATATAAATCCATTTGTAATATAAATGTGAATACAAAAATTTTGTTCTGAAATAATTTAACTTGAGAGAATAACCCCCACAGGCGAACTTTACTATTAAAAAGACAAAAGCATGCGGTCGTGAAAGTGTTAATATTCTAGAAGTAACACGTGATATGTGATGTGATATAAGACTTTAACTTTGTTTCAACATTAAATAATTGTAAGGAACATGATTGTTGCTCGTACATTGCATTTTCCATCCAATCATAATAAATTTTTGGTTTGGAGAAATCTCCTTACTGTAATATTCTTATTATTAATGATGCAAGGCCAGGGCCTGATTAAGGGGGAAGCTCGCTCATACCGGAATAATTTTAAAATTATTTTTTACTTCAAGTCATAGAAATTCCACGCTTTGACGAGAAAATATTTTTTATAAAAAATGAACGGTGTAAAACAATCCAATTTACTCACCGTTATTAGACACCAGAATTCTTTTAAAATAATTTTTAATGAAAATTTTCTGTTTATTATAGGAGAAAAGTATTTGTTAAAAAATAACGGTGTAAGTATAAATAATGTGTGAAGAGCGAGCTTCCCCCTTAATCAGGCCCTGTGCAAGGCACTGTATCTGTAGCTGTAGTCGTGTTAGAAAATATGTTAACACTTTTGCGATCGCTGACGCAGATTCACGTTATTTGAAAATCTGTAACTTCGCCAGTGGGCGTCTCTTTCGCAATTTGTATGTCATTTATTTCTTAAAAATATACACAATATTCATTTCTGTACTACCAATATGCTATGGATATAAATACTTAAATTATAAAGAGTATAATTATAATGTATATCCATTATTAATATGAATCTGAATATAGAAAATGTTGTTCTGAAATATTGCAACTTGGGAAAATAACGCCCACAGGCGGAACTTACTGTCAAAAAGACAAAAACATGCGGTCGCTAAAGTGTTAAATCGAAAAGATATAAATAACAAACAACGTTCTATTGACAATCGAGAGGTATGTGACCAAATAATAACAGGAGACTTGGCGTTGGAATATTAAAACCCCAATAAATTACTACGTCAGAAACGCCAAAGAAAAATATTTCAGATGCATACACCTGTTTCGGTAGCTTTAAACGTACAGTCTTCAGTGCAAAAAGAAGCGTACCGTCTTTTTGCACTGAAGACGGTACGCTTAAGGCTACCGAAACAGCTATATGCATCTCATTTTTTTTTTTTCTTTGGTGTTTCTGACGTTCTAGTTTATTCGGGATTTAATATGTGACCAAAGTTCAAGAACAGATAGAAGAATGACTAACAACAGATTATTCTGAAAAGGAGTTGTAAAAATAATATTTAATTAATACATTTCCATTTCCAAGACGATATGAGAAGATTTAGAGAAAAGAAAATCTGTCAATATCAACCAAAATGCAGAAAAGATTTTATATATATAGTCAGTTAGTTATGCAGAGCTGCCAACCTAATCCGGCAAATTATTAGTACTGCCCATTTTTCTACACCACTTAATTTTTAGAGTAATTCTCTTCAAATATATTTACGATAAATTAAGAAAACAAATACTCTAAACTTAAGTGGTGCAGAATAGTGGGCGGTACTGACAGATTGCTGGATTAGGTTGGCAGCTCTGGTTATGCATTTATATACTTACTGTTTTTCGTATTTATCCAAATGAAATTGCCTACAAAGTTATAGTAGTTAAAGAAAAATGACTAAGTAAAAAAAAAGAAAGAAAGAGTAAGAAGGTAAAGTAAAAAAAAAAAATTCCAGATTTATGAATTACAGTATTATGTACACTCAATCTTAAAAATTACAGTTAAAAAAAAAAAAAGAAAGAAAGTATAATATGCTTGCATGGATATCCATGGTTGTATCATGTGCAAGAAAGAAAGGCGCGAAGCTGTGGCAGACAAACAGAAAAAAAAAAAAAAAAAAACTTGAAAATTTTTATAAGATTGTATAATAGAAATTTGTAAAGATATTTACAAAGGAGAAAAAAAATATATTTGACTTAACAATTAGAATATCTATAGAAAGTAATACAAGCCCAATTTAGTGAGATCAGCATCAGGGTCCGACTAACATATTTTTCTACCATGGGCATTATAAAATTTTCGTGCCCTCTTAAAATGGTTAAGCGTAGGGTATAGGGAGCAAAGAGCCTGAATTCGCTACTGCCCTAAGTTAAAAAAAAAAAAAAAACTATTTAGCTCTATGAAGCGAGGGGAGGGAGGGGGGGCGGATTGATGTACAGTCGGGGAAAAAAAAACGCAGCACTCGACGTAACTTCGTTGCTAATAGATGTAGAAAAATGTAATAGGTATCATTCGACGGGGAATTGTGAGTAGTTTCAGAAAATGAACTGGAAATTTGAATTGGGGGTCGTCTACATATTAAAACGCGCACCAACTTTGATTTTTTTTCAATGGTAATGCCCATTTTTATTTTATATTTGAATTCCTGGGATCGCGACAACGCGAAAAAGTATATTGGTTGTATATTTTACTTATTTTTTCACAGAGTTATATGCGTTCAAAGTTTGAAGGTGCTAATGTCAGGGATGGAACACGGGCGCAGAATTCATACCGCAATGTGTTTAAGAAATTTCTGTACCTATAATATCGTCGATTTAAGAGGTAGAAAATTTTCTTAATTTGATAGTGGTATGAATTCTGCGCCCGTGTTCCATCCCTGTAATGTTAAATTCATATTTCAAACTTTTATTAATATCTTCACAAAAAATAACTTGATCGATATAATTCTTTTTTTACGAGATACAGTGAAGAAACCCAAACATAATCCATCATTACTTTTGATTCTGAAAAATATTTTTAATTTTGAAAAATATTAATAAATTCATATTCATAAAAATTATGAATTATGACCTATATTAATTTTTACATAAAATGAATCCTAATGCTGAAAAATATGGGTGTGTAAATTTGCAGCTCATTCCATTTATTAGTTTTTGAGATATAAATAAATCTTTCTTTTGGAGCGGTTTAGGGGGCCGTCTCTTATAAAATTTTGCATGAGATAACGAATCAAATATTAAAAAATAACAAGGAAAATTAAACAAAATATGTTTATTTTTTATTTACGGCTCAAATTATATAACAACAACGTCAAACGCAAAGAAATAAAATAAAAAAGATGATTTTTAGACATTAGTGTTAGCATCAACAATTCCTGTTTTCTTAATAAGATAAACCCCGCCCAGCCTTCATCGTTCTTCAAAGCAAAATAATACAGGAAATAAAAGTAAATGTAACTTTGAGTGTTCGTGTTAAACCCCTTATTTTATATTGACAAAAATATGCACCAGTGGTATTTACTTCATCGATTAATTGGTGATAAATTTTGAATCTTTTAAACGAACACTAGAAGAAAAAAAAATTAACTAAATAGGCGAGGTTTACTGTTTTAAATAAAAAAATAGGTTTAATGTGAAATTGTCAACTGTAAAAAACGAATGGAATTGGAATGCAAGGCAGACTTGTAAAATCGTTTCTTAAGTTAAAGGCTTAATCATTTGCTTCATATATTGCTTTATTTTTATTTATTTATTTATTTTGTAGGTGGGAGGATTATTATTTTAAGGATACTTTAGTCTTTAAAATTTTAATAATATATTTGAACTTTATATATTTTTTAAATATACTTTTACTTTTATAAATATATTTTAACACTTTTTGCGACCGCAGGATTTTGTAATTTTGACAGTGAGATCCGCCTAATGACGTTATTCTCTCAAAATAAAGTATTTCAGAACAAATTTTCTGTATTTACAATTATATTACAAATGGATATACAGTATAATTATATTCTTTCTAACCAATATATTTCCATCCATAGTATATTTTATTGCAAAAATATGAACACTGGGTACACACTTAAGAAATAAGTAACACACAAATTACGAAAGAAACGCCCACTAAGTGAGTTACAGATTTTCAAATGACGTGAATCTACGTCAGCAGTCGCGTAAGGGTTCATTAAGAAATTATATTTTCATAAAAATTATAAAACGAATTGCACAGTTCCAAAGATTTCAACTGATCCAAAACTGCGATTAAAATTGTTTAATATTTACTTCACAAACCCTTACAATAATTTATCCGAAAAGATTTAGTTTATGCGTTGTTGTATATATATATCTATATTATTTCATTTCATATTTTATGTTACAGCTACGAAAGAAAATTCAAGCTTTATTGGTGATAACTACAGCCATAATAGGCACAATTACTTGAAAAATATTGCACTTTTTTCAAAGAGTAGATTCTGGACAAATTGCAAATGTTTTAAATAGACCTAAAACTATTTAAAAAAGTACTGAAGTATATACAAATGTAAGAAACTGATATCAGGATAATTAAGAAAATGGAAAATTCAATCTTTTTATTAATTTTTATAATTCTTTTTTTCCTGAAAGATTTCCGGTGTAAAACATTAAAATTTCATCTGTTTCTTATTGGATCTTAATTTTATTTTTCTACATTTACAGATAACCCCCTAACACATTTTTTATTATAACTCTATAAATACTAAAGATAAAGTATACAAATAGTATACTTTTCCGAACTGCCGGACTCTCAGAAAGTCGAATATGAAGTCAAAATTGGGTGTTGCTATTGAAAAAAATCAAAGTTAGCACTCATTTCAATATGTATATAACCCCTAATTCCAAATTCGACAGCATTTTTAAAAAGTGCATTTAATTTCCTGTTGAATGGTGTCTATTAAATTTTTCTGCGTCAATTAATAATGAAATTACAGCGAGTGCTGCGATTTTTTTTCCCCGACTGTACATATTATATAGTTATTTATTTAATGAATTTGTTTTTAAACTGACAAATTATAAATACTTAAATATGCTGACTGAAATAAATACATAAATAAATGATTTAATTAAATGATTAAGCTTTTCCTAGTTTTGGTTCCAAACTCCAAAGATAAATAAAATTGCTCGAGATCGCCTAACGAAAGATTTTATTTTAAAATTTTATTCATATAAGTGAAATACAGAACTGTCTAAAAGAAAAGAAAAAAAAAACTATGATATTTAAGCCTCATATTTCTGACTAGCTGTAAAATGTTGTGTTCCTAAAAAAATTCATGCCCAGAGAGGCTGTCTGAAGGAAGACTCTACACGATTTTTATGTCAAAATTGCATACCCACCGACACCCTAATTAATATTCTGTAGTATTGTTAGTACTCGCTCATTTTTCTACACCATTTCACTTTTAAAGTAGTTTTCTCCAAATGCAATTGTGATTGGATTAGAAGTAAAAAACTCTAAAATAAGAATGGTGTGAAAAAAAGGCGAGTACTAACACTTCGACAGAATAGTAATTAGAATGTTGGCAGGTATGTAGTATCTAACATTTTAATTTAACTATGCTATATAGACAGCTGCCAACCTAACCTGAAGGATTGTTAGTACCGCCCCTTTTTCCACACCAACCTTTTTTATGAGTATTTTTCTTCTTAATTCATCATAAATACATTTGAAAAGAATTATTCTAAAAATTAAATGTTGCGGGGCGTTATTAACAATCCTCCGGATTTAGTTGGCAAATCTTGCCATATATCTATCCAATTTATTCCAGAGTACTTTTAGCCCCGCCTCTATTTCACATCACTTTATTTATAGAAAAAACTTCTGCAATATGTAACTTCGATAAAATAAAACAAAATTACTTTTAATAATTAAGTGGTAAGAAATAAAGGCGGGGCTAAAAATACTCCGGAATAAATTAAAATATTGGCAGCTATGTACATAAGAGCTCGAAATCTCCGCCCTTTTTTCAGGACTCTTTAAAGGATGAGAAATTTTCGCTTTTTTGCTGCCATTATTATTATAAAGTAATTTTTATCATATATTTTTTAAATAATATGTTACAATTTTATGTGCGCTTGTATAAATATTTTAGCCGAACCGGAAAGTAATGTCATTATTTTTACAATAAATTGAAATAGATATTTTTTAGCAAGTTTTCATTTTTAACCAATTATGTAATTTGAAAAAAATTTCGAATATTGCATATAAAATTGACAGTACCTTACGCGTTTTAACGATAAAACTAAGACTACAAAAGTTTCAAAGCGCTTAAAAAAATATATGTAACAATGTAATCCATACAATTTGGTTAACCTTTTCTTGGAAAGGTGGATTGGAGGAGGTAATAGTTCATATATCATTGAATTTTCGAAATTTGCTCTACCAGTTTTATAATAAGCAAATTTTGGTATTAAAAAAGCCTTAAAACTAAAGAAGACGAAATATTGTATAAAAATGCTATTGGAAGAATAAGAATCCTTGAAAAAAGGCGTGGCCTTACGATCCCTGATAATGTATTTTCTTTATTCGGTATTTATTTTCGGTATTTGGTAAGTTTCAACTTCCGCCAGAATTTACAGACAAGTCTAAAAGGAAAATAAATAAATAAAATTTTTCTTAATTGCTATTAAAATTAAACCTTGTTAAGTATTCTTGGACGAGTTTTTGCTGTTGGAAATTAAAATTAGATATAAAAATAGGAATGTGATATCACTGCCCCTGAAGGCGTTAATCGGCAATTCCGCTCACTTCAATAGATAAAATTTAGTAAAAATTGGCCTATTTTAATAGCTTTGGAATATCTTACAATTAACAATATTGGTTAAATGAGCGGCAGAGAAATTTAGCAGTTTCCTTCCGTTTTCCTGTTTTAAAATAGCGAGACTCCTCCCATCACATTTTGAAACTCCCTTTACCAACCCTTTATTGAGAGTACAAGCCTCGCAGCGATCCTAAAAATTTACTTGCGTTTCATTATACTGCCACCACCATTGCTAAAAACTTTTTTCTTCAAGGTTTTAATGTTACAGTATTAGGTAAATAAGTATTCATTTAAAATAGTGGTGACAATGTAGCAAAATGATTCCTAAAAGTTTAGGAACGCTGCGAGGCCTGAGAGTACGACCCCTCAATAGCAGGGGTCGTACTCTCCGCCCTTTTTTCAGAACACTCTCAAATATGACAAATTTCCGCCTCTATTCCTACCACTATTTTTTTACGATTATCTCTAACCAGATTAATATGGAGACATTTCTATAAAAAACGCGATAAAAATTTCTGCATGAAATTACTAGTGGCAAAATAGGAGAAAATTTCTTATTCTTAAGTGTGTCCTGAAATAGGAGCGGAGAGTACGACCCCTGTCAATAGTTATTCACCTTTGATCATAGTTAATTAATGCACAGTTTATTTCTTACGCAGATAAAAATTTATGTTCATCTGTAACAAAATATGATAAGCATTCATTTATATTTTCAATAAAAAAAAATTATAATAATAATAATAATAGAGAAACTGTTGTAAATAAATAATAAGAGATTATCCTTTAAATATGTAACACCCCTATAAAATATGTTTATTTTACAAAGCAGTGGAAACAAACAAACAAACAACAACGAAAAAAAAAAAAAAAAAAAAAAAACGTGGGACAAGTTTCCTTCTGCCTCTATTCTTTAATCCAAGGCATTTTTTTTAAAATTGATTTGTAAAATACAACATTTTATGGCGTGTATAAATCCTTCAAAAATGAGGGATATTACAAGATTTTTAGCTTTTTCGTTCTATTTGCAGTGATTTGAAAATGTTTTGAGATAAGACAGGGTTCATGTATTTTTTTATGCTCAATGTCAGCTGCTCCCCAACCCCCCATACTGAGTTTGCCGATGCAATAAGGAATCACCCTGTGTTTAGAGCATTGTTTGTATTTTATTGTGTTTACACGTTATTGTCATGTTCTTTGAAATAGCATGATCATCTTGACATTAAATGAACATTTGTAAAGAAATTAAAAAGAAAAAAGAGGATTACTTTATAACTACTATTTTAATCATCTACATCGATTATGAATCTAGCATTATGTTACGGTATCAAAGTTATGCTACGACGCAGCGTTTGAAAAATGAAGATTCGCTACATCTTTCAAACTAGTGACTGATCCCTCCAGTTTTACGAATCTGAAATAGAGCCATTTTAACCCTCTTAAAAAGCATAGGTAAATTCTAGACCATATTTCGATCCGAAATTTACCTATGGAGTTACTTGACTCCCTCCGTTTGTTCAGTAATTTACTTACTCCTACTAAGACAAAACCTTGGGGGAAATGAGGGGAGGAGAGGAGAGGTGGAGCTTTTTGCTTAAATTCTGTTGACAAATATATATGCCATGGCATTTACCGCATCGTCTGCTGGGGATAAATTTTTAATTATTTAAACACCTATCCGTAAAATATCATGCAAAAAAGGTAGTTCAAAACAGAAAAATGTGTGGATGTAAAAATGTTTAAAAAATAATATAAAGTAAAAAAGTCAGTGACGATAACCATAATTAATAGGAAGTCTCCGACCTTTTTTCAGGACACTTTGAGGGTTGCAGGGATGGAAGACGACAGAGAACTTTTACTACTATCGATGTAACAAAATTTCCTACTTCTTAAATCAACGATATTGTACGTAGAGAAATTTCTTAAACAAGTACCGGCATAAATTCTGCGCCTGTATTCCATCCCTGTGGATGAGAAATTCTTTGCCTCTTTTTCCATCACTATTATTAAACAATAATTTATATCCTATTTCATCCCAACACACTACTAAAAAAATATGGTAAATATAGTTGTATAAAAATAATGGTAGCGAAACGGCGAGATTTTCTCATCTTTGAAATTGTTCTAAAATATAAGGCGGAGACTTCGGACTTGGCGTATACCATAGTTGCCATTCTAATCCGGAGGATTGTTTATACTCACCAATTTTCCACACCAGTCTTTTTTTAGAGTATTTTTCTTCTTAATTCGTGAATACATTTGACGAGAATTACTCTAAAAATTAAGTGGTGTGTTAAAAGGTGTGGTGCTAATAATCCTCTGAATTACGTGGGTAGATCTTGTATACTATCATGTGAATAGGAAATGTTAAAACAATACTTTACGAATTCTTATTAAATTTGAAGAAAAGCTAATTTAAATTTTTATTGCTGGGGATATGAGTATTGGCATGCTAAATAATTTATAAATCAGACAAAACAAAGTTGATTTCAAGTGCGTAATGATGTTTCATTTTATTTTTCATGAAATTTTCCGTTGACTGATAATACATACTTACGAACCATCTCATTAATAGCCATACGATTGTTAGCAGAGTTATTCTCTCCAAATGTTGTTATGTTTACTTAAGACTAAATTTATTCTAAAAAATTATTGGTGTGATAAAAAAGGCAAGTACTAAAAATTGTACGGTTCATAATGAGATGGTTGGTAAGTATGATAATATGATTTTAATTTTCTAAATTTTCGAGTAACAAATTTACGGTAACGAAACCAAAAGTATAGAAACTGCACTTAACACCGTCGGAACAAAAGCTTTCTCTTTCACACAGTGTGTTTACGACACTAAAAAAATAACTGTTACCAGCTGCAAGAAACCCCCTGTGGTTGTAGATAATAATTATTTTCTCCAATCACAATTATTTTTTTCAGTGCAGCGAATTCAGCAGGAGCCGATTCCGCTCTATAAATAACACAAAAGTGAATTATTGTAATAAATTGTTTCTTACAGCATCGCAGCTTTTTTTCTAGTAAATATTCATCAAAATGAAAGTGGTGTGAAAAATTTAAATAATTTATATTTTATAGTTAACATATTCGTCGCCCAGCGTGATTGGACTGAGTTTCTCGCCGGGCCCAAATCCGACCGCCGGAGTGCCAGAACGTAAACAGAGCGATGGGATGAGTGGGAAATAGCAGGGATGATACTCGAGTAAGATTTTCAAACTTTCGATTCATTACAAAGTATTTAGATACGAAATGGGAAGAGCGATAATCTTTTTGGCTAGAGGACTGCCTGGATCCTCACTGCAGTTATCCCTGATCCTTCATTTAGTCGAGAAGCATACTTCTTTGAGACACACATCAATGACTTTTTTATCTTCAAAATGCTTATTGGGCGGGGTAAAAGTATAATTGAAAGTGAGGGGAATAGTAATGACAAAGTAGTGAGTTTTATAAGAAAAGTGAAAAAATGGAATTTCATACAGTACAATATGTCATACTAATTATAAATTAATAAAAAGTACAGTACACAGCTGCCAATATTTTAATTTATTCCGGAGTACTTTTAGCCCCGCCTTTGTTTCGCACCAATTTATTTATATAAACATTTTCTTCAATTCATAACTTCGATAAAATAAGAAAAAAATTCCTTTAAAAAATTAGTGGTACGAAATAGAGGCGGGGCTAAAATTGCTCCGGAATAAATTAAAATATTGGCAGCTATGACAGTATAATATGTATACTTTTAGTATTTTTATGTTGTATATCCTACATTTATATTTCAGTGCTTATTCCATTAAGTTCCTTTAAAAATACAGCTAGAAATCTTATTAACTTGAACAAGAAGAGGGTGACGGGGTGACGGGGGTGACGGGTGACGGGGCCTGCACGGACGTAATACCCGTCACCCAGATATGGGTGACGCGGCGACGAATGTGTTAAAACTTTTGCGACCGTTGACGTAGATTCACGTCATTTGACAATCTGTAACTTTCCAGAGGGCGTTTCTTTTGCGATTTGTATGTTACTTATTTTTTAAGAATATACCTAATATTCATTTTTGTAGAATCAAATATACTATGGATACAAATATTTTGATTAGAACGAATATAATTATAATATAAAACCATTTGTAATATAAATGTGAATACAAAAATTTTGTTCTAAAATAATTTAAGTTGAGAGAATAACGCCCACAGGCAAACTTTACTATTAAAAAGACAAAAGTATGCGGTCGTGAAAGTGTTAATATTCTAGAAGTAACACGTGATATGTGATGTGATATGAGACTTTAACTTTGTTTCAATATTAAATAATTGTAAGGAACATGGTTGTTGCTCGTATATTGCATTTTCCTTCCAATCATAATAAATTTTTGGTTTGGAGAAATCTCCTTACTGCAATATTATTATTATTAATGATGCAAGGCACCGAATCTGTAGCTGTAGCCGTGTTAGAAAATATGTTAACACTTTCGCGATCGCTGACGCAGATTCACGTCTCATTTGAAAATCTGTAACTCCGCCAGTGGGCGTTTCTTTCGCAATTTGTATGTCATTTATTTCTTAAAAATATACACAATATTCATTTTTGTACTACCAATATGCTACGGATATAAATAGTTTAATTATAAAGAGTATAATTATAATGTATATCCATTATTAATATGAATCTAAATATAGAAAATGTTGTTCTGAAATATTGCAACTTGGGAAAATAACGCCCACAGGCGGAACTTACTGTCAAAAAGACAAAAACATTCGGTCGCTAAAGTGTTAAATCGAAAAGATATAAATAACAAACACCGTTCTATTGACAATCGAGAGGTATGTGGCCAAATAATAACAGGAGACTTGGCGTTGGAATATTAAAACCCGAATAAACTACTACGTTAGAAACGCCAAAGAAAAATATTTGAGATGCATACAGCTCTTTCGATAGCCTTAAGCGTACCGCCTTTTTGCACTGAAGACGGTATGCTTAAGGGTACCGAAAAAGCTGTATGCAACATTTTTTTTTCTTTGGCGTTTCTGACGTAGTAGTTTATTCGGATGTTAATATGTGATTAAAGTTCAAGAACAGATTGAAGAATGACTGACAACAAAGTATTCTGAAAAGGAGTTGTAAAAATAATATTTAATTAATACATTTCCATTTCCAAGACGATATGAGAAGAATTAGAGAAAGGAAAATCTGTCAATATCAACCAAAATGCGGAAAAGCATTTATATATATATAGTTAGTTATGTATTTATATACTTACTGTTTTTCGTTTTTATCCAAAATGAATTTGCCTACAAAGTTATAGTCGTTAAAAAAGAACAATGACTAAGTAAAAAAAAAAAAAAAAGAAAGAAAGAAAGAAAGAGTAAAGTAAAGTAAAAAAAAAAAAATCCAGATTTATGAATTACAGTATTATGTACACTCAATCTTAAAAAATACACTTAACAAAAAAAAAAAAAAAAAAAGAAAGAAAGAAAGAAAGTATAATATGCTTGCATCGATATCCATGGTTGTATTATGTGCAAGAAAGAAAGGGGCGAAGCTGTGGCAGACAGACAGAAAAAAAAAAAAAAAAAAAAAAAAAAAAATGTGAAAATTTTTATAAGATTGTATAATAGAAATTTCTAAAGATATTTACAAAGGAGAAAGAAAATATTTGGGCCTTAACAATTAGAATATCTATGGAAAGTAATACAAGCCCAATTTAGTGAGATCAGCATCAGGGTCCGACTAACATATTTTTCTACCATGGGCATTATAAAATTTTCGTGCCCTCTTAGAATGGGTAAGCGTAGGGTATAGGGAGCAAAGAGCCTGAATGCGCTACTGCCCTAAGTTAAAAATAAAAAAGCTATTCCACTCTATGAAGCGAGAGGGGGGGGGGGATTGATGTACATATTATATAGTTATTTATTTAATGAATTTGTTTTTAAACTGACAAATTGTAAATGCTTAAATATGCTGACTGAAATAAATACATAAATAAATAAATAAATGATTTAATTAAATGATCCTTTTCCTACTTTTGGTTCCAAAGATAAATAAAATTGCTCGAGATCGCCTAACGAAAGATTTTATTTTAAAATTTTATTCATATAAGTGAAATACAGAGCTGTCTAAAAGAAAAAAATAAAATAAAAACTATGATATTTAAGCTTCATATTTCTGACTAGCTGTAAATGTGTTCCTGAGAAAATTCATGCCTAGAGAGGCTGTCTGAGAGAATACGCGATTTTTAAGTCAAAATTGCATACCCACCGACATCCTAATTAATATTCTGTAGTATTGTTAGTACTCGCTCATTTTTCTACACCATTTCACATTTAGAGTAGTTTTCTCCAAATGCAATTGTGATTGGATTAAAAGAAAAAAACTCTAAAATAAGAATGGTGTGAAAAAAAGGCGAGCACTAACACTTGGACAGAATAGTAATTAGAATGTTGGCAGGTATGTAGTATCTAACATTTTAATTTATTCTGGAGCATTTTTAGCCCCGCCTTTATTTCATACCGCTTTTTTTTTTTCTAAGTAATTTTTTTCTTATTTTATCGTAGTTATATATGTCTTGGAAAAAATTATTTTATAAAGTGGTGTGAAATAAAGGCGGGTCTAAAAATGCTCTGGGAATAAATTGAAACATTGTCAACTATGCTATATAGAGAGCTGCCAACCTAACTTGAAGGATCGTTAGTACCGCCCCTTTTTCACACCAACCTTTTTTATGAGTATTTTTCTTCTTAATTCATCATAAATACACTTGAAAAGAATTATTCTAAAAATTAAATGGTGCGGGGCGTTATTAACAATCCTCCGGATTTAGTTGGCAGATCTTGCTATATATCCATCCAATTTATTCCGGAGTACTTTTAGCCCCTCCTCTATTTCGCGCTACTTTATTTATAGAAAAATTTCTGCAATATATAACTTCGATAAAGTAAAACAAAATTACTTTTAAAAATTAAGTGGTTCGAAATAAACGCGGGGCTAAAAATACTCCGGAACAAATTAAAATATTGGCAGCTATGTATATCAGAGCTCGAAATCTCCGCCCTTTTTTCAGGACACTTTGAGGGATGAGAAATTTTCGCTTTTTTGCTGCCATTATTTTTATAAAGTAATTTTTATCCTATTTAATCACGACGTACTACTAAAAAATATTGTAAATATGGTTGTATAAAAATAATAGTAGCAAAAGGGCGAAAATTTCCCCTCTTTGATAATGTCCTTAAAAAAAGGTGGAGATTTTGACCTTTGATATATATACGCACTACAGATACATATCTTAATATTAGTATTAAAATTTTTGAAAGAAACATAAGAGTAACATTTTTGAAAGAAACATAAGAGCAACAGATCATTAAAATTAGAAGTCCAGTGAAAAAAAATATATCAACAATTCAAGTTGTAGAATTATTTCGCATGGAAAATTTTGCCTTAAAATAACGGCTGCTAGTTTTCTCGTTTGCGTTCTACATTTTTTTAATTACTTCGAACAGCTGTAAGGTTTTTACGTGTTATTAAAATTTTGAATAATACAATGTTTATTAAAGAAATGTGTCATTTACTAACTTTGTTACACGCATACAATAATAATAATAATAATAATAATAATAATAATCAATATGTTTCGTTACTTAGAAATCAGTAAATGAGTAATTGTCGGTTTCTAAATCATAAAATAAAAGTGCAATTCCAAATGTGAAATCCAGTTCAAGGAGAAAATATCAAAATAAAGATATCGACACTTTGAAAAATATCTGGGTTTTACTCGAATGTCTTCCCGTACCCAGGGCCTGATTAAGGGGGAAGCTCGCTCTTCACACATTATTTTTACTTACACCGTTATTTTTTAACAAATACTTTCCTGCTATAATAAACAGAAAATTTTCATTAAAAATTATTTTAAAAGAATTCTGGTGTCTAATAACGGTGAGTAAATTGGATTGTTTTACACCGTTCATTTTTTATAAAAAATATTTTCTCCTCAAAGCGTGGAATTTCTATGACATGAAGTAAAAAATAATTGTAAAAATATTCCGGTATGAGCGAGCTTCCCCCTTAATCAGGCCCTGCCCGTACCTTTGTTCATGTTCTAAACTTTATCGTTTTTTTTTTTTTTTTTTTAATACGTTTTTGGTATGTTATTAAAAATTTGTAAAACATATTACTTACTAAAAAATCTGGAGCGACTCCACTCGACTTTCCGAACATTAAGTAAAGAACGGTTGAATAAATAAATTAAAGTAAAAGAAGTCGTTAAATAAACAGTACTTTTCTCCGTATAGTATGTTATTTAATTTAACGCTTTTGCTTTTCAAATAACATGTGCTCATAGATGCAATTACAAAGAACTTTTCGTTGAGTCCCTCGAAAGATCTATAAATGCAAGATTCACCAAAATCTATACTGTTCGTTTGAAGACATCCTATAACACGTATATAAATTTCAGTTCAATCGGATAACGCCTTTAGATACTATCATACTTTTAATAATTTGAGCCTATAAGAGTTTTGCCATAAGCCATAATGATAAAGAACTTTTAATTGGGTCCCTATAAAAAAAAAAAAAAAAAATTTAAGTACTAGATTCACCAAAATCAACAAAGTTCATGCTACGGCGACCTATAACATAAATACCAACTTTCAGCTCATTCAAACAAAGCCTTTAGACGCTATCGTGTTCACTCACGCACACACACTAACACATACGCACATACGCATACATCAACATTGAAATAGCAAAAATGAACTCGTTGGACCACAAAATGTATAAATACACACAAATCTCAAAGTAAGATGTTTTTCAATTACAAAACTTTCCTCATAAATGTGTGTTCGGAAAGTAAAAAGCATCTGTAACATTTTCCAGTTCTTTTTACAAGAAAATATGCGGAAATATATATATATATATATATATATATATATATATATATTCTTTATTGTATATAAATTATTCAATTTCTGAAAACATTATACATTGAAGCATCGATAATAGGGCATCGGCGGAAAATAGATGTTACTGGATTATAGGTGTTCCGAAAATGTATCAGAGGCGCCAATCAATCACAATATACAAAAAAATTATTTATTAAAATATAATTTTAAGAAATGTATAGCCTACTGTATACCCTATCAAAAAATTAAATAATTAAAATAACATATGAAATAAGTTAGATTTGCGATTGTAAGGTTCGGCTGGCTTGTGTTCACTATTTCAATAAACTCAAAGAAGACACACTGATACTTGTAACAGTTTTACTAATAAAATAACAACTAACAATTTATAAAAATATAAGAGCTCAATTGAATTAAATAGGTGCTATAACTGTGCACAGAATACGTAAACATCTTTACATAGCGAGCGAGCAAACTGAACAGCATTTTCTCTCTGAACTCAAGTCTTTCAGCGATGGTTACAAACAGTACTTTGTTGCGCCATCTACTGACAGAATCCACAACCAGTAAAATGTTCACCAATCTAATTCAGCTGTTCGCCTCAGTACCCCCTCCCCAGTGAACAAAGACAGGCAAACTTCAACTGGGTACGAATCTGTCTGGAAATCGGACCTGTCTTTTAGAACGTCTAGGTACCAGTTTCTCGGAGGTACGAGCACTAATGTTTTCATCTAGTTGAACTTCTGTTGGAGAATCAAACACAATAAATGCTGGTTTAAGTCTATCGATATTAACGACTTGAATTTTCCCATCTATTAAAACATGGAAATATTTTTCCTTTCTTGACACCACAGGGTATGGTCCATTATACGGTGGTTGTAATGATCCTCTAACTCGATCATATCTCACAAACACATGTGAACACTGTTTTAAATGTTTATGCACAAAAACTGGATTATTTTGATGTGCAGATGTAGGTTTTGGTTTGAGCAACGTCATAAATTCTCTTAATTTCTCAACATATATACGTGGGT
Source organism: Salticus scenicus (assembly GCA_963930645.1). Classification (NCBI taxonomy): domain Eukaryota; kingdom Metazoa; phylum Arthropoda; class Arachnida; order Araneae; family Salticidae; genus Salticus; species Salticus scenicus. The sequence goes on from OZ005660.1 coordinate 24,247,129, forward strand.
CTTTTATGTCTACCGTAGGGTCGTAAAAATCACCAGGAAGTCTTAAGTTACTTCCATACAGTAATTCAGCAGGAGTTGCTTCAATATCCTCTTTCAATGCACATCTAAAACCCAAAAGAATTGTTGGGAGGACCTCAGTCCAACTACGAGTTCCATGGGCCATAATCGCTGCTTTTAGTGGTCTATGAAAATTTTCAACTAAACCATTTGCTTTTGGATTGTATGGCGAAGTTCTCCATTTTTCTATACCAAATAACTGAGCAAACTGTTTAAATAAGTCAGATTCAAACTGTCTCCCTTGATCTGTCGTAATTCTTAATGGTGTACCATATCGGGCAATCCATTCTCTGTAAAGAGTTCGTGCAACTGTTTCAGCTGTAATGTCTTTTAGCGGATAAGCCTCCGGCCAACGGGTAACTCGATCAATTACAGTTAAACAATAAGATTTACCATGTGACTCCGGTAAGGGACCTACAATATCACAATGAATGTGTTGGAAACGCGCAGTAGGGATATCAAATTTCTTCAATGAAGATTTAGTATGTTTACTAATTTTTGATCGTTGGCAATCAATACATTGACGTGCCCATTCACGACAATCTTTATTCATAAAAGGCCAAACAAATCTATCTCTAATGAGATTGACTGTAGTTCGCATACCAGGGTGCGAAAGGCAATGTAAATTCTGGAAAACTTTCTTACGAAATTTTAATGTGACATATGGACGAGCTTTTCCAGTACTAATGTCACAGTAAAGCTGTGAATTTGTATTTGGCAATGTAATTAATTTTAATTTAAGTACTGACTCTGGTTCTGAAATTAATTTATTTAATTCCTCATCCGATTTTTGATCCTTACTCAATTCATCAAAATCTAAATTTCCAGGAATAGAAATTTCATTTATACGCGACAAAGCATCTGCAGCACCGTTTAACTCCCCTTTTATATATTTAATATCCGTAGTAAATTCTGATATAAAGGAAAGCCAACGTGCCTGCTTATTTGTATGTGTGTCACGTACTTTATGAAAGGCTTCAATAATTGGTTTATGATCCGTTATTATTTCGCAGTTTCGTGCTTCTAGCATGTGTCTGAAAAATTTTACTGACTCATACATTGCTAAGAGCTCACGATCAAAACTAGAATACTTAGCCTGAGAAGGCGATAACCGTCTGGAAAAAAATCCAACTGGTTTACAATCTGACCCTTCTAATATACTAAGTGTTGCACCAATAGCAATATTACTGGCATCACTATGCAATACAAGCCTTCCATTTGTACTCGGAAATGACAACAAAGCAGCATTCGAAAGAGCTTGCTTTGATTTTTCAAAAGAATCGATTAATTCCTGAGTCCATTCAATTTTTGTACGATTATTTTTTCCCTTCACTCCTTTTAATAAATCTGTTAAATTAGCCAAAATATCCGCAGCGTGTTTTATGAATTTTCTATAAAAATTTATTAATCCTAAATATTTTCGTAACTCTAGCAAATTTTCAGGTCTAGGGTACTCCAAAATGGCTTTAACTTTCCTGTCAAGGGGTTTAATACCCGACGCGGAGATTTCATGACCTAAAAATTCAATAGTATTTTGACCATATATACTCTTTGATTTATTTATATTTAAACCAAATTTATTTAGTCTTTCAAAGACCATTTTTACATGGTTGATATGCTCCGTTTCGTTTTCTGAAAATATCAGTACATCGTCTATGTAAGAAACAACAAAGTCCAAATCCCCCAGGACCCCATTCATAAATCGCTGGTATGTCATTGGAGCGCATTTTAAACCAAATGGGAGATATAAAAATTCGAAATTTCCAATTGGTGTCGTTACACAAGTTTTTGGAATATCCTCTTCATTCACTGGTATATGATAATATGCCCTAACAATATCAATCTTTGAAAATATTGTCTTATTATGAAGGACATTTGTTATATCATGAATATGTGGGATAGGATATCTATCTGAAATAGTTATTGAATTTAAACGTCTGTAATCTCCACATATCCTATACGTACCATTTGATTTTGGAACGACATGTATGGGTGAGGACCAAGGAGACTTAGAAGGTCGACAAATTCCCTGTTCTACCAAAACTTGGAATTCCTTTTTTACAATTTCTAATAATTTTGGATGTAATCGTCTAGGTCTAGAAAACACCGGAGCTCCCTTTGTTTCAATATAATGTTTAGTATTATGCAACACAGGACCTTTAAAATTTGGTACCGGACTCGCCAAATTTGGAAATGACTCTAAAAGTTTATCATAAGGGGAATTTCCCGAAATTAATTTTATAGAGGGGGATTCAATACCACTCAATTTTCCTCTTATTTGTAAGGTAGTATTCGAATCAATTAAAGTTTGATTTTTCAAATCTATAAGAATTCCGTAATTGTTTAAAAAATCTGCACCAATAATAGGTGTATTTACTCTAGCTATCACAAAGGACCACCGGAACATTCGACGCAATCCCAAATTAATATCCAATGTTTTACTACCATACGTAGGTATCCTAGAATCATTTGCGGCATACAAAAAATCTTCAGGAGCATTATATTTACAATTTATTGGTGCCGGTATACAAGAAATATCACTTCCAGAATCAATTAAAAAATTACAGTTTGTAGCTTTATCATAAACAAAAAGTCTACATTTTTTTACTTGGGCTGCTACACCTGAACCAAACTTTAAACCAGATGCAGCAGCCAAAACTAGTTTTTTTCCTCTTTTGAATTATACTGACATGGTTTCCGACACCTTCTAGCATTTTCCCCAAATTTTGAATGATAAAAACATAAATTCGAATCATTACCGTCAAAATTTCCATCTCCTACATTACGACTTTTACTACGGTAATATGCACGGTTTAAATCACGACTTCTCGATCTTGATTGCCTATTTACTTTCGAAAATAAAGTTGAAATCTGAGTTTTTAACTCTACAATTTCTTTTCGAATTTCTTTAACCTCGCTTTCCAAAGTTTTCCCCTCAACAACCGCGCAAACACTAGGGATTTCCTTAATTTCAGCAATCTTATCAGCTAATTTTGCCAATTCAGATAAATCCGCTGAAGAGGCAGACAATATTGCCTGAAAATTTACAGGTAATCGTTCCATCCAAATTGTTTTTAAAAAATCCTCATTTACGGATTTCCCTCCTAATTCTTTCATTTGACGCAGTAAAGTTGAAGGTTTTTTATCTCCTAGTGTTAATTCAGACAATAATTTACGCAGCTGCTGAGATTGAGAATCTGAAAACTCCGAAATTAACCTTTGTTTTAAAGTTTCATAACGATTTTCGGAGGGGGGGTTTAATATCAAATCAGAAACTGAAATAAGCGAATCTGGATCAATTGAACCTATAACTGTGTTATATTTTGTCAGATCATTTGTAATCTGCGATGTCGCGAAGTTCGCTTCAACCTGAACGAACCAAATTTGAATATTGTTTTTCCACATCGGGGGAATTCTACAAGAAACTTTTTCAACATTTATCCCCTTCTCACCAGAGTCCATGGCAATCTTATGAAGATTTTATACTTTAACTACTATTTAAAATTTCATAAGTTCAAAATTCAAAGTCAAAATGAATTTAAATTCATACGAAAGAAGATTTCTAACGCTAACTTAAAATAGGAAATCTTTTACTCTATTATAGCCATATCGTAATTATACTATATAATATATACCATTTAAAACAGCATTAAAAAAAAAATATATATACATATCAATCTAGTTAAAATAGCTTATAAGAGCAGAAATATATATATTCGTTATTTATTTAATGCATTTTTAATTTCAAACAGTAAAAAAAAAAAAAATCAATTAATTTAAAGTATATTCATTCAAAATTAAACCACTTAGCTCAAAGGCCGGAGGTATCGCCATATTACGCTGTTTCGTCAGAGGTCACCACTACGAAAACCACTACGGCTGGGTCACCACTTCGGCTGGCTTGTGTTCACTATTTCAATAAACTCAAAGAAGACACACTGATACTTGTAACAGTTTTACTAATAAAATAACAACTAACAATTTATAAAAATATAAGAGCTCAATTGAATTAAATAGGTGCTATAACTGTGCACAGAATACGTAAACATCTTTACATAGCGAGCGAGCAAACTGAACAGCATTTTCTCTCTGAACTCAAGTCTTTCAGCGATGGTTACAAACAGTACTTTGTTGCGCCATCTACTGACAGAATCCACAACCAGTAAAATGTTCACCAATCTAATTCAGCTGTTCGCCTCATAAGGCAAAAAATGTTTTGTTCTTCTTCAAAATTTTACCGTCATCTTGATTGATCCATAAAAAATTCACGTCAATCCATAAATCAGCAAAATTAAACAAAAATCCATAAACTTTACACATGATCCATAAAAGTTGCTAAATATACTGTTCCATGGTCATCTGCGAATAACCCGTTGAGCACTATGATTTACGGGCGAGAAAGGAAAAAGGATTAAAAAAAGGGAAATGATCATCACATCAGTACAATATTACGGATTATGGATTATAGGTTTCCGAATTACCGATGCTTCACTCTATCTATACAGGCTCGCAGCGTTCCAAAAATTTTGAGTGGATTTTCTTGTATTGTCTATGAACTAAAGAGTAATAGGTTATAAAAATAATATGTTACAAGAACCTATTATTAAAGGTACAATGTAAAAAAAGTAACAGTTATCTGCTGCAAGAAACGAGTAATTTACGAAAAAATTACGTTTTTTGAACTTATTTTCTCCAATTACAGAGAGTTTCTTGCAGCAGATAACTGTTATTTTTTTACATTGTACACTGTAAAAAAATAACTATTACCAGCTGCAAGAAACTCTCTGTTCCAATCACAGAGAGTTTCTTGCAGCTGGTAAGAGTTATTTTTTTACAGTGTACAATGTAAAAAAATAACAGTTATCTGCTGCAAGAAACCCTCTGTAATTGGAGAAAATAAGTTCAAAAAACGTAATTTTTTCGTAAATTACTCGTTTCTTGCAGCAGATAACTGTTACTTTTTTTACATTGTTGTATATGGAACGATGTAACCTGTTACTGAAAAGTAACTGTTTATCCCATCTCTGATTGTCTCCATTCTTTTAAAACAATACACATTTACAAAAAATTCTAGCAATAAAATATTCAAAAATATTTAAGAAGAATTTCTTATTAACGATTGCGGTGACAATATAATAACATGAAGGTAAAATTTTAGGAATCCTGCAAGGTCTACATATATATATATATATATATACAGGTCTCGCATTATCCCTAAAGTTTTACCCAAAAGAGTGGTGACAATATAAGAAAATCAGCGAAAATTTTTATGAACGCTGCGTGCCTGTATGTATATATACATATTAATAATGTTTTCAGAAGTTTAATAATTTATTAGCTGCAGGTCTAGATCATAAAATATCAAAGTAAAATAATCTATATTATGTGTGAGTAAATTATCAAAAGTATTGAAGATAAAAATATAAATATATTGAAAAATATTTGACTTTTACTTCTATAAATAAGATTAAAAACTATTAAAAGTTTAAAATTATAAAACATTTCACGTGTATAAATAATATAAAAGGTAACAAAACCACTTTAAAACACGTATATACAATATTTTTATTAAAAACTACACAAAGCTTTTCGCTATCATAATAATAGCATCATCAGGTGTAATTACGTTACATAGAAACTAGCAATATATAAATAAAGAAGTTCAAATGGTTTAAAGTTACGGTTACAATAAAAATTTTAATTTACAGTTACCATAAAAATTATTATTTTCAGTATTTTTTCTCTATGAGCACAACGCGTGCCAAATTTTATGAAGTGATGCAGCGTCCTTGGAGTTAATAACTTTATTGTATTTGATAATATTTACGGCTTCTGTGCAGGTCTTGAAAGTCTCGAGGGGCTGAAATAATTTCGGATTAGGTCCACATAGGAATAGCATCAGGGTGTTCGTAAAGAAAGTCTACTAGAATTGAACTTTTTTTCTCTTTAACATTACGAATGTGTTCAGTAATTCTTGCTTTAAGTGTGCGACGTGTTTGCCCAATGTAGTAAAACAGTTCACTATTATATTTGATAGGGATTTTATAAACCCCTCCAGAAGGTCTGTTGATATCTCTGTCATTAACAACTAAGTTTTTAATGGTACAGGGGGAGGAGAAAGGAATGTTCATAAATCTTTCAATGTTCCATAAACTCACACGTATTTTGTAATTATCCATTTCCATAAAAAATGAAAGTAATTGTTCTTTTGCATTTTATTTATTCACTTCACAAAACATATAGAACACGGATCCACAATAAAAACATAAATAAACATTTCTTAAGCGCTATATTTTAAACGGTCAAGCATGACCGAATCCTTTCAGATCACATTCTTAACTAGTCAGTAATCGTACATCGGCGCGTCGAAAAATGACGACTAGTCGCGCCACCTGAGAGGATGCAAAGACAATTCAATTTGCAACATCCTCCCGCCCCGAAAGGTAAGTTAAGTTCAATACAAATACAATTCAAAAAATACAACCAATAAAAAAAATAGTACATAATAATAAATTTCACAACCACATAATACTGAAAATAGAAATTATATCAAATACAAAAATCAATGTTACCTGGATACAATTGAAAAATGAAAACAATATTAATATTACCTTACAGGTGAACAGTTGGTTTAATTAAGGTAAGTCCCCTTGGACTTCCAAGTTACAAAGAAGTTGAATGGGTCTTTTTAACATTCCTGATGAAGTTTTTAAGGTTACAGATCTTACCTTATTGTCACGTCCTACATGTGTCTCGATTATTTTTCCTAACCTCCAAATTTGTCTTGGGGCCTTGTCATCACCTATTAGGACTATATCACCTATATTAAAATTAGAAATTGGATTAACAGGTTTTACAACATTAGCATTTCTCAACTGCAAAATATATTCAAATTTCCATCTGTTCCAGAATTGGTTAAGAAGTCTCTCACGATACAAGTATCGTTTAATTAAAAGTTTTTGAGAGTTAGATTGACTTGCTATCACTAAACGGCCACTTTGTGGTGGCAATGCAGTTGACCTTTTTCCTATTAAGAAGTGGGCTGGGGTGAGAGGGAATGGCTCTACAGGGTCATTGTATACATAAGTTAAAGGTCGAGAGTTAATAATAGATTCAATTTCTGCAAGTATAGTTTGCAGTTCTTCAAATGTAACTAATGCCCTACCAAGAATTTTCCTCAAAATGACCTTTGTCATACGAACCATTCGCTCCCAATAACCCCCCCCACCATGAGGCTCTTTCTACTATATAATTCCATTTGATACCCTTATTACCAAAATAGTTCTGAATTTCAAAGTTCTTAATGTTCATATAAAGTTTCTTTAGTTCCTTTTCACTACCTTTAAAAGTCAAGGCGTTATCGGAATTCACAACCTTGCACATACCTCTTCTGGAGATGAAACGTCTGAATGCAAGTAAAAAATGTTCAGAACTGAGACTAGAGACTATTTCCAAGTGCACTGCTCGAGTGACTGCACAAGTGAATAATGCAATGTAAGATTTGTTGTTGTCTTTTGTGAATAAGGGTCCAGCAAAATCGATTCCGACGACTTCAAAAGGTTGAGCCTCACTAGTTCTTGCTATGGGTAGCGGAGCTGTTATTTGCTGTCCTTGTTTGGCCTTAAACCTTCTGCATAGAAAACATTTGTTCAAGCAGGATTTCACAGCTTGCCTGCCCTTAATGATCCAAAAACGTTCTCTTAATTGAGTGAGTGTGTCAGATATACCAGAATGACCTAAATTTTCGTGTTCCTTCATGATCAAAAGATTAGTAAATCGAGCCTTGTTCGGCAAAATAATTGGATGCTTAGATTCATCAGAAAAATTAGAGCCTTGAATTCTTCCCTTTAATACTATTAGACCTTCTGTTGTCAAAATGGGATTCAAATTATATAACTTAGAATCAGGAGAAACTGAATTTTTTGCCTTTAATGTAGTATATTCTTTGTTAAATTCACTTTACTGCACAAATAGAAGCCAATAATTTTCTGCTGCAGATATTTCATTTGCTGTCAGCGCTCCTGAACGTTTTTCAGACCTAGATTTGATGTTATTTAGAAATCTAAAAACATAGGCGGTTGTTCTCAAAACTCTATTCAAAGTACTGTAATTCTCCAGATTTAATAATGGCATTGGAACTTCTACGTTAACCTGAAGTGTTGTAACTCCATGTCTTTCTTCAACCACGCTGTCCATGTCACAGGAAAATTCCATTAGAGAGTCATATGGTATACTTAATTCTGACAACCAAGCTGGTCCTTGACTCCATACTTTATCATTCATTAAGGAATTTGCTTTCACACCTCTCGTCAATTTATCCGCCGGATTGACCTTGCCTTTGCAAAAGTGCCATTTTTCAGGATCAGTTTTTTCCTTTATTTCAATCACTCGGTTTTTCACAAATTGCTTATAATCGTTAACTGAACCTTTTATCCAATGAAGGCAAATCTGAGAATCAGTCCAATAAAAAATATTTCTGGGGTCGAGCATAGGAAAAACAGATTTGAGATATGATCCCAATCTTGCTGAGACTAAAGTGCCAAGTAATTCAAGTCTCGGTAATGTAATTTCTTCAAAGGGGCTAGTCGAGACTTAGAAATTATAAAACTTGTTTTGCATCCTTCAGAATTCGTAAATCGAAAATAAGCTACTGAACCATAGCATTTTGGGCTAGCATCGGAAAATATGTGTACCTCTACTGATTTCCAGCAGAGTTCATTAAAATACAGCCTAGGAATTCCAGTTAACTTCAAATTTTTAGCTTCATTTAGCCATTCTAAAAACAACATTTCAGTTTCATGTGGAACAGGTTCGTCCCACTGGTTACCATTTTCCCATACTGATTGTAATATAATTTTTATGCGAATCAAAAATGGATTCATGATCCCCAATGGATCAAATAACATTCCGCAAACAGCCAAAATATATCGCTTTGTTATAAATCTGTCCTCCGGTAATTTGTTAAATTGTGAAGTGTCAATCAGTAATTCGTCATTCGTATTGTCCCAAATAATTCCTAATATTTTTAGTTCAACATTGGATTCCTCCGGATCTTCTCGACATTCGAAATTGTCTGTCTTCCACAACTGATTAAGTTTAGAAGAGTTGGAAATCCAAGCCCTGAGATTCATGCTAGCTTCATTTAAAATACACATCATTTCCTTAGATAATTGTAATGCCTTGTTCACATCATCAGTGCCAGAGATGAGATCATCGACGTATAGAGATCTTAATATTTCTGTTGCTTCCGGGTAGTCATTCTCAAATTTTTTCAAATGAAGCCTGATTGTTGCCGATAATAGAAATGGGGAACATTTCACCCCAAAGGGAACTCTGCAGAATTGTAATGTCCTAATTCGTTTAGCAGCATCGGAATGGAGATCGGGCCCCTCCCCATCATTCCATAAAAATTTCAAAAAATTCCTATCCTCATCCGCGATTCCTACTTCTAGAAAAGCTCGTTGAATGTCTGCGCAAAACGCTACAGGGTGTAACCTAAACCTCAAAATTATCCTGAGTAAATCTGGATTTAAATTAGGACCGCTCTCTAAACAATCGTTAAGAGATAATTCATCCCTGCCCTTACATGAACCGTCAAAAACTATCCTAACCTTAGAACTTTTCTTTTGTTCGCGTACTACTGCATGATGCGGCATGTAATAGCCTGTACCCGTATTTTCATTTAAATCCGACGCTACTTCCTCTATGATGCCCAACTTTAAATGTTCCTCAATAATTTCCTTATATTTAAAATATAAGTCCGGATTCCTACCAAAAACAGTGTTCAAATGAGACAAGCGTCGTCTTGCTATCCCATAATTACTGTCCAATTCCTTAACATTATTTTTCCACAACAATCGCGTTTCATATCTTTTATTCCTATAAGTAGTGGTTTGCCTAAATAACTCTAAAATTTCATCATCTGATTTAGAATGTTCTTTGTCCGGATTAATTCCAATTGCCTCTAATTCCCATAAATTTTTAACCCTTTGATGGTCCAATTCCTCCTTAACAACATGTAAATGATTAACGCGCACTTTCTGACAATTCTTAAGTGCTTTAGGGTCCCTTTCCTTTCCTTGTATCACAAATCCAAATAAGGTATCTGTTGCCATTAATCGTTTAGAAATTCTCACGTTCCTTTCTCCGAGAATTTCCCCAATGTAATCCGATCCAATAAGTACATGAATTTTACTTAAATTACCCTTATCTGCCAATTCAATGCCTTTTTCTAGTGCGACATTACGCACCCATTGTGAAGGAATTTTAATTTCCCCAAATGTAATTGAATCAACAACCACAGCCCTTAATTTAATTTTCTTATTAGTTTCTCTTACATTATGTAATACTATTTCTACAATATCATAAGTTTTCCTTTCAGTATTCTCATTTCCAAAAGTATAAATTAAAAGGGTTTCCCTTCCGATTGTTTTTAATCCCAATAAATTGCACACTTCGCGCAATACAAATGTCCTAGAACTTCCATTGTCAATAAGACACCTCAATAAATGGCATTTGGCCTGAACATTAAATACACTTGCCGTTACAGTCTGCAACAACACCGAATCATTCGGCGTGTCCTCAAGCTCTTTATTCTTATTACAAACTAAATTTAAAGAACTTTCTGACTGTATTTGTTTTTTATCCTCAACTGAGCGGGATTCATTTCTTTCTGCATTACATATTAATGAGTTATGCCAGGGAGACGCGCAATACTTGCACTTATGATCTTTACGAGAACAAAATTTACTCAAATGGTTTGAAAAACATATAAAACATAATCCCTTGGCCATTAGAGCCCTTTTCTTATCATAAACATTTAAAGAACAATCATGATTCATATGTGCCGAGGAACAAAACAAACAGCCCTGAACTCCAGTATTTTGAGAAAACGAACTCGTATTTCTTTTGTTATTAAATTTAGGCCTATTATTATCATAAGAATACCTATTATGATAACCAGATAAATTTCTTTCCGCCTGAGTCGCTAAAACGGAAGCTGATGATTTAGGGGGATGATATTCGCTCCTTTTAGAATTTAAGTAAGGTTTATTGTGGCCTGCCATTTTGTTCCGAAAATTATTTTCATTTGCGCTATTATTTCTGGGATTCGCTAAAATTATCGATGCTTCTCGTATTTCTAATTCTTTACGTATAAAATCAACTAATTTAGAAATATCAAACAATTCATCTGAATTACGCTGTCTATTATAACTTAAATTTAATTCTTCCGGTAGTTTTTGTAATATTACAGGGCATAACAGATTACTGTAAGTGCCTGTTGCTACATTTAATGATTGTAACGAACGAATTTGTACCTCAATCGCGTCGTACATTCTCCTTAATTCAGTAACATTCGCGCATGATTTCACCGGTTCTATTAATAGTAACTTATGCATGTGGGACGATATAATTACGTCACTTCGTCCAAAACGTTCCTTAAGTAATTGTATTGATGCATCGTAATTAGATTCTGTCAATGAAAACCCAGATACAGCGCTCAAGGCGACACCTCCTAAGAAAGATTTCAAATACGAAAATTTCTCAATTTTGCTTAAAGAATTATTATTATGTATCGCTACCTCGAAAGAGTTCCAGAAGTCCAACCATGAACTACAGTCACCAAGAAAATTTACAACTTGTAATTTCGGAAGTTTAACTATACTTCTGGTTTCAGTTCTAACTGTTAGGTTCTCTGAACCAATCCCTGTTTGATCACTTGATCTAGCGATCTGAATAACACCAGGCAACGGCCTATCATTTAAATTATCCACTAGCCTTTCTAATTTTGTTTTTACATCGATCCCTTTTTCCCTGTATTCCTCGCAGCCTGCTACATCTTCAGCTATATCTTTGACTTTAATTTTTGTTTGTATTTCATAATCGATGTTTACGAGTTCTGCCTGTTTGTCTAGGAGTTGAGCCTTTAATCTAAGAAGCTCCTCAATTTTCATTAATTTCGTGTACTCCTCCGTAATTTCGGAGTTCAGGATTGTTTCTATTTTCCCCAAATATTTCGTAAATGAGGTTCTTAAACCTCTTCTTTTTTCCTTCAATCTTTCTAGATCCATTTTAAACCCAATATCGTAACAAGAGAACAAAAATAAAAATTATGAAACCTTCTAATTGCTTAATAATAACCCCTATCCATATATTTATTAAATAAAAATAAACATGTATTATCTATATATCAAAAAAATTTAAACATCATCTTTAAATAAATCTTTAAGAACAAAAAAATAAATATCGTTAAAACAGAAGTAAATCAATTTAAAATAGCCTTTAATGAAACCAAAACTAAATAAATAATTTTGTATTAAATCAGAAGTAACTCTATTTTAATAGCATTGCAAGAAACAAAAAATTAAATAATATTCCATTAAAAAAAAAACAATTTCCTTTTCAAAGAAACAAAAAGAAACACCTTATAAACAACATTTTATGAAACGAAAGTAATTTTCAATTATTTAAATGTTGAATGAAACCATTTATATTTAAAACCCAAACTATTTTTTAATTATTCAAATTTGAAACCATTTATTTCATATATCAGCAAAATTTATAAATTATAAATAATATTATATATAAACCAAATGAATTCGATGTCCTCACAGACTGCAACCATTTCAGAACAAAAACTACACTTTTCTGTTAAAACGAAACCATAACTTTTAACCCCCAAACTCAAACCAAAATAATGAAATAATAAGGGAAAAAGCCTACCTCCCATATCCGATGCATGCTCAGCGGATTCATTTTACTCTATAATTATCCAAAAAAAATGCATGTCGTCCAAATAAAATGCATATAATCACATCCTAGGGTCACCAATATGCTCATAAATCTTTCAATGTTCCATAAACTCACACGTATTTTGTAATTATCCATTTCCATAAAAAATGAAAGTAATTGTTCTTTTGCATTTTATTTATTCACTTCACAAAACATATAGAACACGGATCCACAATAAAAACATAAATAAACATTTCTTAAGCGCTATATTTTAAACGGTCAAGCATGACCGAATCCTTTCAGATCACATTCTTAACTAGTCAGTAATCGTACATCGGCGCGTCGAAAAATGACGACTAGTCGCGCCACCTGAGAGGATGCAAAGACAATTCAATTTGCAACAAGGAATGCATAGATACCTTTCCTTCTATGTCTTTCTGTCTATCTGTTAGTTTTCGGTCCAAAATTTATATACTTCGGCTTGTCATACATTTCTCGCATAATATGAAATTTTTCTCAAGCTTATTAACTTTTAAAAGTAACATGTGCATCATGTACCTGTTCTTTTACAAGTATACCTAAAAACAAAGGGATGAATTCGAATGGATTTCATAACTTCAAAATACAATTATCTTTAATAAGTGTAAACCGAATATTAAAAGTATCAAAAGTAAAGATATTGTAATACTGAAATCAATGCTCTGCTCCTTCTTCTAGTTATTATTATTTATTTTACTTATGTATTTTACTTATATATTTTATACTTCCATTACCCGACTACCGTAGGGTAATGGAAGTATTGTATTCGGTCCAAAAATTCGATATCGAGTTTTCACCTGATTTACATGTTTTACGGTCTCCTGAGTCCAAATTTTTTGGCAATTGGTCAGTGTGTATGTATGCGGGGAATCTTCTGATTATCATATCTCCGAAGCTTATAAAAATAAAACTACGAAACTTCAGAACTGAGACAAGGCTAGCGTACAGATGCTTTTTTCAAATTTTGGTGAAAATTGAAAAATTGGAAGTGGGACATCGGGAACCCGAAGTCCGCATCTCAAAACCGGCTCTAACGATTTTCTTCAAAGTTGCTATATAAGCATTCTTTTATATGCTCTTTCGCATGAATTATTTGATTGGTTCTGGAAAATCGATAGGCGCCCTGTATAAATAGCTCAATTTCAGGTCTCGAGAGTGCGTTCCTTTAAAAATGGCTGTGCGGATTTTTTTCAAATTCGCCATATTAACCTTTTTTTAGATATTCTTTTGTGTGTAACTGTTGTCTTCCGTTCAACAATCAAGTATGCCAAGTTCTGGTAAAAGTCGGCATTTCAAAAATGGCTCTAATGATTCTCTTGAAAATTATTACATAAACACATTTTAGATATTTTTTTCGTGTACTTCGTGGTTATAACTGGGAATTTAACAGTCATTTTGATTAGGTAGGTCAGTTTCAGATCTTGGAAAATGGTGTTTAAAAAAATGTAGCTACCTACTTTTTTTTTTCCATGTTTTTTAACTCACTTTGTAAATCTGTTTTACATGTCTTTATACAAATATCAGCTTTCTCTTACCGGAAAAGTTTTAGGTGTCTACTTTGCTAGGTCAATTTTATGTATTCTGAACACGTTATTAACTCCAAAAAGGCATAAAATACGTATAATAGTGAGTAATAGAAATCATGTCGTTGTTTCACACTAGATTTTTTGATATCATTTGCGCTGCATAAGGCTCGACTTCTATATATAATTGTTTATTGACTAATTCAATCTTCCTTCCTGGTATTTGATCATTGTAATGATAAATTATTGTATATATATATATATACTTTTTTTATTATTGAAATTGATAACGATTATATACGGAACAAACAGAAGATTTTAAAGACAAAAAAAGAGCATTATGATTACTGTAAACATAAAAAAAAAGAATACAAGTTTTGAAAAGGGGGGAAAAATAGAAAAGAAAAGAAACATACACAATCTAATAAACATTTATCAAATAATGAATTACAATTTTAAATCAAAATCAAGTTTAGTGGAATTTCATTTAAATCTCATTTGGTAAAGTATTTTCTATTGAATTTTTCGTATTTGATTTTAAAAATATTTTGCGTTTCAGAAGTTCTTAGAAAAATAAAAACCTAAAATTCCTAGACGCTGATAATTCTAAAATTATGCTAAAATAAATAAGCAAAAGTTTATTCTAAAGTCATGCAAAATAAATAATAAAGTTAAAAAAAAAAAAAGAAGAAAAAAAAAAAACTGCATTAAACAATTTATTTTCCATATTTTCTGAGAAACTTTTATTTATTTTTTATTTATTTATTTTTTTTTTCCTTTGGGGACTTGTTGCCACTGTAAATGAAACTTCTCACAATAAAATCAATTAATTATTTTTAAAAAGTTATAAAAATTGACTGAAAAAAACTAAGCAAACAGATTTATTTTGTTTTATTTATTTACTTATTTAATAATAGGAGACTTGGCATTGGAATATTAAAACTCAAATAAACTACTACATCAGAAACGCCAAAGAAAAATATTTGAAATGCATACAGCTGTTTCGGTAGCCTTAAGCGTACCGTCTTCAGTGCGAAAAGAATTCTGAATCTTCGGATCTTCGGACAGTGTGGGTTGGAGGTACCAGTGACTGATGCCACACACCCTCCGGTACCTAAGGATGAATCTAACGGAGTGAAAGTCCTGAATTACAAATTCACTGCAAAAGGGGAGGGGGGAAAAAACAAATAAAAACAAAAAATATTTTAGAGCTAATTGAAGAGGAAACACAATATAAAAATGAATAGAAAGGTTAAGGATAGCATTACAAAATTATGAGAAAGTTTAGGGATAGGAAGAGTATTTTTTATTTTTCAGAGAGCAATTTTTTAATTTTTTTTTTTTTTTTTTTTTTTTTTTTTTTTTAACACAAGGACAAAAACAACACAATACAGGACAACGCAAGGACGCAGACAGGATAAAATCTCCGAAGAGAAGTCAGTGCCCGAAGGCGATAGAAATATGAAAAGAAAAAGAAGTTAACATAAAAAGGTTAAAGGTGGGAGTTCAAACAGATGGCCGCTTTGGGCCTACGTCTATTAAGAGGATCGTTGTGGTCATACGTTGCTAGTGTGTTTAAAGCAGAGTTATCTAGTGATTCAAGAGCCAAATGAAATTGTATATTAAGGTATTGTATAAAATCATTGAGTTTAGGGGTTTCAATTTCTTTGTAAATGTGTAAGTTTCTAACATACCAGGGCATATCAAGTATTTGTCGAATTGTAGAATTTTGAGCCCTAATGATTAACTTGATATGGGATTTTGCAGCATATGACCACACCATACAAGCATAGGTAAGAATAGGTCGTAGGTAGGAAGTGTACAGGAGCAATTTGTTTTTAAGGTTTAAATTACTATTCCGGGCTAAAAGGGGCATTAATTTACATTTAGCAGCTCGGAATTTATTACGCGTCGTAATAATATGTTGTTTAAATGTTAGACTTTGGTCCAAAATGACACCAAGATATTTACAATGATCAGACCATGGTAGGGGGGTGGCACCGAGTTTAATTTTATATTTATCCCTATTATCAGGTGTAAGAGCATTTCTTCCACGTGAGAAAAGAATAGCTTCCGTCTTAGTGGTATTAAATGCTATTCTCCATTTGTAGAACCAATTAACTAAAATTTTGAGGTGGCGGGAGATAGCCGAAATGGCAAAACGCCTGTTGACGCTAGATGCGAAAACACAGGTATCGTCTGCGAAAATAGCCAAAGAGGTATTACGGTAACGGGGCATATCATTAATAAAAAGATTGAATAATTTAGGGCTAATTTTTGAGCCTTGTGGAACGCCGAAATGGGCAAAATAGTTCCGTGAAAGAGTGTCTTTCACCTTCACGTGGAAGTTCCTATCAAGAAGATAACTATGAATTAATTTAATGAGGGGAGGTGGGAAATTATAATTAGTGAGTTTAAAAATTAAGCCAGAAGTCCAAACCTTGTCAAAAGCCTTTTCGATGTCGAGAAGGACTGCTGCTGTAAATTGCTTCTTAATTTTGCCGGTGGTAATGTGCTCAACTAATCTATAGACCTGATGAGGGGCGGAAAGGCCATTGCTGAAACCAAATTGTTCAGGAATAATAATATTATTTTCAGCAATATGATAATCAATCTGTTGAGCAATAAAGGCTTCGCTTAATTTGCTTAAAACGTTAAGGAGGGAAATTGGTCGATAACTCGAAGCCCTATCAGGGGGTTTGGCAGGTTTTAGAATAGGAGCAATAACAGCAGTTTTCCAATAAAATGGGAAATAGTTAAATTTAAAAATATTGTTAAAAAGATGGGTAATTTTTGGAATATATTGGAAGGGTAGATTCTTGAGGGCGTCATTAGTGATACCACTGATGCCGGGGGCTTTTTTATTTTTAAGTTTTTTGATCTCGCGGATGACATCAGCGTGGGTGACTGAAAAATCAGAAGGGGGAGTAGGGGTATTCAAGAATCTTCTAACAGTAGAATTGACTTCCCTCTCAGTTTCATCGCAATCAATAGGATTACCCTGGAATTGTGTTTCGAGGTTCATGGCAATGGCATCAGCCTTCTCAACATTGGTGTACGCATAGGTTTGAGTATTTGGATTAAGGATAGGGGGCATAGGTTCGAAGGAGCTCTTAAATCTCCTGGCCGCTTTCCAGATAGAGTTATCCTCTGGAGACAGTGTTTCGAGAAATTCTCTCCAACTGTCGTTGCGTTTTTTGTATAAGTAATTCTTAAGGTCCTGCTGAGCTCTATTCAGAACGATTTTGTCTTGAATCCTATGCGTACGTTGCCAGGTTTTTCTGGCACGATTTTTGTTAGTAGTGAGAATGCGGACGTGCGGGTCTAATTTAAAAAATTCGTTAGCAGGTTTAGAAGTAGTAGCATAATCAATAGCACCCTTAATATCAGTAGTGATGGTATGTACCAGGAGATCGATGTCGTTGGTGCTATTGACGGGGGGGAGGGAAGGGGGGATATCATTAATAAAATCTGTGAACTGAGTCCAGTTGGTACGAGAAATAATTTTGGGGGGGATCAGGGGAAGACGAATTTGGATATTAACTTTAATAGGATTATGGTCTGAACTCAACTCGGCCAAGGAAGTGATATTTTTATCAAAATTAAAACCGTTATAAAGTCCAAAATCAATAGTGCTACTACTAAGAGCTGTAAAATGGGTTGGGGAATCCGGAAAAAGGATGTCCGCATACTCAGAGAGAAGGATATTATCATAAATAGCTTTACCATAAGCGTTCGAAACAAAGCAATTCCAGTGAGTGTGGTGGGCATTGAAGTCACCAAGGAGAATGGTGTTCGCGTCAGATCTGAGGAGTGTTTTTAAGTCAGAAATAATTTCAACTGCGCTCTCGTTACAGGGAACATAAACTGAGAAAAAAGTCAATGGGGGGGAACCCGAAATCATAAGAGTGATCCCAGTGGCATTGACAACATTCAGAGTTGGAATAGACACCTGATGAAAATTTAGGGTATTTTTAATACAAATAGCAGTGCCACGAATAGCTAAAGGACTATGAGGATTGATAAAATCATTTCTAAGAATAATATAATTTGGAATTTTGAGGGTCTTTCCAGGTCTGAGTTTAGTTTCTTGAAGAAGGATAATATCGGGAGCATGCTCCTGTACAAATTCCCTTAGCTCTAAAATTTTTCCCTGAATACCATTGCAGTTCCAAGCAACACAGGACAAAACACCGCGCACAGCCATCAACGAGCCGTGAAGAACTGATTTAGCATATTAAATTTTGACATCTGATTGGTACAACCTCTTAGTTCAGCCAGGAATGTCCTGTATTTAATGATTAATTCGTTGATATTGTTAGCATTAAATTCGAGGGCAATTTCATTAAGGAGGGAAGTAAGTTCAGATAAGGGGTCATCATTATTTTTGGAATCAGTGGGGGTGGTTTGAGGAGTAGCCAAAGGGGGGGAAGTAGGTTTAAAGGGGTTCAATGTGCTTGCAAAGGATCTATTGGGATTAAATGGGGTAGAATTAAAGGTGGGAGGCTGTTTAGGAGTTGCATTGGGGAATTTAGGGCAACCTCTATAACTGGCTGCATGGGTACCGTTACAGTTGCAGCACTTTACATTTTCTACTCTCTTACCACCGTCGCAATCACGTGATTCATGATTTCCAGCACACTTAACACAACGTGCCAGCATGCGACAATTTTGGGAGGAATGGTGGAAGAATTGGCATTTATAGCATTGGACTGTTCTGCTGGGGCGTAGATAATCCTCGACGCGGATTGCATAATACAAGAGTTTGTCCAACTCAAAGATTTTTTTGCTCTCCGGGCAGTCCACAAGATGGATTTGGAAGAGTGGCATAGGATTTCCAGTTTTAAAACTGGTTAGTTGGTTTACTTTTTGGACATTAAACCCTTTTTCTATAAGAGCGTTATGGATTTCGTCCTTTTGTGTGGAGGAATCAAGGCCTCTAATGACTACCCGGAGAGGCATGGTACTTTTATCCGGGAGAAGAAAATGTTGAATTTTAAGTTCATCGAGTTTAGAAACTAAATTTTTATAATCGTTTTCTGAGTTAGGATATAGTCTGGTAAACTTGCCTGCCGGCGTTGCTTTGAAGCTTCATTGGTCTGAGTGTAGAGATTTTAAGGTGTTCTGCATGTTATTTTCAGTTAGTATGGTTATGAATCTGATTTTTGGCATTGGGATGCGTTTATCGGGTTTTTTAGAATTGGCCGCTGTTGGGGGGTTTTTTGAATTGGATGGTCCTCCAAGGGAGGTTTCCCTTAAGCCGGAGAATCTGTTGTTAGTATTTACATATAATCCCATACGGGCTATTTTAAGTGCAGGATTTTGATCGTAATCAGAAATAGGGGTGGGGTGCCTCATTTTGGGTCTTTTGGAGCTTCTATTAACAAGGGTGAAATTATCAGTACTAGGGAGTGCAGTGAATTTGAATTCAGAACTACTCACCCCATTTTCTGCAGTAGCAGGAACATCATTAATTGAAAGCTCCATTGTATCTTCTGAGGAAGGTGGTTTAGAGGTTTCCGGCCTATTTTCCGGATAATTGCGATGGATAGATTGGATTTCTTGCAGACTGCAATCTTTTACTGCTTTCCATTCGAAGTATGGAGGAAACGCAGTCTTAAGGTGAAGAGCAGTGGTTTGGAAATAATCATAGAATTCTGGGGTCCAATCCTTAATAACTATTGGTTGATGTGGCATAATATTGTTGGAGGAAGATGTGTTGGCCATATTTCTGGCGCAAAAAGCACTAAAAAGTGCTATAGTAAGCGAAAACAGCTAAGTTATATCAAAACTTAGCAAGGAAGGTTAAAACCTTCAACTTAGCAAATGTTATCGAAAACTGCCGCCAGATGGCGACACTACGCAGCAAGAAATAAAACCGTCTGCTCTCTTCGGAGTCAGACACCGTTCCCGTCGGTCAATTCTGAATCTGGAGAAGTGCTCGTATATATAGGAGAGGGACCGAATTTAGCTCAACCAATAGGATTACGGGAAAGGTGGGGAGTGTGGCCAATAGGAATTTAGGAATGTTAGCTGTGTAAACAGTAAAAAAATTAAGAAAATGTTGACTGCGCGTTCATGTCACCCACTTAACCAAAAAATGGCTGCTTTCTATACTTTTGTAAACCGTGCCCTTAATATTTGTTCAAATCCTATTTTATAAAAATCTGAAATTAAATACTTGAAAGCCATTGCAATCGACAGAGGTTATAACCCTTCCATTATAGACAAAGCTATCCAAAAATTACAACTCCCTCGTATTTCGTCTACTAAATCAGTCTCTTCTAATATCAGTATTGTTTTACCCTATTTTCTTGAATCCAGCCAAACCGTAGCTAAAATTCTCAAACAATATGATTTTAAAATAATATTTTCGCCTTCCAATAAACTCACTTTTTCTCAGTTAAAAGATCCCATTTATATGTATAGTTCTTGGGGCATTTATAGTATTTCCTGTCAGTGTGATTTATCATATATTGGCCAAACTAAACGCAGTCTTAAATTTCGTCTAAAAGAACATATGAATTACGTCCGCAAACAAGAAACCAATAAATCGGCTATTTCTAAACTTTGCTGGGAGGAAAATCATAATTTTAAATTTAATTCAGTTAAAATAATTTGCAGACCTAAATCCAATCATGAACTCGATTTCTTTGAAGCTTTTCATATTTATAAAAATTTTAAAATAAAAATTTTTAAAAATTAATAATTAAATTAATAATATAAATATTTTAAAACTTGTAAATTGTAATTTTACATTCAGTCCACATTTTCTTAATTTTTCTACTATTTTTCTTTCCTAAACTCCTATTAACCACACTCCCCACCTTTCCCGTAATCCTATTGGTTGAACTAAATTCGGTCCCTCTCCTATATATACGAGCAATTCTCCAGATTCAGAATTCGTTTTGCACTGAAGACGGTACGCTTAAGGCTACTGAAACAGCTGTATCTTTGTCGTTTCTGACGTAGTAATTTATTCGGGTTTTATTATTTACTTATTTGTTTTTAATAAAGGAACAAATTTTCTTTATATGCTTCCCCCTGTATATTGTGGTATCAGTAAAAATTCGCGTGAAAAATATTTAAAAATCGTCTGCAAACTTACACAAAATAATTTTAGTACATTACAGTCCATGTAAGTGCGATTTTGTTTCAAACAGAACAGTATTGATACATAGTTAGATTTAGAGCAATTTGTTTCTTACTGAAAATGTTGTGCTTTACATTCATAACATTTTTCTTTTCTTTTCATTCTTTTTGTTTTCTTCAAATGAATTTATTCTTATTGTATTCTGCACTATTCTGGTTTACTAGCCCTTAAAGCTGTTTCTTTTGAAAAACTCGAGGGGCTGATTTTTTAAATGAGGGTGAATTGTGTTACTATGTCGAAGTATATACATACACTGTTAAAAATGTCTGTAAATTTAATGTAAATATTTATCCACAGTCTCATAAATTTACAGTAATTCTTAGGTAAAAGTGAATAATCGAGATTCTCAATCTTTATTCTGTATTTTTACCTAATTTAATTTTTTAATTAAAATTAAAAATGACTGTTTCTACTTTAGAAAAAGCATTCTAAGTCCGAAATATATTTTCACCAATAATTAATTAAATTAATATTAGTTATTAAAATGAAAGTATAAAATAAGTTTTTTAACATCTCTGTTTATTTTACTCTGTAATTTTACGTAAGACTTAAGATAATAGGTTACACAGAGTTTCCTGTTAAATTTTTAACAGTGTATATATACATATATACATATATTGTATATGTCGCAGTGATTCTCTATCTCGCAGTGATTAAACACACATCACAAATGTCTGAACACAATTGATTAACTCGGTAGCAGATGGCTGTTTTTATAATCTTGCCGAAGATGCGGACTGTGAAATTAATAGATCATTCCATAAAAACTTAGCTCACTCCGTTCCTAATTCAGATAGTGCTTCCAGATTTTGGCAATACAAAAATCGCTACTTTCCATCAAAATTAATTCGTAATTAATACATAATTGTCTCCAAACTTGCACTCGCCAAGTTTGCTGTCAAAACCGACCTTCGTGCAACCAATATGCTGCTGTTGTTATTCTTTTTTGTACATACACTGCAACAGTAAACCTATTAAAAGGAAGGATGTTTATTCTTTATAACTGTATCTATTTTTATTTATTTATTCATTTATTTATTTCAGTTTGCCATTACTTTCCTAGATATATTTCAACTACCACGAAATCGATGTCCCAGTGAATGATATTGCTTATAAATGAAATGTTGAAAAGCATTATTATATAAAAATAATAATAATATTTAGCTTTATTTTAATCATTTTTGAAATTATTGTATAATTTATGACTAAATTGAAAAACATTTCTGTCCAGTAAATTTTTCCTGGGAAATATTTAAAAGAGATTTGTTTACGTTTAAACTTGTAAACAATAACTTATTTTTATACATATTTAATATTTTTTTTTTTTGATTTCTCTCAAAAAATTATTAGTTAAGGACTTTTATTTAAAAGAGACTTGTTTACGTTTAAACTTGTATAAACAGTAACTTATTTTTATGTATTTCTTAACTCTTTCTTTTGATCTCTCTCAAAAAATTAATAGTTTAGGATTTTTACTATATCAATTCACTCATGCATTTATAAGCAGAAAAACTATCCATGTTTACTTCAACAAAAAGAAATGCATACGTTTTAAAGAAAATATTTTGCAGAAAGTTATGATTTTCGTGAATAGAATTTCCTTCTTGATATTTCCAATATTTTAGCACTTTTTTTTTTTTTTTTTTTTTTTTTAAGAAATGAGGCTTTAAAATACTTGTAGTAAACGCAGTTTATTCAGCATAGCAATCAATATATGGGGTGACAAGAAAAAATCGCCCCAGAATTTAAAAGAAATAACAAAATAGTCAGAAGAATTTTATAGTGGTCGGCTATGTCACGTTTTCAATACCACTTTTTATTACTTTCTCTTACCCATAAAGTAGAGAAAGTATTGTTTTTGGGTCAAATTTTCGAACGCGGGATTTTGTTATATTTACACGTTTTGAGGTCCCCTGAATACGAAAATCATGTTTTTAGCAAATGGTCTGTGTTTATGTCTGTGTCTGTGTGTGTGTGTCTGTCTGTAATGAGCATATCTCAAGAACAAATAGTAGCAGACATTCCAAACTTGGTATTCTAAATGTGTATCATATATAAATGCTACAGTAAGCTTTTCGTTAAGATCAAGCAAATGGTTCGTGTACAGGGACAATCAAGAGAATTCTAATACATTACGTCTATGGGGGAATTGCAGGTAAGTAGAGTTTAACGTCTCTAGACTGCACTAAACCAAATGAAACGAATATATATATTTTGTAATAGAGATAGTCAACTGGGAAAAAAAATTTTGTATGTGTAGGAGCCTCGCCTCCCCCCTGGGGGGGAAGTCCCCCCTCGAGGGGAGTAAATTGTCATGATGGGTATCTTTCAAAAGAGCTCGCCAATACCTTTAAATCGAATGGTTGAACCATCGATCTGCGATAATTTAAAGCAAAGTTATCGATTTTTTTCACTTTTAACAAAAAAAAACTTAGAAAAAAAATCGTTTTTTTTTTTTTTTTTTTTTTTTTTTTAATATTGAGAATAAAATGGACTTTTCTTGAATATTGTTATACTACTTCTCTAATATGGAAATCGTTTGCATTATCATAAAAGATAATTTTTTTAAATAATAATTTTAATAAATTATTTTTTAAAAACAGAATTATTTTTTAATAACCGAATTAAATTTTATATAAATCTAAGGTGCATTAATGAAACGGAGGGGTCGAGGGGGGCGCTAGCCCCCCTCACACAGAACTAATTATCATATAAACCTCTTCAGAAGCCTAATATGAATTGTTGAACATAGGTTTACATAACATCGTTATCTTACCTCTTAATCTCCAACCTGTATTTATAGTATTAAATTTCTGGGTAAGAGAAAGTCGTTTGAGTGACACACCAGATTATTATTTTTTTTTTAAAAGAAAAATTTAGTAATCGTTTTCAGTTATTAACGCCGATTGAACAATACGGAGATTGCTAATCCGACCCAGGCCGCGGAAGCCCGGTCAGTAGAGCGCCGAACTCGCAATTGAAAGATTGCGGGTTCGATACTCGAGCCATTCAAAGACCGTCGTGCCCACTAATGTTGGCTGGTGCACGTAAAATCCGTCGTGGACGCAATATTCTTTATGTCCCGACCCAAATTATACCTGTGATGCTCACGAAAATGGGGGAGCCATCCCCTCCAGGATCAAAATTGTAATGTCATGTCTCTAGACCATCCTAGGGAAGAGTACCAGATCATCGCCAACTGCACATTGCGCTGAAACCCGACGAACCGACCAGCTAACCCGACCCCTGATATTATTTATATAATAAAAAATAAGATGTATATTTTCTACATCTAATATACACTATGCGTCCAGAGTTGCCATAAACGAGAATTTGCATACCAGAATTTTCATATAATAATTTTTTTTAATAAATATAAATTATTGAGGTTTAGAGGTTTGGCGTCGCACTAGTTCTACACTATGGCCAATTGTCGATGGTCTGGGACTTACTCCTAAGGTTGGTCCGAAGACATACCATCACAATTTTGATCCTCCATGGAGAGGATGACTTCCCTTGCTTCTGTGACCCCTAGAGGTATAATCCGTCGTGTAATATCAACGAATATCGACATTAGTCAAGTTTAAAATTACTATATAAAATAGAGGTATTTAAATTTTTCTTTGTGATAACCCTTTTGCTAATACGTAATTTGCTTGATACGCAAGGGAATACTAAAGTTTTGAAATACTAGTTTAAGGTTGCAATTAGTCAAATTTAGACTTTCTCCCTTCCCATGAAATCCTATTGAATTTTTGTTGCTTTATACTAAAAAGATACCTCATTCAAAAAAAAAAAAAAATAAAAAAATAAATAAAAATAAAATCCAATTTTTTATTTATTTATTTATTTATTTATTTATTGTAATAAATATTTTAACCCAGTGCTTTAGTTTTCAATCTGTAAAAGAAATATTTGCATTTACTTTTTTTTTTTTTTTTTTTTTTTTTTCACACTAAGGTAAAAGGCGACATGTACAAAGAGTGGAATTCAAAAATAGGAATTTGAAAACTTCATTTTTTAATGAAATATCCTTATAATACGAAGCAACAAAAATCTCATTAGATTGTATGGGAAGGGCGAAAGAGTGAATCTGACTGATGAGCAGCCTTAAGTGTTGGCATATCGATTTCTGAAAGTTGTCTTTGAATCGCAATTTCTAACTTGAAAATTGTTTTTGGATTCTTTGAATACAGTATATATTTTTACCATTTCTCCCCAACTAATCTATGACACGGAATCTTAAAAAGTTTAAAAGACGGAAGGAGGTCACTCCCCACTATGCAACAGTTTTGAGCGATTTTAGACTCCAGGAATAATATATGAGGAGTGGGCATACGGCGGTCAGCATGCAGAGTAAATAAAGTTAAATCTTGTCTACTCAAGATGGCTGCCGCAGTAGAAACGCTACTGTAGGAGCCATATTGAATCTGCCAAAACATT
Source organism: Salticus scenicus (assembly GCA_963930645.1). Lineage (NCBI taxonomy): Eukaryota > Metazoa > Arthropoda > Arachnida > Araneae > Salticidae > Salticus > Salticus scenicus. Next base: position 24,273,076 of record OZ005660.1, read on the forward strand.
GCCTAGTTACGCGTAAATTAAAGAGTTCTGCGGTTATGATTTTGGTTTCATGTTTTTCCGGACATGTCATCTCCTCTTATATCATTCCATAACAGTCATCGGCGATGATAAATTTCTCGTTGACCAAGTAACTGTAATAACTTTTCCAGTATTATTCTCGCTCTAACTTTTATACACGATTAAAGATAAAATGAAAAAGCAGGCTTTTACAGTCTTTAACAGCGGATCATGCAGAGCCTGATTAAAGGGGAAGCATACATTATTTATACTTACACCGTTATTTTTTAACAAATACTTTCCTCCAATAATAAACACAAAATTCTCATTAAAAATTATTTTGAAAGAATTCTGGTGTCTGATAACGGTGAGTAAATTGGATTGTTTTACACCGTTCATTTTTTATAAAAAATATTTCCTGGTCAAAGCGTGGAATTTCTATGACATAAAGTAAAAAATAATTGTAAAAATATTCCGGTGAGAGCGGAGATAATGTGTGCTTCCCCCTTAATCAGGCTCTGGGATCATGGGCTATATTTGTAAATCATTTTAATTTGCGACCGCAAACTGTAATCTAACGGTGCATTACAGTTTCTGTGGATGAATGGCAGCGGCATAATACAGTTATTTATGACCTAATACAGTCTGAAAAGAGAACAGTATAAAGTTAAGCTAGTAGATATTGCACACGTTAAAGATCGGAGAAGAATGTTCGAGCTGCAACTCCACATAAATGTACAACAGCAATAGTGGATTGCCGACTTGAATGTGTAAATTGATTGTTATGGCCGCTTGAGATAAAATATGGTTATTTTATCTTGTTTTCAAAAATAAATGCTTGAATTTTCATATAACTTTCTAGGAAATTCTATATAAAGACAGTAGTTCAAAAAAAATTTTAATTAAACTATTTCCGATAAGTTACTATGTGAGGTCGAGACTATAGACCATCACCAAAGTTGGGACGGTTAATTCGCTTCGTCGCCAGTGACTCGGCGAAAGTCTTGGTCGGATGAGTTTTATGTCGACAGAGTGCTGCAATGAAATAATTAGGCTCTGAGAGTCAGATGGGTGGAAAATGATTTGTAAGGTTTTTATTGAAATGAAGGGAAAGGAAGTTGTAGAATATAGTATAAGATGGAGATTGTTTTGGTAGATGAGGAAATAGTGAATTGGTAGTGGTAGAGAATGGTAGCGGATTAGTGTGTGAGGAGGGGGAGTAAAAAGTAATATTCGTGGTGATAGTTTTATGCGTATGTTAAGTGATGGTAGAGAGGTATAGTGTCGTAGCGTAAAGTAAGAGAAGAATCTGACGCGCCTCGGGAATCCGGCCGATAATTCTGGTGTGAGAATAGTTAGTGATAACAGAGAGTAGCCGTCGACAAGATCATTATTGGTGAGATAAGCTACCTTTTATTTTATGCTTTGTTAAAGTTATTTCGGGGTTTATTGAGAGTTAAAATTGAGTTAGCCCAACACCCTCCTTGATATTGAACGTTAAATAAACTCATATTTATTGTTTAACTTTGTCTTGAGCTCTTATTACTATATAATTAAGTAATTAAGTAATTAAGTTAATCTTTAAGATTGAGGAATCGAGATCATGGCCTCACAACTATCCTAAACTAACAGCACAAAAACCAACGGTTCTGTATAAAAACGAATAACTATTGAATAAAAAACTGCGCAATCTCTGTTACCGAAATGAGAAAGCTTGTATATTCTTTTCTTATGTGAAATTGCGCATTGATTCCATAAAATTCTGTACTAAGAGAGATTGCACCTTGATTCCGTTAAATTCGGTACTAGAAGAGATAACGCAGCTTATTGGTAATGATAAGATAATGAAGATGAGTTTGTTAAATGTCTTGAACTGTACGAGGATACAATTGTACCAAGTGAATGGATTAGTTTAAATGTGGTACTTTTGGCAGGTGATTGCACGAAAGCTGCACCATTTACAACAAACAATAAGTGCAACAATTAGGGTCAACGACAGATTAGGTCAGCTACAACAGATTAGATCAATTCTTTTGACTTTCTTTCACCCATAAATATGGAAGAGAAAGTATTGTTTTGGGGGTCAAATTTTCGAACTTGAGTTTTTGTAATAGTTACACATTTTAAGGAAGTATTGTTTTGGCGTCAAATTTTTGAACTTGAGTTTTTGTAATATTTACACGTTTTAAGGTCCTGTGAATCCGAAAATCATGTTTTTAGTGTTTGGTATGTGTCTGGTATATGTGTGTGTGTGTTATCCACAGTTATATATATGGTGTGTGTATGTTTGTTTTATCACCGTATCTCAAACACAAATAGTAGCAGAAAGTCCAAATTCGGTATTCTAAGTCTGTATCATAGGAGGATGCTACACTAAACTTTTCAATGAGATCAAGCAAATTGTTCGTATACAAGACTGTTCAAGAGAATTCAAATACATTACGTCTATGGAGAAAATTTCTGGTAAGGACAGTGTAGTATTTGTAAGCTGCATGAAACAAAATGAAATAAGCATATATTTTTATATGCATAAAAGCATGTTTTGTGCACACAGGACTACAACAGACGAATTTTTTTACATTCTTTCCATACCACTATTTCCATTCATTTTGAAGGAATAAGCTCATTCTCTTGAGAAATAAACTTATTATAAATTGACAACTCCAGTAATTAATCCCCCGCTCTTCTACAGATATAAAAAATATTGTATGGTTGACTGTTAGTGTTACCAACACTTTCTTATATTTTCTCAATGATTAGTAAAAACTAATTCTCATCGTATACATTTATATGAAATTTTGTCCTAAACTACCAAATTAAAAATTAAAAAAAAAAGGATGACAACGCCTCCTTTTGGGACATTTGCATGAAAAGCTGATAGGCACTAATTTATGTGAAGGTACCATACCTAAAACTTTTTACAAAATTCTGTGCATTAGTTTTCGAATTAGAATTGACAGAAAATTATCGGCACCCATAAACATATAGACATTTTCTGAAGATGTTCAATTCTGTTCTGGACTCCTCAAAACGTATAAATCCATCAAAAACCGGAAGCTGTATATTTTAACGAATGCAATATTTCCTTCTATTGAATATATAGAAGAAAGCAGAAATATTTTAACAGGAAATGACTGTCTGTACAAGAATTTTCTTTTTCATTGAAATACAGCTGATGAATGGAAAGTCATATCTTCTTAGATATCTGATTTTTTATGATAAAAAATGAACAAAAATTTTCTCGATATTCGCTTATTTATAGTTTTATTCTAGCCTTCAACCCAACATTCTTTATGATACTTCTCTTAGAATTTTTAGTGATGTAGTGAAATGTAAAATTGTGACATACACAGAAAACATTTTGTCGTGTCGAATTGAAAATTCAATTTTATAGACATCTATTGATGCATGCATTTGACGAAAAAAAGAACTTCTAAGGTGAAAACACTATTCAAATCAAATAATAAACTAAAACATCTTTTTAGAAAGAAAATTCAAGTTTTATTTATAATATTATTTTACGTTTTTAACTGACATTTTTCATTTTTGTTTCTTAATATGTGATACTCTAATTTGGCCGTAAATCAAAATAATGTATCACATTATTTAAAACGAAAAATGTATTGTTCAAATCAATAAACAAATAATTTTCCTTTTAAAATATCACATAAGTAATAAATGTATATATATATATGTAGAAACTAAAGTGGGCGTTAATAATTAATTACTCGATTACTATTAACTATAAATTTAATAAAGAATAACTATAATACAGTTTTTTGTACAGGATGGATAATATGAATTAAAGAGTCATGTCGTATTCGTAACACGTATATATCGTCTATGCTAGAAAACACAGTTTATGAATACTAAAGGTCACTGAGTAAGTTTATCGTCTTCGAAATAGTGCACAGTTTATATTCCATAAAATACTTCTCGTCAACACTCACAACTTCGGCTTCGTCTTTAACCATTTTTAGAAGAGCATGCGGCATGATACAGGACACCGTATCGTCAAAGTCCCGTCGTCAACTGAACCATTTCTCGTAAGTGCTCCAAGACTCCGTCTATGGGGATGCGTGCGCAGGGGATGAGAATGACGACATCCTTCTGACATCATGTTACGTGTTGGTTACGTCACTCCGTCAAGGTTCTCGTCGCTGAGTGAGATAAATAGATCTGTGCAAAGCTGGTCTTTGAGTCAAATGTCCGAACAGGCAAGGTGCTTCTACCACACATATATATATATATATAACACAGCTTTATTCCAAACTGTGCTAAAAAGTCAGATTAAACGTAAAATCCGTCGTGGCCGCAATATTCTTTATGTCTCTATCTAAATTATACCTGCGAGGCTCACTAAAGTGGAGGAGCCATCCCCTCTGTGGAGGATCAAAATAACAATGGCATGTCTCCGGACCATCCATAGGGATGAGTAACAAATCATCGCCAACTGCACATTCCGCATCACTAGTGCGAAGTTAAACCCGACGATCCAACCAGCTAACCCGACCCCTGATATTATTTATATAACAAAAAAAAATAAGATGTATATTCTACATCTAATATACGCTATGCGTCCAGAGTTGTCATAAAGGAGAATTTGCATACCAGAATTTTCAAACAGTAATTTTTTTAAATAAATATCAATAATTGAGGTTCAGAGGTTTTCTGTTGCACTAATGCTACACTATGAGTGATTGGCGACGATCTGAGACTCACTCCTATGGGTGCTCCGGAGACATGCCATCACAATTTAAATCATCTACGAAGAAAATGGCTCTCCCACTTCGGTGAGCCGTTAGACTTGTAAACTAGATGGGAACGTGGAAGACACTGGGGCCACGACGAATTTTACGGGCACCACCCACCGTTAGTGTACACGATGGTTTTCGGCCAGTTCGATTGTCGAACCCACAAACTTTCAATTACGAGTTCGGCGCTCGACCGGCCAGGCTATATCGTGGCCTCATACAGTGGAAATGGGTTAAGACATAATGGACTTTATCCGTGTTATGTAATAAACTTTTGGCACGTGACTACTACAGGGGAAAATGCAGAATTATAATGTTTACATTTATGTTTTATGGGGAAATGTTTGTATTCTATAGGGAAATATTTGTATCCTAGAGGGAAATCGAGAATCAGAAGTCACATGTTAAGTATGATTTAGCCTCGAACCCAAGAAAATGGATATTGTCCATTACAAAATCTGAAACAACCAGATAATTTGTCCCCTTAAAACTTGCCTTGTTGTGTCGAGACTGTGAAATTGCTTTGGTAATGTATTACCAATCGACTATAAACTCAAGTATAAAATTTGATCCAAATAAATTCTGAGGAATTTAGTTGAAAGCAAATCGCAAAATTTAACACAGGCATAGAGATTTTTGCCCCTAAAACATGCCCCTGGACAGATAGATCCCTAAAAATGATTGCATACTATCACCGATCATGAAAATGAGTACAAACTTAAGTAAAATCGGTTTGGTGAAAGAATTAAAATTTACTGCAAGATTGGAGACGACACAACAAATAAGTTAAATGCATTCATGTAAAAAATTCTGGACTAGAGTTAGGCCCCCAGGACTCCTCGAAAGTCCATTACTATTTGAGCATGCAGTGTCATAGGAGTTATACAGTCGGTATTCGGTAACAAAAGTATTCGAACACTAGCCGAAAATTCCTGTGTAAAAAAAGTAGAGTTAATACTGTTTTGTTAAATAAATCCTTGTCGAATTATGTTCTTAGACTGACTAAGAACATGATTTGACAATGATTTACTTAACAAAACAGTACTAACTTTACTTTTTTATATAGGAATTTTTGCTAGTTTTCGAATACTTTTGTTACCGACTGTACAGCATACATGTATGCGAACTTTCAGCTCGGATGATAGACAGTTGGTTAAAAACCTTAGAACTAAAATTGGTGTCGCAGCGCACCCAGGCCCTTCAAAGTGCGTTACTGCTTGAGCTAATGTAGTATGTGAAGTTTTCTAAAGGTAATTTTGGATTTAAAACCCTGCATGTTATAAACAAAGGAACAGTCGGTAACAAAAGTGTCCGAACACTAGCAAAAACTCCTATGTAAAAAAAGTACATTTCATACGGTTTTGTTAAATAAATCCTTGTCGAATCCTGTTCTTAGTCAGTGTAAGAACATGATTCGATTAGGATTTATTTAACAAAACCGTATGAAGTGTGCTTTTTTTACATAGGAATTTTTGCTAGTGTTCGGACACTTTTGTTACCGACTGAACGTATGAAAAATTGTCGACGTTATTAAAGAAACATTTAAATCTCCGTTAATATAAGAGCAATTCTCATATCAACTTATATCTGTAATTAAAAGAAAGCTCATTACCACATAGTGTTGCTAGAACTCAATTCAAGCATTAATTTTTACAGGGTGATCCCAAAGATTATATATTTTTAGTTAATTTGTGGCTTATCCCCTTTTAGCCTTCGGAACAAAACTTCCGCAGGAATATGTGATATAGCATGTTCTTTTTACCGCTAAAGTTTTAAAAGAATCTATGAAATATTTGTTTAAATATTCGAAAAAAACGTCTAGATAGCTTAGCTATTGTCATCCGTCCTTGGCAATTGTGCACCACACCAGTGTATTAAAGATTAAAATGTGTCGGGGTGTTTTGATCCCTTTTGTATATTTATACATAGTTGTATAATTTTATCTACTTATAAGTTTATGCTTTATTTTATGAAGATCAAAATGAGATTTTCTATTAAAAATACCTTACCTTAAATCCTTAAAAATATGAGCTTTATATATTCGGTCCCGACCGGATTCAAAATTTCCAGGGCTTATCTTTTTAGTGCATATTTATGCGAGTTAAATACTGAATTAGTTACTGAATTACTCACATAAATATGCACTAAAAAGAGAAGCCCTGGAAATTTTGACAACCAGTAATTCAGTAAATGACGTCGAGCACAGTTTGATCCCACCTGAGTGGCAACACCTTATCAAGACCAAGAAAAGAAGTGAAGAAATGGTGGACGAAAGCGATGAAGAAAGAAAATAAACCTCCGGGCAGTAGTCGTCGTTCGAGCTGTGAGGATGGTTCCAGTCGGAACCGAATATATAAAACTCGTATTTTTAAGGACTTAACCCTTTCACGCTCAAGGGAAATATTTTTCCCTTCTACAAAAATCGTTATCGATTGTTCAATTATTATTGAATCGATATATTTTAATGAATGTCAAAATAAAACGTATGTCCAAGGCAGCAAATGTGTTTCTGAACGAATAAAAAAAAAACGTATAGAAAATAGGACACATAATAAATGTGTTATGTGCAATGTCCACTTGTGCTTTACAAGTAAACGAAATTGTTTCGTAGAATACCATAACTAGCTATTTATTTTACTTTTCTGATAATTTTTATATTACAAAGCAATAAATTTGTATTACAAAGCAATAAATAAAATACCGATATAATAAACCTAACTCTTCGTTTATTTACTTTTATGGTCCACAGGGAAAAATATTTCCCATGAAATTATAGGAAATCTATACACCCTGCTATGTTTTTCTGGTGATATTCTCTTACTTTACACCCACAATAGCTAAAATATTGTGTTGTATTGGCATATTTAGTCTTGGACATCTTATGGTCCTGTAAGGGTTAATGTAAGGTATTTTTAATTGTTTTTAATGAATTTTAATCCTTTCGTAAATAAAAATATGTTTTTTGAGATTTTCTATTTTTAAGGAAATTTAAAATAATTTATTTACTTTATTTACCAAAGTCATTTTATTTTTATCTCATTGAATGCCCCGACAATTGGATGAATGATAATATAAAATCTGTTTATTCTCTCTCTCCCCAAATGCTGACAGCACTGAATTTAACTAGTAGAGTATAAACAAATATCGATAGTAACGTCACATGTACTTTTAACTATCAAATTGGATCTTTATCCCGCTCCTATCACAATGGGGACTATCTTCCTTCTAGAGCGAACTAATTGCAATTGATGGTAAACATATCAAGCTTTTAAAATGAATTCCATTTCCTGAAAGTGGCGTTAAATCACAGTCGGCTGGACATTCACAATTATTTCTAATTTGACGGTACTACATTTTCTAATTAGATGTTAATCGTTTTAATCGTATATATTCTAAAATAAAGAATAATTCCTCAATATAAATAATCTTTAAAAAAAAAAAGTTAAATTGAACACGTGTCATTTGTTAATTATATTAAAAACACTTTAAACACACGTAAATTTAAATTTTATTTAAAAGATGTTAAAAAAATGTATCCGAAGCTTTTCGCTTTAATAGTAAAGCATCATCAGGGATTTTTATTATTCGTTTCCAATGAGCAGTTTTCAAATATTTTTTCTTTTCACAGTCAACAGTTAAGTCTTTTATTAACGTGAATAGCAGCAAAGTCAGTTTGAAGTCCGGTAGAGGCATAGAATAATAATAAAGGTTATTATTATTCTATTATTATTATTATTCTATGGGTAGAGGTTGGATCAAGTAACTAAGGAAAATAAGAGAAGCTGGAACTATTGAAATATCACGCGAGGCTATTGTAGGAGAAAAACCATCATGAATTAGCAGAAATAAACTATTATCTATTTTATAATATCCGCGATTGTAATGCTCTCCCTCTGGTGGGCTAAGGTGAAATTAACAATAAAACTGGACGGATAGCTTTCACGCTTTCGTCGAAACACCATTGATTGCTGCTGCTGTATATTCGATAGGATGAATAAATCCGGCAAAAAAGATAACACATGCTGCTGTGTGCTACAGGTGTACTAGTAACTCCAATGGATCAAGAAATCCGGAATTAAGCTTCCATTTGTTTCCAAATGACAAATTTAAAATTCCAGTTGCCTCCGCTAATGAAAAAAAAAAGCTTTAGTTAGTAGAAAGTCTGAATGGATTAGACGTTTACGAATTGGGAAAGAAGTATCGTCAAGTATGACTGTTTATTTGAAACATTTCGCACCTGAGGATTTCACAAGTAATAATACGTTTAATTTTGTTTTAATTATAAAATATTTTAGATAAAGCTGATCGTTTCCTTCGCTAACGAGCAAAAGCAAAAACGATCACATTTCATGGATGTCATGGAACAACTATAGTATTGGTCCACAAGTGCATTTGGTGATTTTTCTTTGGTGATTATGGCGAAATGTCGTTTTTGCAAATGGTTGCGATGGATTCCAAGCGTAAACAAAAGCGTATTTTATTGCAAAGAATCCAGAAAGGCATGGCATCGTTATCGTTCAAAACGGTGCCAAAGAAAAATCGCCAAATCCAGTTATGGACCAACTCTATAGTTGTACCTTTATTTTTATTTATTTATTTATTTATTTTAATGTACCTTTGTTGTAAGATAACATATAGATGCAGTTAAAATACAGTGGAATTATTAAATAATAAAATGCAATAATTTTCATTGCATCCTATTATGCAATCAATTTTCCATGATGTAATGGCGGAGAAAAAACAATAATAAATACACGTGGCTATTATATTTACTAACAACTTCAGGTGAGAAAGCGCCATCTATCGATCATTACAAACGCGGATTGGGCCATATTATTGGCAAAATTGCAGCATCTTTGGAATTTATTGTATTTTTGCATTTAATTATATTAATAGCTTCGGAAATGTAAAGTTCTTGGATAGTAGATGGTGCTGTAATAATTTTGGCTTTATCCCATATAGGGTTAGCGTTTGAATTGGCATAAATGAAGTCGACTAGAGTAGAACTATTTCCTTCTTTCATATTTCGTATGTGTTCTTGTATTCTTTTATTTAAAGTCCTCTTAGTCTGTCCAATGTAATAGAAAAGTTCTTTATTGTTTTCGATGGGAATTTGATAGACTCCTCCAGTGGGTCCATTTAAGTCGCGGTCATGAAGGGTTAATTGTTCAATAGTTATAGGAGAACTGAATGGGATAAATAAATTAAATTTACGTTGTATATAATGAATAAAGCAAAAAGTTCCAGATAAATTTTTTTAACATCTTTTAAATAAAATTTAATTTTACGTGTGTTTAAAGTGTTTTTAATATAATTCCTCAATAACTATTTTTCGTTATTTATTTTTAATATAAGTTACGGTACTGACATTAATGCAGTTTATTTTATCAAATAAAATAAATTATTTTTTAGCAAAACTAGCTAGCGAAAATTATTTTTAATAATACCTCATACAAAATATGTATTCAAAGGAAATTATAACATTAAAATGTAATCAATTGTTTGTTGTATTTACCGTCTCTGCATATTTAGTGTCTTCAAACTATGTCCAACCTTCTTTCTTTTAAAATCACAAGACTTCCTTCTACTAGATGATCAAAAAATATCTGACCAAAATTTAAAGGGTGGTAGAAAGAATTCGCAGTACAATGCGTGTTCGGAAACGATGCGCGAAGAGGGTAGAGAGCGCTATGTAGGGGAGTCAAAGAAGCCGAAAATGCAGAAAGCTGTTATTTCCCGGTGTGAATTCATACAGTATGAACGCTTCACGAATGCTGAACTAGTAGATATCCATCTAACATCATTAAAAAAGAAAAAAAAAAAAAAAATCTGCATTGCTGGCTTGTTTCGACTGCCCTACGCAACTCCCTCTACCACATTCATGCGGCGTTTCCGACTACGCAGTATACTACAAATCCTTTTATATTCGTCCCCTCTAACCCCTTTAAATTTTGACCAGACATTTTCCGATCATCCAGTATGTAGTACCATTTCGAGAACGTAATAACGAGGTTATACTGTATTTAAATTATTCATATATCGTTAAACGCTAGTTAACCAACATAATTCACTTACTCATGTATATATATATATATATATATATATATTAAGTGCGACAGGATTATTTCTTTCAGACAGCGATTTTGCTTTGTCACACTTCCAATATGCCAGGATGCCTGCCAATATTCAATTTTACCATTTAATTTTTTAAACTATCGTAAGATATTTAGAAACTTTATTGATAAACTCATCAACCGTGAAAATGCATTTTCAGTAGTTTGGAGTATAAGATTGATTTTTTTCTACACCAACTGAGGGAAAAGTACTAGAGCTGAGAATTGAACCCAGGGCCTCCGCTTAACGTGCGGATGCTCTTCCACTGAGCCACCCTAGCCGATATTCAGCTCGACATTTCTCGCGCAATAACCTACAGATTACCGTTTGCGTTACAAGGTTACCCTTTGCAGATACGGAAAACCTTGCTAACAGTTATTATATGAGAAATGTCGAGCTTGTTATTAACCAGGGTGGCTAATAGCAATTTTTTTTTTTATTACAAGATTGCAATATATAAATTAGTCCTGTTGTATTAAATTAAACTCTGTAAAAGACAGATTTATTTATTTTTCTTTCCATAAACCTATAAATTCATGTAAATCTTACGTATTTAAATATAAAGATTATTTTTCGATATGTACACTTTCACACTAACATTTAATGAAAATTGGGAACAAATCTAAATGTTCTTCAATATTCTAATTTAAATTAAGTACAAACATTAAAGAAGATAGGGGTAACAGAATTAAAAGCTATGTGAATGTAAGATTAATTTTATATGCGTAAACTTTTGACATGTGTCTTTAAAACAATTGTATAAGACGTTTCGGGTCGGGTTCGGGTATAAAGAAATCGGGTTCAGGTTATTAAAGTTCTCTATTGCGGGTTTGGGTCGGTTTTCGGGTCGAAGAAAAGAATTTTGTCGAGTTCGGAATTCAGATCGGGTAAACCCGGCCCCTGCAAGACCCTTTACTCTCACTAACAAGGAAACATTCAAAAGGTGTCATCTTCAAAAAGTATTGAAAAAAATATATGTGATTCTACTCATCATAAAACACCAGGAAATGAAAAAATTATCGGCTGAAATCAATTACCGCGACCACAAAAAATTATCAAAATTACGCATATTTGGCGATTTCACACTGCCAGGCGTTTGATTTTGAGTACTTGGCGGAAAAGTAAAAAACGGTTCTGTTCGTACACGGCAATCTCGGTGCTAGCAAACGTATCGCCTAACAGCGCTAAATCGCCAAATATGCTTAATTTCGATAATTTTTTCTGGTCGCTGTAATTAATTTCAGCCGCTAGTTTTTCATTTTCTGATGTTTTATGAAGAGTAGAATCACATATATTTTTTTCAATTCTTTTTGAAGATGACACCTTTTGAATGTTTCCTTGTAAGACGGAATGTTGAGTGATTTTCCACCTTTTCCCGAGGCGGGGAAAGAAGACAAAAACACGTTTGCAAGCATAACTCGGCCCAAAATTACTTCAAGATGAAAAAATTGCACATGGGGAAACTAGACTTGAGTAAAAAAAAAAAAAAAAAAAATCAATTTTTGGCACCTTTGGAATTTTCGATTTATGAGGGAAGAGGGGAAAAATCGAATGGAAATTTTCACAAAAATCTGGATTTTCGAGTAGAGCTCTACTAAAACTTTTAGTACAAAGATTCTGAAAACGACCGTGCGTCTTCTTTTAAGGATATTTACAAAATCTTATTTTAAGTTTCTTGCGATTTTTGATTTTAGAGGGGAAGTTATAAGAGGGCAAATTCGAGACGCCTTCTCCCTTTTAACGCTACATTTTTCTTTTGCAAAATCTATGGAAACTGCGATCACGAATTTTCATGTGTGTTTAAAATGCCATAGGTCTTCGAAGAAAAATTTAAATTTTAGCCAATTATGTTCACGCACTATATCAGACAATTAATTTCCACATTGGTTGCTGCTTTTGAAAAAATTGGCACATTGTTGAAAAAAGAGGGTTCTTCTACCAGTCATAAAGACTGGTAGAAGAACCCTCTTTTTTCAACTTCTTTTTTGTCCAGCCGCTGTATTGTTTAACCACTATCATATGTATTTTTAATAAGCTGGCCTTCAGATGCCGTAGTCAGTGTCTGCTTCTAGCAAATATTTTCAGATTTTCTTGAAAATAATATATGTTGTCCTAGTTTACTATGGTACGTTCCTTATTTAAAATGGTATAAATAGTACAAATGGCTTGTATACAGGGACACCCAAAAGAATGCCAATGCATTGCGTTTTATGAGAGGCATTTTTATAATAATATTTAAATAACTTTATATTGCGCAATTTTATGATGTAATTGACATTTATTATTCATGTGTTAAAAAAAAAATTCGCTTTAGAATATGGTACGTTTAGCGTTAAGATTTACAGGACTACACTAAAATAGTCAGATATAGAGCTGCTAACTATGCTAGTTCATCCGTAATGATATTAAATCCCGCCTTTTTTTCACACCAGAATAGTTGTAGAGCAATAGTCTGCTTATTTAATCATGAGACCATATTGCTAAATATTACTCTACAACTATTCCAGTGTGTAAAAAAGGCGGGACCTAATACCATTACGGATAAACTAGCATAGTTAGCAGGTCTACAGATACTTTAAAAGTTAGCACTGGAAACTGCTAGAATTGCATTTCGTTTGTGTTAAGTGTTTGTAACGCTTTCCTCTAATGTTTAAGCATGATTATGAATTTAATTAGCGTATCTATCTGTTTTTTTTTTTTTTTTTTTTTTACCGTTGTATAATCACGTAAGAAAAGTGCATTAAGTTTAAATGATACAACGAGTACGTGCAGTTAGAAATTAATACCGTAAAATACCGCAAAAGCACCCCCCCCCCTCCTCGATTGAATGCCTCCTGTGCATTGCGTTTAATTTTCGTTTGTTCTGAAAATATCAAATAAGCGTCCCCAATCGCTCAGCTCAGCGGTAGACTCTATTCGAATATAAGGCAGTTTATTTATTTATTTATTTTTATGTTTTTTACTTCTTTTTTAAGATTCGCCTTCATAAATAAGAACATTGGTTTGTTTTGTAATAAATTGGGCACTGTGATTACTTGAAAATGGAAAACATAAGCTTCCTAAAATATAGACAACTTTTTTTAAACAAAATATTGGAAGTGGGAATGGGAAAAAAAGAGTTTCTAGAATTTTTTTTCCTTTAATTGAATGCCTGTTAACCAAGAGTTAACTATATTTTATTTTTTTTTTATACCATTGCAATTTAAAGTAAATGCGTATGTTTTGTTTTTAAATCATTTTTTATGCCTATTAATTTTAGCAGGAAAATATATGTTATTCTCCAATTTTTGCCAATTTTTTCCGTTTACCCGTCCACTCCCGAAATATATCCTGATTTTCTTCCAAGATTGAGGAATGTTTGGACGGTATTTTACGGTAATCTACACGAATCGCGTGTTGTTTCGTTGTTATTTAACCCTCGCTTTCCCAAAATCAAGGCGTTGCTGCAAAAAATTGCTTTCAGGTGCCGTTTGGCACGTTTTGCGAAAGTCACTAGCACCGCGCCTTTTTGTATAGTTTCAGGGGTACATACAAACGAAACACTTCCAGTTGCAAAGCCGTTTGCAGGCGTTCCAAGTGTATGACTGCAGTCGGCAGCAAAAGCATTCGAGCACTAGCAAAAATTCCTATATGAAAAAAGCACACTTAACACTGTTTTGTTAAATAAATCCTTGTCGAATCATGTTCTTAGACTGACTAAGAACAGGATTCGACAAGGATTTATTTAACAAATCTGCATTAAGTGTACTTTTTTACATAGGAACTTTCGTTAGTGCTCTGTTACTTTTGCTGCCGACTGTATTTGCAAAAAACTTGCAAAATTTACGTCATCGAAATTGCAAGCGTTCCGTTTGTATGTAACCCTAGAAATTGCAACATTCCACTGGTTACGTTTGCTATCTCTGGCGAATTAGCGCCTTTTTTGAATGAGGCGGACTTAACTAAATTTCTATTACAAAATGGGGTCAAAATGACCCCATCTTGGGAAAGCGAGTGTTAAAATTGATTCCTTAAATATTTTATCGCTTTGCCGCGAATCAACAAAATTCTTGCGCGAATTTTCTTGGGCTTATTTCAGAAATCCATGATGTGGAAATACTCGATTTTTATGCAGTTTAATAATGAAATTTAAAAAATAGTGGCAGAATGTTTAAATTTTTAAACTTTTCATTTCATCTAGTCGAGTTTCACTTGGAGAGTGACGAGCGGATATTTTCAGTAAATTAAGTAAACGTAAACTTAATTATAATAAGTTTACGTTTACAATTTATCCGAAATTCTATCTCTTATATACATTTAATTCAGGCATTCCATTTCGATATTCATTTGGAACTGTCTTACGTTTCGTTATTTTCATAATTAATCTAGTTCTTATCATATTAAATGTCACAGTAACGTAATTACATTTTAAAGTCGTTTGTAAACCAAAAAAGATAACATCGAAATTAATTAACAATCTCTAAGTAAATATCTTTTGTAATGTCATACAATTCCAGTTATCAAAAGATCATGCCTTTTAATAAAAGGTAATAATTCTCATTCTAAACTGAATCAATTACTACGAACAGTAAATATATAAAGCACATTTAAAATAGATTTGAACTTCTAAAAATTGCAGCGTATATATATATAATTATGTATATTTATGCAGGGTGACACTACTGGTGCGACAAACTTACAGGAGATAAAGGGGGCACAAGACTATTCAAGATCACATAGCAATGTAGGGTCGGAAATGCAATTCTAACGAGATAGGGGATTTTTCATCCTTTTTACTTTCTCTTACCCATAAGGTAGAGAAAGTATTGTTTTTGTTACTTTCTCCTATCCATAAGGTAGAGAAAGTATTGTTTTATGGTCAAATTTTCTAACGTGAGGTTTTGTTATATTTACACGTTTTGAGGTTCTCTGAATACGAAAGTCATGTTTTTAGCAAATGGTCTGTGTGTATGTCTGTGTGTCTGTGTGTGTGTCTGTCTGTTATCAGCATATCTCAAGAACAAATAGTAGCAGACATTCCAAACTTGGTATTCTAAATGTGTATCATATATAGATGTTACAGTAAGCTTTTCGTTACGATCAAGCAAATGGTTCGTGTACAGGGACAATCAAGAGAATTCTAATACATTACGTCTATGGGGGAAATTGCAGGTAAGTAGAGTTTAACGTCTATAGACTGCACTAAATCAAATGAAACGAATATATATTTTTTTATAATAGAGATAGTTAACTGGGAAAAAAAAATTTGTGCATGTAGGAGCCTCGCCTCCCCCCTGGGGGGGAAGTCCGCCCTCGAGGGGAGTAAATTTTCATGATGGGTGTCTTTCAAAAGAGCTCGCCAATACCTTTAAAACGAAGGGTTGAACCATCGATCTTCGGTAATTTAAAACAAAGTTATCGATTTTTTTTTTACTTTTAACATAAAAAAAACTTAGAAAAAAAATCTTTTTTTTTTTTTTTTTTTTTTTTTACTTTCTTCTATATGTAATATAGAGAAAGTATTGGATTCGCGAAAATTTTCGAAGTCCACTTTTTGATGGATTTACATGTTTTGAGATGTGGAGAACACGAATTAATAGTTTTTAGAAAATGTCTGTCTGTCTGTCTGTCTGTCTGTCTGTCTGTCTGTCTGTATCATTTTTTTGTGGACGCTGTATCTCACGAACCAATGAATGAAATTTAACCAAACTTGGTATTTAGTTGCACCCTGACATAAACTGGTGCTGATTAGATTTTGGGATCAATCGCTCAATAGGTGGCGTTGTGATCGCATTTTATGCAAATTTTTAACATGGCAGCATAGGACAAAATTCCGTATAAATTGGCATAAAGAGAGTTATTTTACACTTGTGATTGTAAAATTAATATGAATTATTGATAATAGTAGTAGTTAGCTAGGAAAAAAATTTTGTGCATGTGGGGGCATCGGTTCCCCCCCCGGGGAAGTAAATTTTCAAGATGGGTATCTTTCGAAAGGTCTCGTTGATAATAGTAATAGTTAACTGGGAAAAAAATTTTGTGCATGTGGGGGCATCGGTTCCCCCCCCCACCGGGGGGGAAGTACCCACCCGGGGTGGCAAAGTTTCAAGATGGGTATCTTTCGAAAGGTCTCGTCAATACCTTTAAAACGAATGGTTGAACCATAAATCTGTGATAATTTAAAACAAAGTTATCGATTTTTTTTACTTTTAACAAAAAAAAAAACTTAGAAAAAAATCGCAATTTTTTTTTTTAACGAAATTTAACCAAACTTGGTATTTAGTTGGTCCCCGACATAAACGGGTGCTGATTATGTTTGGGGATCAATAGCTCAAAAGGTGGCGCTGTGATAGCATTTTATCTAAATTTTTAACATGGCAGCATAGGACAAAAATTCGTATAAATGTGCATAATTAGAGTTGTTTTAAACTTGTAATTGTAAAATTAATATGAATTATTGGTAATAGTAGTATGTAACTAGGAAAAAAAAATTCTGCATGGGGGGGGCATCGCTTCCCCCCCTGGGGGGGATAAATTTTCAAGATGGGTATCTTTCGAAAGGTCTCGTCAATACCTTTAAAACGAATGGTTGAACTATAAATCTCTGATAATTTAAAACAAAGTTATCGATTTTTTTTACTTTTAACAACAACAAAAAAAAAAAAAAAAAAAAAAAACAGAAAAAAAATCGTACTTTTTTTTTTTTTTTTTAAATATTGTTACTGATTGAATATGTATAGGTAAATATAGAAGAAAGTCTTGTGGTGGCCACAACATACTAGTTTTTTTTTTATATTGAGAATAAAATGGATTTTTTTTATTATTATTAGTATTTGGTGTTATACTACTTCTCTAATATGGAAATCGTCTGCATTATCATAAAAGATAATTTTTAAAAAAAATAATTTTAATAAATTATTTTTTAAAAACAGAATTATTTTTTAATAACCGAATTAAATTCTATATAAATGTAGGTGCGTTAATGAAACGGGGGGTTGAGGGGAGCGGGTAGCCCCCCTTACACAGAACTAATTATCATATAAAACTCTTCAGAAGCCTAATTTGAATTGTTTAACGCAGGTTTACATAACAGTACTCGTTATCTTACCTTTTAATCTGCAACCTGTATTTATAGTATTAAATTCCAGGATAAGAGAAAGTCGTGTGAGTGACACACCAGATTATTATAATTGTTTAAAGACACACACAAATAGTCCCGATTTTTTTTTTTTTTTTTTTTTTTTTTTTTTAAAGACACTTGTGTTAAAATAAGCATATGAATGCATTTTAATTCATTTGATATTTTTTAATATTTCATACTAGCAGGCTACGCCCGCTTCGCTGGTCACTATATTTAAATGAATTTTCAAAATAATTGGATCAGTATTTATTTTTTACATCACATTACAAATAAAAAGTTAATAAAATAATAATAGTAATAATAAATAAAATAAACACTGAAATCGCTTTAGATCTCACTTCTTCGGGTACCCGTTGTCTAAGGCAGATCTTTTTTCTACCCGTACTGCATCGGGTCCAGTTTCCCACTGTCTATAGAAAGGTCTTTCCCGGGCACTTCAATCTGGGTATTTATCGACGACATGTGGATTTTCTGTTATTTAAGAACTACGATTTTAAAGATGACTGTATCTCAGCATCTATTATATATTTTAGTTTTTGAACCATGTGTTTTATAGCCCCCGTTATTTACACTATATTACGATTTGATTCCGATTAGTGAAATAAAATAAAATAAAAAAGTAGATTTTCTTTTAAAAGGAATTAAATACATGAAAAACGAATTTTAATCAGTTTATCCTTTTGACTATAAACTACCATTTTTTTCGCCCAATAAATAATATTTTAAAAAAAAAAAAAAAAAAAAAAAGATTTTTCTTTTAAAGGAATTAATTAAAAAAAAAAAAAAAAAAATGAAAAATAAAAAGTTGCTATAGTATAAAATTTATACATAAACGTAACAATTTATTTCTATTGCATTACCATTTGATTTTCAATAAATATAATAATAAGAAGAAGAAGAAGAAGAAAAAATAAGAAAATAAAATCGCCTTCAAATGAATGTATTAAATAAAAGATGAATTGCATAATAGCCGTTGCTAAGTTACGCAGACGATAACAACCGAAGAATAAATTCATGAAAAATGAAACATTGAAGCCAATATTTAAAATCGAAAAAACATTAATTTAAAAAATTCAAATTCGAAATTCGAAAAAATCTCGATGAGGTGCACACCTGCAGGGTCCCAGGTACCTATATGCCAAATTTGGAAGCTCTGCGATCAGTAGTGTGAGCACCAGAGCGCAGATACACACACAGACACACAGATACACAGATACACACACACAGAGACACTTCTCTTTATTTATATATAGATAATATGATGCTGGATGACGCTTTCTAGTTCTCTAAAATATCAAGAAAACAAGAAACAGGGGACATGGTGAAATCCCGTTGATTTTATATAGGGTAGGTACTCCAGTGATTAGCATGCTCCAGTAATTGACATCTATCCAGAAATAATTATTAAATAAGAAAAATAATAAAATCATATATTTTTTCATATAAGAATTTTAACATTTTATGCCAAACACTGGAGCATAGGGTGCTAATAACTGGAAAAATGAATCACTAGCAGTGTCAAACACTGGAACATAGGGTACCGATTACCGATAAAATGAAAAACTGGCAGTGTCAATTATTGGAACATTGAGTGGGTGTCAAATAAAAATTCATTAAAAAACTAGTATGTTGTGGCCACCACAAGACTTTCTTCTATATTTTCCTATATACATATTCAATCAGTAACATGATTTAAAAAAAAAAAAAAAAAAATTACGATTTTTTTCTAATTTTTTTTTTTTTTTTTTGGTAAAAGTAATACATATTCAAACAGTAACAATATTAAAAAAAAAAAAAAAAAAAAAAAAAAATACGATTTTTTTTTTTCTAAGTTTTTTTTTTTTTTTTTTTTTTTTTTTTTTTTTTTTAAAGGAAAAAAAAAATCGATAACTTTGTTTTAAATTATCACAGATTTATAGTTCAACCATTCGTTTAAAAGGTATTGACGAGATCTTTCGAAAGATACCCATCTTGAAAATTTACCCCCCACGGGGGGGGGGGGGGGGGGGACCGGTGCCCCCCACATGCACAAAATTGTTTTAGTAGTTAACTACTGCTATTATCAATAATTCATATTAATTTTACAATCACAAGTTTAAAATAACGCTCATTATGTACATTTATACGAAATTTTGTCCTATATTGCCATGTTAAAAATTTAGAAAAAATGCGATCACAGCGCCACCTGTTGAGCTACTGATCCCTAAATGTAATCAGCACCAGTTTATGTCGGGGACCAACTAAATACCAAGTTTGGTTAAGTTTCGTTTAAAAAAGAAAAAAAAAATACGATTTTTTTTTTAAGTTTTTTTTCGTTAAAAGTGAAAAAAATCGATAACTTTGTTTCAAATTGTCACAGATTTATAGTTCAACCATTCGTTTTAAAGGTATTGACGAGATCTTTCGAAAGATACCCATCTTGAAAATTTACCGCCCCCGGGGGGGGGTACTTCCCCCCCAGGGGGGGGAACCGGTGCCCCCACATGCACAAAATTTTTTTTGTAGTTAACTACTACTATTATCAAAAATTCCTATTAATTTTACAATCACAAGTTTAAAATAACGCTCATTATGTACATTTATACGAAATTTTGTCCTATACTGCCATGTTAAAAGTTTACATAAAATGCGGTCACAGCGCCATCTGCTGGGCGATTGATCCCAAAATCTAATCAGACACTTTCCATGTCAGGGTCCAACTATACACCAAGTTTGGTTCAATTTCATTCATCGGTTCGTGAGATACGGTGAAAAATACGAAATTTTGCGATCACAGCGCCACCTGCTGGACGATTGATCCCCAAATCTAATCAGCACCATGCCCCGTCAGGTTCCAACTATATACCAAGTTTGGTTGAATTTCATTCATTGGTTCGTGAGATACGGTGAAAAATGCGAAAATTTGCCCTATACTACCATGTTAAAAATTTACATAAAATGCTATCACAGCGCCACCTGCTGGGCTATTGATCCCCGAATCTAATCAGCACAATGCCCCGCCAGCGTCCAACTATATACCGAGTTTGGTTGAATTTCATTCATTGGTTCGTGAGATACGGTGAAAAAACGAAACCACAGACAGACACACAGACAGACAGAGAGAGAGAGAGACAGACATACAGACATTTTTTAAAAACTATCAATTCGTGTTCAGGACATCTCAAAACGTGTAGATCCGTCAAAAAACGGAGGTCGAAAATTTTCGCGAATCCAATACTTTCTCTATATTACATATAGAAGAAAGTAAAAAACACCTAAATACACTTAAATAAAGCCTTAATAGACTATGTTATAAACAGTGGTTTGCCTCTGCAAGCCGCAAATTGTATGAGACCTTCGATTTGCTTTTAAGCGGTATCGCAGTTGGAACATTTAATTAAAACTAGTATGCTGTGGCCACCACATGACTTTCTTCTATATTTTTCTTTACAAATTCCTTCAGTAAAAATAATTTATTAAAATTATTATTTAAAAAAATTAACTTCCATGATAATGCAGACGATTTCCATATTAGAGAAGTAGTATAACACTAAATATGAAAAAAACTAGTATGTTGTAGCCACCACAAGACTTTCTTCTATATTTTCCTATATACATATTCAATCAGTAACAATATTAAAAAAAAAAAAAAAAAAAAAAAAAATTACGATTTTTTTTCTAATTTTTTTTTTTTTGGTAAAAGTAATACATATTCAAACAGTAACAATATTTAAAAAAAAAAAAAAATACGTTTTTTTTTTTTTTTTTAAGTAAAAAAAATCGTTAACTTTGTTTTAAATTATCACAGATTTATAGTTTAACCATTCGTTTAAAAGGTATTGACGAGATCTTTCGAAAGATACCCATCTTGAAAATTTACCCCCCCGGGGGGAGGGGGGGGTACTTTCCCTCCAGGGGGGGAACCGGTGCCCCCACATGCACAAAATTGTTTTCGTAGTTAACTACTGCTATTATCAATAATTCATATTAATTTTACAATCACAAGTTTAAAATAACGCTCATTATGTACATTTATATGAAATTTTGTCCTATATTGCCATGTTAAAAATTTAGAAAAAATGCGATCACAGCGCCACCTGTTGAGCTACTGATCCCTAAATGTAATCAGCACCAGTTTATGTCGGGTACCAACTAAATGCCAAGTGTGGTTAAGTTTCGTTAAAAAAAAAAAAAAAAAAAAAAAAAAAAAAATACGATTTTTTTTTTGTTTTTTTTTTTGTTAAAAGTAAAAAATCGATAACTTTGTTTCAAATTGTCACAGATTTATAGTTCAACCATTCGTTTTAAAGGTATTGACAAGATCTTTCGAAAGATACTCATCTTGAAAATTTACCCGGAACCGGTGCCCCCACATGCACAAAATTTTTTTCGTAGTTAACTACTACTATTATCAATAATTCATATTAATTTTACAATCACAAGTTTAAAATAACGCTCATTATGTACATTTATACGAGATTTTGTCCTATGCTGCCATGTTAAAAAATTTCATAAAATGCGATCACAGCGCCATCTGCTGGGCGATTGATCCCAAAATCTAATCAGACCCTTTCCATGTCAGGGTCCAACTATACACCAAGTTTGGTTCAATTTCATTCATCGGTTCGTGAGATACGGTGTAACATACGAAATTTTGCGATCACAGCGCCACCTCCTGGACGATTGATCCCCAAATCTAATCAGCACCATGCCCCGTCAGGTTCCAACTATATACCAAGTTTGGTTGAATTTCATTCATTGGTTCGTGAGATACGGTGAAAAATACGAAAATTTGTCCTATACTGCCATGTTAAAAATTTACATAAAATGCGATCACAGCGCCACCTGATGGGCTATTGATCCCCAAATCTAATCAGCACAATGCCCCGCCAGGGTCCAACTATATACTAAGTTTGGTTGAGTTTCATTCATTGGTTCGTGAGATACTGTGAAAACACTAAACCACAGACAGACAGACAGACATTTTTTAAAAACTATCAATTCGTGTTCAGGACATCCCAAAACGTGTAGATCCGTCAAAAAACGGGGGTCGAAAATTTTCGCGAATCCAATACTTTCTCTATATTGCATATAGAAGAAAGTAAAAAAATTATCACATGTATATATTTTAACATATATGTGGTTCTGAATGTCTTCCATACCATATGTACTAACTTAAGATTTCTAAAAATATTTTCTGATGACTAGAACATTAAAAACATCAGAGATTGCTCTAAAAGTGTCAATCACTGGTGCACTTGCCCTACATGAGATTTAAAGGGTTAAGGGCTTTCATAGGAAAACTGTTAACAGCCACTTGCAGAAGTGTTTGGATGAAAACTATGCTTACATCGTGATCACGAAATGACAGTAAAAGGCCAAAAGCCATAAGTTATGATAGTATTAATAATTATACCCCCTAACAAGCCCCTATCTCGGTAGGATTGCATTTCCGATCCTGCATTATTATGTGATTCCGTTTTAAATTTTGTCAGTTTTAAATTTTTGTTTTTTATTATCTAATTTTAAATGTTACATTGGTTTTAATATATTAATGAGACGTATAAATTATGTTTAATTTTATTAAATTACACCCTGTATATATTTACCTTGATATTTATTTGTCAACTTTGAGACCTAAAGTCAAAGTGACTTTTGTCTGGAATAATTGATGTTAAATAATGGATAAACTCTAGATTAGCAATCGCCAGTCGCCTTCATCTAAAATTTTTAAATTTTATGTTTTTTGGTGTGCTGAATCCGAAACTGAAGCAAGTTTTTCTCTATCACGTAGAGATTTTCGCCAATACAGGGTGTCTATTGACACAATTTCTTGGAAGACTCTTCCAATAATTATGGTAACCTTTATAGTATGTTTCTATGATTAATTATAATTAATCATGGAAACATAATATAAACTACCAAAAAAGAAAACAATTGTGGAGGTAGACATCCTGTATTGACAAACATCTTTATGTGATAAAGAAAAATTGGCATCCTTTTCGGTTTTAGCACCAAAATTTGTATAAATCACCTAAAATTATCAAATCAAATTTTACTAACAAGGAAACATTCAAAAGGTGTCGTCTTCAAAAAATATTGAAAAAAATATATGTGACTCTACTCTTCATAAAACATCAGAAAGTGAAAAAATTATCAGCTGAAATGAATTACAGCGACCACAAAAAATTATCAAAATTAAGCATTTTTGGCGATTTAGCTCTGTTAGGTGATAAGTTTGCTAGCACCGAGATTTCCGTATACCAGTGTTGGGCATAACTGATTAAAAAGTAATTGGATTACAATAAAATTACAATTATAATTATTTTACTGTCAATAAATTAACAAATAATTGATTACAAATAAATTGAATTACTTATTTAATTTATTTGTAATAATTTAATTTATTTGTAATCAATTACTTGTTAATCGATTGACAAAAAAAAAGTATAATTGTAATTCAATTGTAATTCAATTGGGCATAATTGTTAATCAATTATGCCCAACACTGCCGTGTACGAACAGAACCGTGTTTTGCTTCTCCGCCAAGTACTCAAAATCAATCGCCTAACAGTGTGAAATCGCCAAATATGCTTAATTTTAATAATTTTTTGTGTTCGCTGTAATTCATTTCAGCCGATAATTTTTTCACTTTCTGGTGTTTTATGAAGAGTAGAATCACATATATATATATATATATATATATATATATATATATATATATATATATATATATATTTTCAATATTTCTTGAAGACGACAACTTTTGAATGTTTCCTTGTAAGATTATTTTTTATAGGCCTGTGTTATTCATTTATTTTCTTAAAAATAATTTTGAGCCACTTATTTATTTATTTATTTTTTAAGTCTCTTTTATAACTTTTAAATTACTACGCGTCTGATTTACGTAACCGCAAATGTGTAGTTAATAGCAAAACATCAGTTGGAAAAAAGTCGAATGGGGATATTTTTGATTGTGTAAAGTTATTAGGAGGGGCGAGAAGGGGGAGGGGAGAGGGGGGGGGCAAAAAATAAAAATACAGTTAGATCGTTCAAAATTGGTATGTAGAGGTTTTCGATACTAACAAATCGATTGCTGATATTTTCGAATTTTTAAAATTATTAGGAGGGGCGGTAAGGGGGGGCTACGGGGAAAAACAAATAGAAATACAGTTAGGCCATTCAAAATTGGTACAGATAGTTTTTAGAGGCTGCAATTCGAATGGGGATATTTTCATAAGTGTAAAGTTATTAGAAGGGCCGGGAAGGGGGGGTTGGGCAAAGGGGGAAAAATAGAGTTAGATCATTCAAAATTGGTACAACGAGGTTTTCGATACCTACAAATCGATTAGGGATATTTTTGAATTTTTAAACATTTTTCCCGATCAGAGTTTTTTTTTTTTTTTTTTTTCACATGATAAAAATTAATGCAATTTTGAGAATTCATTAATTATAATGATTCATTTAGAAATAGTGACCAGCGAAGCGGGCGTAGCCTGCTAGTAATATATATAAGTAAGAGAAAGTAAATATTAGTAGTACATAATTATATGTTCTCACAAAAGCAGCACATTATAAAATTAATCACAGTTACCAGAAAGTTTTCTTTTGGGGAGCGGGGAAGCTTCGTAAAGGCTGAACAATTTTCTAAAATAAAATATTTTCTGATTCCATTTCAGAAAAGCGTCCACCAGGGAATTAAATACTTGGTTGATTTCCCCTTCCATTAATGAAAATTTCCACAATGGTGTTTTCTGTCATTTCTAAACAGATATTAAGTTTCAGCTATAGGGTAGAGTTTTCAGTAAACTTTTCTTTTCTTTTAATTTTCTTTTTAATTATTTTGTTCTCAGCTGTGAAATTCGGAGTTGATAAACAGGACGTATATTTCCTAATTAGCGTTAAATCATAAAACGCGTTGGGGTTCGTGTAACATAATAACGTTTAAAATAATGTCCTGCTTAAATAAAATTTCCTTTTGATCTTTGGGACACGTTCTCAATATTGAAGAAAAAAAAATGTGTGATTCACATCTAGAAATTTAATGGTGGCTGTAATTAAAATAGTTGAATGTCATCTTTACGAACTGAAGTCCCCTTTACTAGGTAGTTCTAGAAACAACTATTAGAATTCTAGAGTGTTTTCCTATATAATAGTGTTAAAACTTATTTAAAAATATTTGCAAAGTTTTAGTTATAATTTTAATTTATGACCCAATTCTAGGAAATTAAGCAAAACTGATATTTAAAAGTTGTTCATACGATAAAAATATTTTTTTTTTATGCACTTTTAAATGAAATTTTGCCCTATTCTCCCATGTTAAGAAAATCGTAAATTTCGAAAAACTTAGGAATTCTTTTTAATTAGAATGTTGCAAATAAATACAGTTCTAGCCAGTGTCATGAATAACATTTTAAAACTGGTCCGACCTCTCTGCGATCATTTGTTCGTGAGATATCATGTACACAGACTAACAAACTAACGGACTAACAAACTAACAGACACCATAATCATGTTTATATTTTCGGATTCCGCACACCTGAAAACGTGTAAAAAAGTTTAAAAAAAAAAAAAAAAAAAAAAAAAAGAGATCAAAAATTGTCACGATTGCCTAAGTTTCCTATACCTATAGTATGATGGGGAACTAATTGCATACATATAAAAATACTAAAATTCGGCCGTGAACATTCGGTAGCAAAATTATTCGAGCGGTAGTAATAATTCCTATGTAAAAATTAGTACAATTAATACTCTTTTGTTAAATAAATCCTTGTTGAATCATGTTCTTAATCAGTCTAAGCCCCACCACTTAAGTTCACTGACATAACTGAAGCATTTAAAAATTGATGTAAATAAGAAATATCATTGCGTTGCAAGATGTTATTGACGGTTAGCAGAGTTTGTAAAGCAGTACCACGATAAGCCAAAGAACGTAGATTTGATTCCAGGCCTAGTTATATTTTTACTTTTGTTAAAATTTATTTGGCCTTTTAATGGAAATATGCAGTAAACTTGTTAAATTTTATTTATTGAAATTTATTTTTCCGACTGAGTGAAAATAATGCCTGGACCGGGAGTCGAACCCCAGATCTTTGACTTACAAGGTCAAGGCTCTACCAATTGAGCTATCCAGGCCGACAACATTACTCACTCAGACAACCTTTAGGCAGAAACATCTGGTCTATCATGTAGATAGCTCAACAGAAATAAGCCGCAGGTAAAGGAAAACACCATTGAACAATGGGAGAAAGAAACACAATATATTAAAATCACACAATCAACTGATTGGGAAGAAATCATATTTATTGAAATTTATTTTTCCGACTGAGGGAAAATAATTTGTGTAAAAAAAGTTTCTGCCTAAAGGTTGTCTTATTGAGTAATGTCCACCGGTTGTCGGCCTGGATAGCTCAATTGGTAGAGCCTTGACCTTGTAAGTCAAAGATCTGGGGTTCGACTCCCGGTCCAGGCATTATTTTCTCTCAGTCGGAAAAATAAATTTCAATAAATATGATTTCTTCCCAATCAGTTGATTGTGTGATTTTAATGTATTGTTAAATTTTGTTAACATCTAATGTACAACAGAGAAAAAGAGGGGAGAGAAGGGAATATGTTTGTTTGCGAATTCATAATGTTTTTATTTTAATGCATTTTTCATTTTAAATTTATAAAACTTATAAAATGAAATATTTTTGTTTCCTTTAAAACAATTTAGGATATGAGAAATTTTCCAGTTTTGTTTGTCAGAGTGTATTAGATTAAATATATCTGCATAAAAATATATGTAAATTAATTCAGAATTTAAATTTATTTTACAACACGTCTCGTCTTTAATATCTGGATCATATAACAATATTATTGAATTCCGAAATTTTATAAGATAAACTTTAAAGTTTGAGAAAAATTTGCAAAGTTTATTAAATTTAGGAACTACTTCAGTTAGTAAAGATTTTTATCAAATTTGAATCAAGTTTTTTTTGTTCTTTTAAACTTTAGTTTTAATGTTCGGGATATACATTTTTGGTATTATTAAATTAAAAAAAAGTTTACATTTTATACTAAGAAGATGATCAAAAATTGGGTCTATAAGGCAGTCGCAAAATAACAGCAATTTTGACTTTATTTCTTGAAGTAAGTTTAGTGACTTTGTCGATAAATCTGCGCGAATTTTGGCAACAATATTGAAATATAAAATGTACAAAAGAAGAAATAAAACCTTTTTGGACAACTAGTATGTTGTATCGATTATAAAACTTTCTTGAATATTTTTCTGTAGAAATTGCCACGATGTAAATTATTTATAAAAAATATTATTTATCAGGGTTCTTTACGTTGTAAGAGTAGATGTTTTTATCTCAGAAAAGTGTGACTTTAAATATCAAAAAAGGAAAAAGAAATTCTGCCCTATAGACGGCATCTATAAAATAATGGCCTCTCTCACCCTCTCTCCCTCTCCCCTCCCCTCCCTCAACTCGCTCTATGCATGTGTATGTGTGTGTGAGAAAAATGTTTCAGATTATCACAGATCTATGATTTAACCATTCGTTTTAAAAATACTGGCAAGATCTTTTGAAAAATTTTTTTAATGAAAATTTATACTCTCTGAGGGAAGGAATCCCCCCCCCCCCCGCACCCAGAAGAAGAAGCAATGCTATTTAATATACACACATATTTTATCATAGTACAACGTGACTGTTAGTTGGATTTTGTCCGCCTAGCAGTCGATATTTCCTAATATTATTATTATTTTTATTATTTATTATAATCATTTAAGCGATGCATTTTAGGTCCCCCCCTCCCCTAATTTAGCTTAACGTTTTGACTATAATTTTTCGGATTTTAGCGGGGACCGAAAAAGAAAACCACCAAAATACCAAGTGAAGGTCCTTGCATAGTATTAAATCTATTGTTTTAAACTATCTTTTAGACTTATTTTATTTATTTCAAATCATGGATAAAATTTATTTTTTTCTTAATACTTTGTTACAATTGTGATGTCATTTTTTCCGCTATATCGTCTTTCTTCAAGTATTTTATACATTCCTCCAAAGCAACGAAAAAAAAAAATTTCTTGATATCAATACATTTTTGTAGCTATTACGTTACTTTCGAGCATTAGTCGAATTATAGTCGAATAGAGTGTTAATTGAATTGAGTTTATCATATTAAAATATATGATAAAACGGGACGGCAACGCCACCTGTTGAGCGATAGGAATCAAAAATTTATACACACAAATTTGTGTCAAGAAATAACTGGGTATAACATTTTATGAAATTTCTGCATTAATTATCGAGTTAAATGTGGTAGAAAATTTTTGTCACACGCACACACACACAGACGGACATTTTTTGAAAATGTTGGGCCTGTCTGAAAACGTGTAAATCTACCGAAAACCAGAAGTCGAAATTACGTATAACATGTACAAATACATATATTAAAAGTAACAGTATGAACGTTTATATAACGTTGACAATTACGTTTACAATGGGTTAATTTTGTATTGCATATGGAATTTAGCTTTATAGCGAATTTGTTCTTTGATGTCAAATATTATCCAAAATTTACAGGTCTGTATTTTTCTCGCTTCGCCTGATTATGCTTTATTTAATGTCAATGTGTTTGTTTCGAACTTCGTATATGTCTTTAGATCAAGTAGTCAGTGCGCCCCTTCTTCCCTCCTTCCCCCTTCGAACTGAGTTTGTGCTTATAAAATTTTAAATAAACATTTAAATGTTCTAATTATATATTTATACCTAAAAAAGGAAAAGAAAAGAAAAAAAAAATTATTATAAAGCGAATTTTTAAAAAGTTTTAGCAATATACATTTTAACGATCATCGTGACTTTTTCCAATAATAATTAATTCAATGTAAGTGGCAACATGTTAACAATGTTATAAATAGGTATTTGTCAAACGATATTCATCTTCATGTGTTTCTGGCATTTTCTTCGTACTAAAAGCTTTCTTTGCCCTGATTTTGATTCATGATCCATTAAAGGGTACATTAATCTTGAAGATACTAAAATTATTTTTAACGTAATGGCATTAACTCACATCATAGTGACATTTTCGGATAAATGCATGTAACATTATCAAAAATGCCTGTAATATCATCAAAAATATTTTCAAATATCATTTTATCATTTTTAAACTTCGTTATATACATGCATGTGCGTACGAAATGGGTAGGTTTGGTTCTTATAGTACAAAGTCTAAAATTAATTTAAATAATATAACATTAAAATTTAATCCTAAATACTTTTACGAATTTTGCAGATACCTCTGTATACTTCTTTTACATACTTTATTTTAGTAGAAGGAATTTCACAAATGCACATTGATGGAAATATTATGTATAACATTTGAGACTATTTTTCAACAGTAATCTTTTAGTGTTTGTTTTCTAAAATTTTATTTAGTCCTCTATTTCTACTTTTCTTCATGTGTTTTTGGGTTGACATAGCTGCCAATATTTTAATTCATTCCGGAGTACTTTTAGCCCCGCTTTTATTTCGCACTACTTTATTTATAGAAAAATTTTCTTCAATGCATAACTTCAATAAAATAAGAAAAAATTGCTTTTAAAAAATAAGTGGTACGAAATAGAGGCGGGGCTAAAATTACTCCGGAATAAATTAAAATATTGGCAGCTATGGGTTGAGATACTATCTAAAATCCTTATTATGTAGTAGAAAAGTAAAATTCTTTTATGGCTAGTACTACCTCTCAAACTCCACCAATTAGCGTTCCCGTTTAGTTCATGTTACATAAATGTGGGCAATCATTCTTTTTTTTTTTTTTTTTTAACTATTTTGTTAAATAATATATGTGTAATATATAGGATGGACGAAATAAAACTGTCCATAAAAATACTTATAAGAATTACTCTAAACTGACCGTTATTATAATTAACAGGAGAACCGTCCATCGCAGAAAATGTTGTAAATGGCTATAGCATACTTGCCAACATCCTAATTAATATTCTGTAGCATTGTTAGCCCGGCCTTCTTTTTCCCACCAGTATCTTTTTAAAGTATTTTTCTTCTTATTTAATCGTAATTGCATTTGTAGAATATTACTCTAAATGTTTACTGGTGTCAAAAAAAGGGCGGGACTAACAACAGTACGGAATATTAATTAGGACCAAAACTAAATGCAAAACTGGTGTACAAACGATAAATAGACAATAAGACTTCTTCACACACCATAAATTTTAATCCAGCACAACCGGTTTCGAAAGGACATAGCCTTCCTTCATCAGGTGCAAAAAAACAACGTGCTACTGCCTTGGAGGCAAAAGCAAGACATTGCAGACGTCTTGCTTTTGCCTCCAAGGCAGTAGCACGGGTTTTTTTTTTTTTTTTTTTTTTTTTTTTTTTGCACTTGATGAAGGAAGGCTACGTCCTTTCGAAACCGGTTGTGCTGGCTTAAAATTTATGGTGTGTGAAGAAGTCTTATTGTCTATTTATTAATTAGGACGTTGGCAAGTGTATGCTATCGGTGACGTCGATGAATCGATATGTTCTATTTATTAAACTGCTGGACACGCATCTGCCCAAAGAGGTTCTTTGGATCTGCCTGATTGATTTCAGCTATACCGTTTGCAATATTGTACCGTAGTTTTTTAATGTGTAATGCATGTAAGGTTTATTTGACCGTTTAATTCGCTGCATATAGCTAAGAGCTACAGAGAGATCAGTCGATTGAATTTGTTGGGAGATTATATGTGGAATTTAAAAATATTATTTAGGTAATGTGTAACTATATAAACAATTTTCCCCATATATTAACATGTACTTTGGCTGAACTTGGCTACCTGTCCCCTTAAAACTCGTATTACAAAGTTGTCAAGGAGGTGTGTTACGATTGCTCCACAAATAGGTTAAACTGATTTTGAACATACAATAAAAAATTAAATTTGATGAAATTATCATTTTATGACGCGGAAACGAGACGTTGCACACCAAACACCTAACATGAGATTATGCAACGTATGTTTAAAGTAATAATGGGATTTACTGATGATGCATAATGGCGCATGATTGTGAGTTTGCATTACCCTGATCATAGCCTCCTTAACTACATGCCTGTCGCGTAGCTCGGAAACTAGGCAACAGTTGAAGAGGTAGACAGTGCCACCTGGTACAGTTTGCGCGACCTTTTTATTCAACAGCCACGAAAAAATTTTAAAAGTGGGATATGATATACATAAAAGGCGAATAGAATCGAAGAAACGTCAATTATATATATCATGTATCGCTTCTTTAAATTATTGGTGACAGTTGAATAAAATAATCCCATAATCTGTACCAGGTGGCGCTGTCTACCGCTTCAACTGTTGCCTAGTTTCCGAGCTACGCGACAGGCATCTAGTTAAGGAAGCTATGCCCTGATACGCTGAACCAGACATCATCTGAAGAAATGAAAAATTGAGGATCTAAATGTCGTGGTTATGCTTCACTGAAAAAACCACTGGCGGAACTCAACCCGTGAAAATATGTCTAGTCGCAATAGCTTTAATTAATTCACAACAGTAAATCTGTAAGGATAAAGGTACAGTTCCTTTTTGATAATGTTTCGACGCACGACAATCTCTTAATTTTTACATGCACAAATAACACTGATCTGCATGAAAATCAGCCCCAACACAAGTTTTGCAAATTCTTATGTAAAATGACCTCTTGAATTCGAATATGGCAACTATTTTGCCCTATCACCCACCGTTTTTCGGGGACGACCCCCTATTTTTATAACTTTTCGGTAATTTTATGTCTATACATTTGACTTTTATCGGGGGAAAGGATTATTTTAACTGTTAAATATGTTCTCAGGGGCTGCAGAAGTGAAAAATTCTAAAACACGAACATTTGCAGCAAGGGGAAAATTTAGGGGGGAATTTGCCACTGAAATTATTAATTACATTTATTGCATTTTATTAATGAATTATTATTTATTATATATTATATATTCTTTGTTTTTAAGTCTTAAAATAATTCTTTTCCATTCTCCAAATCAAATTCATGGCCCTAAAATTACCGAACAGTGATAAAAATTGGGGAAGGGGGCGGCGTCCCGAGAAAATGGTAAGTGATTGGGGAAAATTGGAGTCATATTCGGATTCAGGAGGTCATTTTACATAAGAATCAGCAGGAGTGGTATCAGGACTCGATTTCTTTTTTCTTTGCAGCGCAGTGTAACCAGCGTTAAGATTTCGTAAGACTTTTTTTCAGACTTTCAGTCACATGAACAAAGTTTTCTGATATTTCAATTCTTTTCAGAAAGTTGCAATTTTTGCTCGTTACAGAATCCATTTCGCGTCATTTCGCTGCTAAATTTTGCATTGCAAACTTGGCTGGAGTTTCTACCAAAACATTTCCATTCTTAAACTCTCGCGTAAACAGTTCAAGGCACGTTTCCAACAAATTGTGCTATGAATAACATTCGTTAATGAACACGTGCTATTTTATCATGAGCACTATATTGTGTTGCATTCAACTGGTCACTTAACACGTTTGCACCTCTGATTCACACAAACGTAATGGCACAGCAAATAAATCGATATAAAGCATGCGGGGGAAGAGCATGTGCAAACATATGACATCAAGCGAAACCGCTTGTTGCGTAAGAGGTCACCGACGTCCATTTCCATCATTTTCTGAAACGAGCAGTTTTCTTGATCATGAATAAGTGCGAATTCCATGTTAGGACTACCATTATTTGGTACAACTTCAGTATACACCCACAGATGAATTTGGCGATTTTTCTTTGGCGCCGTTTTGAACGATAGCGATGTCGTTCAGGACTGTTTGCGATATAATATAGCAGCCTATATGTTGTTTATTTCAGATTTGTGATTTTATGTTTTATGATTTATGATTTAGACTATGATTTTATCATTTATGATTTATGATTTATGATTTTTAGATTTATGATTTAGCCCTAATCGCCAACAAAAAATCGCCAAATATCGTTGTGGGTGTATACTGAAGTTGTTCCCTTTATTTTTCGGACCAGTTTTATTTAGGCCACTCTGTATATTCATTCATCTCTTCTACATTTTCTACATTGCATGAACTTTATTTATGCATTGTAGTATAGGTCAATACCACAATGTACAAAGTAACCAAGATGTGATATTGGTAATTGCTATAGCTCACAATAATAAAACGCACAGTGAACAAAAAATGTAGCGTTCCATACTGGTCAGTGTTGAGCAGAAGACTTGACGATTATGAATGCTTTATAATGTAATTGAAAACTGTGTTATGAAAACTCTTAAGTGTAATGATTTTTTTCTTTTGTTACAGGCTTGGCTTGGCGAAATAAATGAGTACGCTCAGGACGATGTGGTCATTATGCTGATAGGAAATAAAGCAGACTCCACAACAGACAGACAAGTAGCTTATGAAGATGGCGAAAGACTCGCCAGGGTGAGATTGTCTATCTTTGATATTTGTAATTTTCGATATTTATATAACAGCACTGAGAGTTATAGTTACAATGACTTTTGTTTCGAATAATCCATGTTAAATATTTACAATAACAATGCTCAATTGTTTATACACGCATGAGGATTTTACAAAACATCCATTCTCGATTGTACAATACTCGGCTACGCTGAGTACATAATCAACAGAAATGACATACCTGCTGCGTAATCGGGAATATATTATTTGCTTTCAATTATCTGACCATACCATGTTTGTACAATTTCAAAATGCACTTAATAATGTCCTTCCAATAATGCAACGATTTTGAATTTGAAACATACGTTCGAGTAATCCTTATTGCATAGTCTTTAGTCTAGTCTGAGCTAGCGCATTATATTTTTACGAAATAACCCTTAATATAATTTTTTAATAGTATTGAAGTATTTGCAGTAATACTATTCGATGTCCTGCGTCAATTATAATACATCAACATAATGTTACATCTAATATCATGAAAGAAGTTTTATATTTGGTATGAAAATCGCCCATTTAAATTCACATTATTAAAAAATCTGGTGTTAAACAACCACACGACTTTCTTTACCATTATCCGTATTATATGCTTTTTTTTTTTTTTTTTTGAAGGTAATATGATCAGAAGACATAAAATTGACATAACGAAGTAGAAACCTAAACTTTTTCCGGTATGAGAAACTTAATACACGTGTAAAGACATATAAAACAAAGTTTACATAGCAAGTTAGAAAATAACAGAAAAAATAGTTGAGTTATATTTTGAAACACCAATTTCCGAGATCTAAAATTAACCTACCTAAGCAGGATGACTGTTAATTTTCTTGTAATAATCATGTAATACATGAGAAAGGGTATCTAAAATGGATTAATGAAACAATTTTCAAGAAAATCGTTAGAGCCGTTTTTGATATACTAACTTTTACCAAAACTTGGTATACTCAATTGTCGACCGGAAAACAATAATTACATACAAAAGGATATTTAAAAGGGAGTTAATATGGTGAGTTTGAAAAAAAATCCGTACAGCCGTTTTTAAATTAACTCAATTGCGAGGCCTGAAATTGAGCTAATTATACAGGACGCCTATCAATTTTTGTGAAAATGGCTTCTTCGTCTTCTTAGAGGCATCCTTGACTAACATTAACCCACTACGTCAAATCTCAACTGTAAATAACGATCACGAACCTTACAGCGCTTATTTAAAGCAAACCTCATTTGCATGTTCATAGTGTCGCTACTAGCGCCACACTTATGCGCGTAGCTCGAAATTTGAATCGACGTCATCTTTCAGATGTATAAACACGCCTACCAAATTTCGTTTATCTAGCACAGCTCCTTCCTGGTGTTGGGATTTTTTTTTTCCATCAGTGTATGTATATTCTTAATCTTTAACGTTCGTAACTGGTCGCTCCTTCGCAATCTTAACCCATTGTGACATCAGTAGAGGTAACTATTAGATATTATAAGTTAAAGAACTGGTGTACAATAAATACTTAACTTCTTAACGCACCATAAAATAAAGGGAATTACTACCTGTTTCAAAAGAAAGCCACGTCCTTTCGTCCTAAATGAAAGGAAATAGTCATTAAGACGTCGAATGTCGTCATAGAGTCATGTCTTCCATTCATCCCTAGGATTAGTCTGAAGAAATACTATCACAATTTTGATCCTCAGAGAAGAGGATGGATCCCCCGCTTCGGATACCCCCAGAAATATTAATTTTAGGTATTATGCAGGACATTGCCGCCACGACGGATTTTAATTGCACCGTTAAAAGTTAAAAAGTAATAATTAAATTTATTATAATTTGGAATTCCCATTTTTCAAACATTCATTTATCGCTTGATTCGAACCAGCTAAATGATTTCAGGGTAGTTATATAGTAATACTTATATCATTCCTCCAAGCTACGTACAAGATGCAGATTTAAAGTATTTGATTAAACTTTAAAAATTCACATTACAGAATTTGACGTCATTCTCTAAGCCAATTTGCCAGTTTTACAATACCTTTTCAAACAGTAACCATAAAGTCACCAAATCTAACTTTGTGCAAAAGTCCTCTTGGCAACCAATCGAATATTTATGATCGTATGTCCCTATTCTATTAACCCTTTCACGCCCAAGGGAAATATTTTTCCCTTCTACAAAAATCGTTATCGATTGTTCAATTATTATTGAATCGATATTTCTTTTACTGAATGTAAAAATAAAACGTATGTCCAACGCAGCAAATGTGTTTCTGAACCATTAAAAAAAAAAAAAAAAAACGTATAGAAGATACTACACATAATAAATGTGTTATGTGCAATGTCCACTTGTGCTTCACAAGTAAACGAAATTGTTTCGTAGAATACCATAACTAGCTATTTATTTTACTTTTCTGATAATTTTTATATTACAAAGCAATAAATTTGTATTACAAAGCAATAAATAAAATACCGATATAATAAACCTAACTCTTCGTTTATTTACTTTTATGGTCCATAGGGAAAATATTTCCCATGAAATTATAGGAAACCTATACACCCTGCTATGTTTTTCTGGTGATATTCTCTTACTTTACACCCACAATAGCTAAAATATTGTGTTGTATTGGCATATTTAGTCTTGGAAATCTTATGGTCCTGAAAGGGTTAAATACAGGCATTTTAGAATCAATTAATGGGACCAATTAGTTCGTTTAATAATAAAATTATACAAACATAAATCTGTTATCACTGGTATATAAGAATAAAAATCCATAATGCGGAGAAGTGTTTATAGTGTTACGAAAAATTATCGTCTTTCTTCTGTGAGAAAGTAGTTCGTAAAAAAACAGGCAGGTTCAAGTCGGTGAATGCTCCTTATTCAACGTAGTTTCTCGAATCAGCACAATAAAACTGTGATTACAACGAATATTTCGAAACAGTCCAATATTACAGTGATTACAACGAATATTTACGAAACAGTCCAATATTACTGTTATTTCATCGAATATCTAGTAGTAGTCTACTAGACTACTACTAGACGTAATGAAACTATGACTCGTATCCCAAAAGTCATTACCAGACGAATATTCTGCAACAGCCCTAGAAAACAGTCACTTGTTTCACAGAGTAAAGTAAATAGCATCGAATATCCCAGAGCAGAAATCTTCACTAACTCACGATCAAAGTTGTCGCTTAGAGCACAACCTCCAAAGTGCAATCGCTCAGAATGGGTCTCTGAACAGCTCTGAATCGCAGTGACTTGACACACCCTCGCAGAAGTCAATTCACTTCTATTTACACCTTTTGGCGATGGGGCTTGGAAATTATTCTATCAAGAATCCGATGGAAAGTTCACGATCTCGACTGCTATGAGTCGGAGAGCTTCGAAACTTCGGGAACACTAAACTACTATTTTTCGCCAAATTTGGTCGCCAACACACCAAATTTGTCACAAGGCTAACCTGGCTGAAATTAAATGAACTGCTCTTTAATTTGATTTTGCCTATCAAACTACTTTCGCTGCAACAGGTCAACAAAAGCAAGGGAAAAGGTTTAATCCTTTGTAACAATACTGATCTCTGAACTCGATTTTCTTCAAATTTACCAAATAACCTACGATAAAGCTTTGGCAATGTAGCTAGTTATCAGTTTAAATAAAATGTAAGTACCTAATTTAAGACTAGTATATCTGAGTCTTTTCTCAAGGACAAATAAGCTAACATTCATATTTTCAGATATTCGTAAAAGTGAGATTCTATTACAATAGATTCTCGATTGTACAATACTCGGCTACGCTGAGTACATAATTAACAGAAATGACATACCTGCTGCGTAATCGGGAATCTATTATTTGCTTTCAATTATCTGACCATACCATGTTTGTACAATTTCAAAATGCACTTAATAATGTCCTTCCAATAATGCAACGATTTTGAATTTGAAACATACGTTCGAGTAATCCTTATTGCATAGTCTTTAGTCTAGTCTGAGCTAGCGCATTATATTTTTACGAAATAACCCTTAATATAATTTTTTAATAGTATTGAAGTATTTGCAGTAATACTATTCGATGTCCTGCGTCAATTATAATACATGAACATAATGTTACATCTAATATCATGAACGAAGTTTTATATTTGGTATGAAAATCGCCCATTTAAATTCACAATATTAAAAAATCTGGTGTTAAACAACCACACGACTTTCTTTACCATTATCCGTATTATATGCTTTTTTTTTTTTTTTTTTTTTTTTTTTTTGAAGGTAATATGATCAGAAGACATAAAATTGACATAACGAAGTAGAAACCTAAACTTTTTCCGGTATGAGAAACTTAATACACGTGTAAAGACATATAAAACAAAGTTTACATAGCAAGATAGAAAATAACAGAAAAAATAGTTGAGTTATATTTTGAAACACCAATTTCTAAGATCTAAAATTAACCTACCTAAGCAGGATGTCTGTTAATTTTCTTGTAATAATCATGTAATACATGAGAAAGGGTATCTAAAATGGATTAATGAAACAATTTTCAAGAAAATCGTTAGAGCTGTTTTTGGTATACTAACTTTTACCAAAACTTGGTATACTCAATTGTCGACCGGAAAACAATAATTACATACAAAAGGATATTTAAAAGGGAGTTAATATGGTGAGTTTGAAAAAAAATCCGTACAGCCGTTTTTAAATTAACTCACTTGCGAGGCCTGAAATTGAGCTATTTATACAGGACGCCTATCAATTTTTTTTTTTTTAACTAACCAACTATATCATTCGAAAGGGCATCTAATAGAGTGTTTATATAGAAAATTTGTAGAAAATCTTTAGAGCCATGAAATACGGACTTACGGTCCCACTTCTGTTTTCCGATGGCCGACGGTTAATGCTGGTTGTGGATGACGCTGGAGTTGTCGCCCAATGATGTCCCATACGTGCTCGATTGGAGAAAGATCTGGTGATCTAGCAGGCCAAGGCAACATGTCGACACTCTGTAGAGCATGTTGGGTTACAACAGCGGTATGAGGACGAGCGATATCCTGTTGGAAAACACCCCCTTGAATGCTGTTCATGAATGGCAGCACAACAGGTTGTATCACTAGACTGACGTACAAATTTGCAGTCAGGGTGCGTGGGATAACCACGAGAGTGCTCCTGCTGTCATACGAAATTGCTCCCCAAACCATAACTCCAGGAGTAGGCCCTGTGTGTCTAGGCCGCAGACAGGTCGCTAGCAGGCGTTCACCTGGCCTCCTTCTAACCAACACACGGCTATCACTGCGACCAAGGCAGAACCGGCTTTCATCAGAAAACACAACAGATCTCCACTTCGTCCTCCAATGATCTCTACCTTGACACCACTCACGTTGCAAACGGCAGTGGTTTGGAGTCAGTGGAATGCACGGCGTCTGGTTCGGAACTGTCCTTGAAGTAACCGATTTGTAACAGTTCGTTGTGTCACTGTGGTGCCAACTGCAGCTCGAATTTCAGCTGCAGACGCAGTACGATTAGCCACAGCCATACGCCGAACACGGCGGTCTTCCCTCTCAGTAGTGCCACGTGGCCGCCCGGAACCCGGTCTTCTTGAGGCAGTACCTTCCCTTGACCACTGCTGCCAACACTCATGCACAGTGGATACATTCCTGCCAAGTCTTTCTGCAATATCGCGGAAAGAAAACCCACCTTCTCGTAGCCCTACTACACGACCTCGTTCAAACTCAGTGAGCTGTTGAAAATGGCTTCTTCGTCTTCTTAGAGGCATCCTTGACTAACATTAACCCACTACGTCATATCTCAACTGTAAATAACGATCACGAACCTTACAGCGCTTATTTAAAGCAAACCTCATTTGCATGTTCATAGTGTCGCTACTAGCGCCACACTTACGCGCGTAGCTCGAAATTTGAATCGACGTCATCTTTCAGATGTATAAACACGCCTACCAAATTTCGTTTATCTAGCACAGCTCCTTCCTGGTGTTGGGATTTTTTTTTTCCATCAGTGTATGTATATTCTTAATCTTTAACGTTCGTAACTGGTCGCTCCTTCGCAATCTTAACCCATTGTGACATCAGTAGAGGTAACTATTAGATATTATAAGTTAAAGAACTGGTGTACAATAAATACTTAACTTCTTAACGCACCATAAAATAAAGGGAATTACTACCTGTTTCAAAAGAAAGCCACGTCCTTTCGTCCTAAATGAAAGGAAATAGTCATTAAGACGTCGTATGTCGTCATAGAGTCATGTCTTCCATTCATCCCTAGGATTAGTCTGAAGAAATACTATCACAATTTTGATCCTCAGAGAAGAGGATGGATCCCCCGCTTCGGATACCCCCAGAAATATTAATTTTAGGTATTATGCAGGACATTGCCGCCACGACGGATTTTAATTGTACCGTTAAAAGTTAAAAAATAATAATTAAATTTATTATAATTTGGAATTCCCATTTTTCAAACATTCATTTATCGCTTGATTCGAACCAGCTAAATGATTTTAGGGTAGTTATATAGTAATACTTATATCATTCCTCCAAGCTACGTACAAGAGGCAGATTTAAAGTATTTGATTAAACTTTAAAAATTCACATTACAGAATTTGACGTCATTCTCTAAGCCAATTTGCCAGTTTTACAATACCTTTTCAAACAGTAACCATAAAGTCACCAAATCTAACTTTGTGCAAAAGTCCTCTTGGCAACCAATCGAATATTTATGATCGTATGTCCCTATTCTACTAACCCTTTCACGCCCAAGGGAAATATTTTTCCCTTCTACAAAAATCGTTATCGATTGTTCAATCATTATTGAATCGATATTTCTTTTACTGAATGTAAAAATAAAACGTATGTCCAACGCAGCAAATGTGTTTCTGAACGAATAAAAAAAAAAAAAAAAACGTATAGAAGATAGGACACATAATAAATGTGTTATGTGCAATGTCCACTTGTGCTTCACAAGTAAACGAAATTGTTTCGTAGAATACCATAACTAGCTATTTATTTTACTTTTCTGATAATTTTTATATTACAAAGCAATAAATTTGTATTACAAAGCAATAAATAAAATACCGATATAATAAACCTAACTCTTCGTTTATTTACTTTTATGGTCCATAGGGAAAATATTTCCCATGAAATTATAGGAAACCTATACACCCTGCTATGTTTTTCTGGTGATATTCTCTTACTTTACACCCACAATAGCTAAAATATTGTGTTGTATTGGCATATTTAGTCTTGGAAATCTTATGGTCCTGAAAGGGTTAAATACAGGCATTTTAGAATCAATTAATGGGACCAATTAGTTCGTTTAATAATAAAATTATACAAACATAAATCGGTTATCACTGGTATATAAGAATAAAAATCCATAATGCGGAGAAGTGTTTATAGTGTTACGAAAAATTATCGTCTTTCTTCTGTGAGAAAGTAGTTCGTAAAAAAACAGGCAGGTTCAAGTCGGTGAATGCTCCTTATTCAACGTAGTTTCTCGAATCAGCACAATAAAACTGTGATTACAACGAATATTTACGAAACAGTCCAATATTACTGTGATTACAACGAATATTTACGAAACAGTCCAATATTACTGTTATTTCATCGAATATCTAGTAGTAGTCTACTAGACTACTACTAGACGTAATGAAACTATCA
Organism: Salticus scenicus; assembly: GCA_963930645.1. NCBI lineage: Eukaryota > Metazoa > Arthropoda > Arachnida > Araneae > Salticidae > Salticus > Salticus scenicus. The sequence continues at coordinate 24,315,138 of OZ005660.1, forward strand.
CTCGTACCCCAAAAGTCATTACCAGACGAATATTCTGCAACAGCCCTAGAAAACAGTCACTTGTTTCACAGAGTAAAGTAAATAGCATCGAATATCCCAGAGCAGAAATCTTCACTAACTCACGATCAAAGTTGTCGCTTAGAGCACAACCTCCAAAGTGCAATCGCTCAGAATGGGTCTCTGAACAGCTCTGAATCGCAGTGACTTGACACACCCTCGCAGAAGTCAATTCACTTCTATTTACACCTTTTGGCGATGGGGCTTGGAAATTATTCTATCAAGAATCCGATGGAAAGTTCACGATCTCGACTGCTATGCGTCGGAGAGCTTCGAAACTTCGGGAACACTAAACTACTATTTTTCGCCAAATTTGGTCGCCAACACACCAAATTTGTCACAAGGCTAACCTGGCTGAAATTAAATGAACTGCTCTTTAATTTGATTTTGCCTATAAAACTACTTTCGCTGCAACAGGTCAACAAAAGCAAGGGAGAAGGTTTAATCCTTTGTAACAATACTGATCTCTGAAATCGATTTTCTTCAAATTTACCAAATAACCTACGATAAAGCTTTGGCAATGTAGCTAGTTATCAGTTTCAATAAAATGTAAGTACCTAATTTAAGACTAGTATATCTGAGTCTTTTCTCAAGGACAAATAAGCTAACATTCATATTTTCAGATATTCGTAAAAGTGAGATTCTATTACAATAGATTCTCGATTGTACAATACTCGGCTACGCTGAGTACATAATTAACAGAAATGACATACCTGCTGCGTAATCGGGAATCTATTATTTGCTTTCAATTATCTGACCATACCATGTTTGTACAATTTCAAAATGCACTTAATAATGTCCTTCCAATAATGCAACGATTTTGAATTTGAAACATACGTTCGAGTAATCCTTATTGCATAGTCTTTAGTCTAGTCTGAGCTAGCGCATTATATTTTTACGAAATAACCCTTAATATAATTTTTTAATAGTATTGAAGTATTTGCAGTAATACTATTCGATGTCCTGCGTCAATTATAATACATCAACATAATGTTACATCTAATATCATGAACGAAGTTTTATATTTGGTATGAAAATCGCCCATTTAAATTCACATTATTAAAAAATCTGGTGTTAAACAACCACACGACTTTCTTTACCATTATCCGTATTATATGCTTTTTTTTTTTTTTTTTGAAGGTAATATGATCAGAAGACATAAAATTGACATAACGAAGTAGAAACCTAAACTTTTTCCGGTATGAGAAACTTAATACACGTGTAAAGACATATAAAACAAAGTTTACATAGCAAGTTAGAAAATAACAGAAAAAATAGTTGAGTTATATTTTGAAACACCAATTTCCGAGATCTAAAATTAACCTACCTAAGCAGGATGACTGTTAATTTTCTTGTAATAATCATGTAATACATGAGAAAGGGTATCTAAAATGGATTAATGAAACAATTTTCAAGAAAATCGTTAGAGCCGTTTTTGATATACTAACTTTTACCAAAACTTGGTATACTCAATTGTCGACCGGAAAACAATAATTACATACAAAAGGATATTTAAAAGGGAGTTAATATGGTGAGTTTGAAAAAAAATCCGTACAGCCGTTTTTAAATTAACTCACTTGCGAGGCCTGAAATTGAGCTGTTTATACAGGACGCCTATCAATTTTTTTTTTTTAACTAACCAACTATATCATTCGAAAGGACATCTAATAGAGTGTTTATATAGAAACTTTGAAGAAAATCTTTAGAGCCATGAAATACGGACTTACGGTTCCACTTCTGTTTTCCGATGGCCGACGGTTAATGCTGGTTGTGGATGACGCTGGAGTTGTCGCCCAATGATGTCCCATACGTGCTCGATTGGAGAAAGATCTGGTGATCTAGCAGGTCAAGGCAACATGTCGACACTCTGTAGAGCATGTTGGGTTACAACAGCGGTATGAGGACGAGCGTTATCCTGTTGGAAAACACCCCCTTGAATGCTGTTCATGAATGGCAGCACAACAGGTTGTATCACTAGACTGACGTACAAATTTGCAGTCAGGGTGCGTGGGATAACCACGAGAGTGCTCCTGCTGTCATACGAAATTGCTCCCCAAACCATAACTCCAGGAGTAGGCCCTGTGTGTCTAGGCCGCAGACAGGTCGCTAGCAGGCGTTCACCTGGCCTCCTTCTAACCAATCACGGCTATCACTGCGACCAAGGCAGAACCGGCTTTCATCAGAAAACACAACAGATCTCCACTTCGTCCTCCAATGATCACTACCTTGACACCACTCACGTTGCAAACGGCAGTGGTTTGGAGTCAGTGGAATGCACGGCGTCTGGCTCGGAACTGTCCTTGAAGTAACCGATTTGTAACAGTTCGTTGTGTCACTGTGGTGCCAACTGCAGCTCGAATTTCAGCTGCAGACGCAGTACGATTAGCCACAGCCATACGCCGAACACGGCGGTCTTCCCTCTCAGTAGTGCCACGTGGCCGCCCGGAACCCGGTCTTCTTGAGGCAGTACCTTCCCTTGACCACTGCTCCAACACTCATGCACAGTGGATACATTCCTGCCAAGTCTTTCTGCAATATCGCGGAAAGAAAACCCACCTTCTCGTAGCCCTACTACACGACCTCGTTCAAACTCAGTGAGCTGTTGAAAATGGCTTCTTCGTCTTCTTAGAGGCATCCTTGACTAACATTAACCCACTACGTCAAATCTCAACTGTAAATAACGATCATGAACCTTACAGCGCTTATTTAAAGCAAACCTCATTTGCATGTTCATAGTGTCGCTACTAGCGCCACACTTATGCGCGTAGCTCGAAATTTGAATCGACGTCATCTTTCAGATGTATAAACACGCCTACCAAATTTCGTTTATCTAGCACAGCTCCTTCCTGGTGTTGGGATTTTTTTTTTCCATCAGTGTATGTATATTCAAATCTTTAACGTTCGTAACTGGTCGCTCCTTCGCAATCTTAACCCATTGTGACATCAGTAGAGGTAACTATTAGATATTATAAGTTAAAGAACTGGTGTACAATAAATACTTAACTTCTTAACGCACCATAAAATAAAGGGAATTACTACCTGTTTCAAAAGAAAGCCACGTCCTTTCGTCCTAAATGAAAGGAAATAGTCATTAAGACGTCGAATGTCGTCATAGAGTCATGTCTTCCATTCATCCCTAGGATTAGTCTGAAGAAATACTATCACAATTTTGATCCTCAGAGAAGAGGATGGATCCCCCGCTTCGGATACCCCCAGAAATATTAATTTTAGGTATTATGCAGGACATTGCCGCCACGACGGATTTTAATTGCACCGTTAAAAGTTAAAAAGTAATAATTAAATTTATTATAATTTGGAATTCCCATTTTTCAAACATTCATTTATCGCTTGATTCGAACCAGCTAAATGATTTCAGGGTAGTTATATAGTAATACTTATATCATTCCTCCAAGCTACGTACAAGATGCAGATTTAAAGTATTTGATTAAACTTTAAAAATTCACATTACAGAATTTGACGTCATTCTCTAAGCCAATTTGCCAGTTTTACAATACCTTTTCAAACAGTAACCATAAAGTCACCAAATCTAACTTTGTGCAAAAGTCCTCTTGGCAACCAATCGAATATTTATGATCGTATGTCCCTATTCTATTAACCCTTTCACGCCCAAGGGAAATATTTTTCCCTTCTACAAAAATCGTTATCGATTGTTCAATTATTATTGAATCGATATTTCTTTTACTGAATGTAAAAATAAAACGTATGTCCAACAAAGCAAATGTGTTTCTGAACGAATAAAAAAAAAAAAAAAAACGTATAGAAGATAAGACACATAATAAATGTGTTATCTGCCATGTCCACTTGTGCTTCACAAGTAAACGAAATTGTTTCGTAGAATACCATAACTAGCTATTTATTTTACTTTTCTGATAATTTTTATATTACAAAGTAATAAATTTGTATTACAAAGCAATAAATAAAATACCGATATAATAAACCTAACTCTTCGTTTATTTACTTTTATGGTCCATAGGGAAAATATTTCCCATGAAATTATAGGAAACCTATACACCCTGCTATGTTTTTCTGGTGATATTCTCTTACTTTACACCCACAATAGCTAAAATATTGTGTTGTATTGGCATATTTAGTCTTGGAAATCTTATAGTCCTGAAAGGGTTAAATACAGGCATTTTAGAATCAATTAATGGGACCAATTAGTTCGTTTAATAATAAAATTATACAAACATAAATCTGTTATCACTGGTATATAAGAATAAAAATCCATAATGCGGAGAAGTGTTTATAGTGTTACGAAAAATTATCGTCTTTCTTCTGTGAGAAAGTAGTTCGTATAAAAACAGGCAGGTTCAAGTCGGTGAATGCTCCTTATTCAACGTAGTTTCTCGAATCAGCACAATAAAACTGTGATTACAACGAATATTTACGAAACAGTCCAATATTACTGTGATTACAATGAATATTTACGAAACAGTCCAATATTACTGTTATTTCATCGAATATCTAGTAGTAGTCTACTAGACTACTACTAGACGTAATGAAACTATCACTCGTACCCCAAAAGTCATTACCAGACGAATATTCTGCAACAGCCCTAGAAAACAGTCACTTGTTTCACAGAGTAAAGTAAATAGCATCGAATATCCCAGAGCAGAAATCTTCACTAACTCACGATCAAAGTTGTCGCTTAGAGCACAACCTCCAAAGTGCAATCGCTCAGAATGGGTCTCTGAACAGCTCTGAATCGCAGTGACTTGACACACCCTCGCAGAAGTCAATTCACTTCTATTTACACCTTTTGGCGATGGGGCTTGGAAATTATTCTATCAAGAATCCGATGGAAAGTTCACGATCTCGACTGCTATGCTTCGGAGAGCTTCGAAACTTCGGGAACACTAAACTACTATTTTTCGCCAAATTTGGTCGCCAACACACCAAATTTGTCACAAGGCTAACCTGGCTGAAATTAAATGAACTGCTCTTTAATTTCATTTTGCCTATAAAACTACTTTCGCTGCAACAGGTCAACAAAAGCAAGGGAAAAGGTTTAATCCTTTGTAACAATACTGATCTCTGAACTCGATTTTCTTCAAATTTACCAAATAACCTACGATAAAGCTTTGGCAATGTAGCTAGTTATCAGTTTAAATAAAATGTAAGTACCTAATTTAAGACTAGTATATCTGAGTCTTTTCTCAAGGACAAATAAGCTAACATTCATATTTTCAGATATTCGTAAAAGTGAGATTCTATTACAATAGATTCTCGATTGTACAATACTCGGCTACGCTGAGTACATAATTAACAGAAATGACATACCTGCTGCGTAATCGGGAATCTATTATTTGCTTTCAATTATCTGACCATACCATGTTTGTACAATTTCAAAATGCACTTAATAATGTCCTTCCAATAATGCAACTATTTTGAATTTGAAACATACGTTCGAGTAATCCTTATTGCATAGTCTTTAGTCTAGTCTGAGCTTGCGCATTATATTTTTACGAAATAACCCTTAATATAATTTTTTAATAGTATTGAAGTATTTGCAGTAATACTATTCGATGTCCTGCGTCAATTATAATACATCAACGTAATGTTACATCTAATATCATGAACGAAGTTTTATATTTGGTATGAAAATCGCCCATTTAAATTCACATTATTAAAAAATCTGGTGTTAAACAACCACACGACTTTCTTTACCATTATCCGTATTATATGCTTTTTTTTTTTTTTTTTTTTTTTTTGAAGGTAATATGATCAGAAGACATAAAATTGACATAACGAAGTAGAAACCTAAACTTTTTTCCGGTATGAGAAACTTAATACACGTGTAAAGACATATAAAACAAAGTTTACATAGCAAGTTAGAAAATAACAGAAAAAATAGTTGAGTTATATTTTGAAACACCAATTTCCGAGATCTAAAATTAACCTACCTAAGCAGGATGACTGTTAATTTTCTTGTAATAATCATGTAATACATGAGAAAGGGTATCTAAAATGGATTAATGAAACAATTTTCAAGAAAATCGTTAGAGCCGTTTTTGAGATAGTAACTTTTACCAAAACTTGGTATACTCAATTGTCGACCGGAAAACAATAATTACATACAAAAGGATATTTAAAATGGAGTTAATATGGTGAGTTTGAAAAAAAATCCGTACAGCCGTTTTTAAATTAACTCACTTGCGAGGCCTGAAATTGAGCTGTTTATACAGGACGCCTATCAATTTTTTTTTTTTTAACTAACCAACTATATCATTCGAAAGGACATCTAATAGAGTGTTTATATAGAAACTTTGAAGAAAATCTTTAGAGCCATGAAATACGGACTTACGGTTCCACTTCTGTTTTCCGATGGCCGACGGTTAATGCTGGTTGTGGATGACGCTGGAGTTGTCGCCCAATGATGTCCCATACGTGCTCGATTGGAGAAAGATCTGGTGATCTAGCAGGCCAAGGCAACATGTCGACACTCTGTAGAGCATGTTGGTTTACAACAGCGGTATGAGGACGAGCGTTATCCTGTTGGAAAACACCCCCTTGAATGCTGTTCATGAATGGCAGCACAACAGGTTGTATCACTAGACTGACGTACAAATTTGCAGCCAGGGTGCGTGGGATAACCACGAGAGTGCTCCTGCTGTCATACGAAATTGCTCCCCAAACCATAACTCCAGGAGTAGGCCCTGTGTGTCTAGGCCGCAGACAGGTCGCTAGCAGGCGTTCACCTGGCCTCCTTCTAACCAACACACGGCTATCACTGCGACCAAGGCAGAACCGGCTTTCATCAGAAAACACAACAGATCTCCACTTCGTCCTCCAATGATCTCTACCTTGACACCACTCACGTTGCAAACGGCAGTGGTTTGGAGTCAGTGGAATGCACGGCGTCTGGCTCGGAACTGTCCTTGAAGTAACCGATTTGTAACAGTTCGTTGTGTCACTGTGGTGCCAACTGCAGCTCGAATTTCAGCTGCAGACGCAGTACGATTAGCCACAGCCATACGCCGAACACGGCGATCTTCCCTCTCAGTAGTGCCACGTGGCCGCCCGGAACCCGGTCTTCTTGAGGCAGTACCTTCCCTTGACGACTGCTGCCAACACTCATGCACAGTGGATACATTCCTGCCAAGTCTTTCTGCAATATCGCGGAAAGAAAACCCACCTTCTCGTAGCCCTACTACACGACCTCGTTCAAACTCAGTGAGCTGTTGAAAATGGCTTCTTCGTCTTCTTAGAGGCATCCTTGACTAACATTAACCCACTACGTCAAATCTCAACTGTAAATAACGATCACGAACCTTACAGCGCTTATTTAAAGCAAACCTCATTTGCATGTTCATAGTGTCGCTACTAGCGCCACACTTATGCGCGTAGCTCGAAATTTGAATCGACGTCATCTTTCAGATGTATAAACACGCCTACCAAATTTCGTTTATCTAGCACAGCTCCTTCCTGGTGTTGGGATTTTTTTTTTCCATCAGTGTATGTATATTCTTAATCTTTAACGTTCGTAACTGGTCGCTCCTTCGCAATCTTAACCCATTGTGACATCAGTAGAGGTAACTATTAGATATTATAAGTTAAAGAACTGGTGTACAATAAATACTTAACTTCTTAACGCACCATAAAATAAAGGGAATTACTACCTGTTTCAAAAGAAAGCCACGTTCTTTCGTCCTAAATGAAAGGAAATAGTCATTAAGACGTCGAATGTCGTCATAGAGTCATGTCTTCCATTCATCCCTAGGATTAGTCTGAAGAAATACTATCACAATTTTGATCCTCAGAGAAGAGGATGGATCCCCCGCTTCGGATACCCCCAGAAATATTAATTTTAGGTATTATGCAGGACATTGCCGCCACGACGGATTTTAATTGCACCGTTAAAAGTTAAAAAATAATAATTAAATTTATTATAATTTGGAATTCCCATTTTTCAAACATTCATTTATCGCTTGATTCGAACCAGCTAAATGATTTCAGGGTAGTTATATAGTAATACTTATATCATTCCTCCAAGCTACGTACAAGATGCAGATTTAAAGTATTTGATTAAACTTTAAAAATTCACATTACAGAATTTGACGTCATTCTCTAAGCCAATTTGCCAGTTTTACAATACCTTTTCAAACAGTAACCATAAAGTCACCAAATCTAACTTTGTGCAAAAGTCCTCTTGGCAACCAATCGAATATTTATGATCGTATGTCCCTATTCTATTAACCCTTTCACGCACAAGGGAAATATTTTTCCTTTCTACAAAAATCGTTATCGATTGTTCAATCATTATTGAATCGATATTTCTTTTACTGAATGTAAAAATAAAACGTATGTCCAACGCAGCAAATGTGTTTCTGAACGAATAAAAAAAAAAAAAAAAAAAAAACGTATAGAAGATAGGACACATAATAAATGTGTTATGTGCAATGTCCACTTGTGCTTCACAAGTAAACGAAATTGTTTCGTAGAATACCATAACTAGCTATTTATTTTACTTTTCTGATAATTTTTATATTACAAAGCAATAAATTGGTATTACAAAGCAATAAATAAAATACCGATATAATAAACCTAACTCTTCGTTTATTTACTTTTATGGTCCATAGGGAAAATATTTCCCATTAAATTATAGGAAACCTATACACCCTGCTATGTTTTTCTGGTGATATTCTCTTACTTTACACCCACAATAGCTAAAATATTGTGTTGTATTGGCATATTTAGTCTTGGAAATCTTATGGTCCTGAAAGGGTTAAATACAGGCATTTTAGAATCAATTAATGGGACCAATTAGTTCGTTTAATAATAAAATTATACAAACATAAATCGGTTATCACTGGTATATAAGAATAAAAATCCATAATGCGGAGAAGTGTTTATAGTGTTACGAAAAATTATCGTCTTTCTTCTGTGAGAAAGTAGTTCGTAAAAAAACAGGCAGGTTCAAGTCGGTGAATGCTCCTTTTTCCACGTAGTTTCTCGAATCAGCACAATAAAACTGTGATTACAACGAATATTTACGAAACAGTCCAATATTACTGTGATTACAACGAATATTTACGAAACAGTCCAATATTACTGTTATTTCATCGAATATCTAGTAGTAGTCTACTAGACTACTACTAGACGTAATGAAACTATCACTCGTACCCCAAAAGTCATTACCAGACGAATATTCTGCAACAGCCCTAGAAAACAGGTAATATGATCAGAAGACATAAAATTGACATAACGAAGTAGAAACCTAAACTTTTTCCGGTATGAGAAACTTAATACACGTGTAAAGACATATAAAACAAAGTTTACATAGCAAGTTAGAAAATAACAGAAAAAATAGTTGAGTTATATTTTGAAACACCAATTTCCGAGGTCTAAAATTAACCTACCTAAGCAGGATGACTGTTAATTTTCTTGTAATAATCATGTAATACATGAGAAAGGGTATCTAAAATGGATTAATGAAACAATTTTCAAGAAAATCGTTAGAGCCGTTTTTGAGATAGTAACTTTTACCAAAACTTGGTATACTCAATTGTCGACCGGAAAACAATAATTACATACAAAAGGATATTTAAAAGGGAGTTAATATGGTGAGTTTGAAAAAAAATCCATACAGCCGTTTTTAAATTAACTCACTTGCGAGGCCTGAAATTGAGCTATTTATACAGGACGCCTATCAATTTTTTTTTTTTTTAACTAACCAACTATATCATTCGAAAGGACATCTAATAGAGTGTTTATATAGAAACTTTGAAGAAAATCTTTAGAGCCATGAAATACGGACTTACGGTTTCACTTCTGTTTTCCGATGGCCGACTTCCGTTTTTCCAATTTTCACCAAAATTTGGAAACTTCATCTGTGCACCTAACCTGCATTATTCTGAAGTTTCGTAGTTCTGTCTTTATTAGTTTTGGAGATATGTTAGCCAGAAGATTCCGCACATACATACATACACACATACACTGCAAAAAAAAAAAAAAAAAAAGTTAAAAGTACAAGAAAAATCTGGCAGCTGGGGTGACAGTATTTCGCCGTCAAATATACAGTTTAAAACCGTAAAATTGTATCACTGACATATATTTTACACAGGAATACCGTAAATCAAACTGGTTTTTTGTTAAAATTACAGTTTTGTCCTGTATATTTAACGGAGAAATACTGGCACTCCAGCTGCCAGATTTTTCCTGTACTTTTATTTATTTGTTTTTGTTTTTTACAGTATACATACATACATACACACCCACTAATCAATTGCCAAAAACTACTTTTTTGGACTCAGGAGGTCTTAAAACGTGTAAATCAGGTGAAAACTCGATATCAAATTTTTGAACCGAATACAATACATACTTCCACCACCTACGGTAGTAGGGTAATGGAAGTAAAAATCAACGCTCTCATCTGAATTAAATGGATGCAATTTGAAAACCGATTGATCTTTTCTAGTTATTAAACTTTTCTGCCTCTAATATCCTTATACTAATCGATCTACGCCCGCTTAAGTGCTCGATATGTTTTTACAAATTTATATCACCTTACCAGTTCAAATTATTAAACATTGGTTTACATGATATTTAAAACAAATATAGCTTCATCTTTTACATCTTGCTATTTATATATTTGGAATTTTAAACATCTCCAACAAAATTAAAATTTGAATCCTAATCCTTTAATTCAAATTTTATAATCGCATGTATAATTATTTATTTATATTATTAATTTATCGTCACGTCGTTGGATTCTACATGTTTACTTTATTATTATTATCTCTTTCCCTAACGTATCAAAATTCGGCATAGCAACGAAAACAATTTAAGGTAAACGCACCAGTAGTGCACCCTGTACCAGTAGTGGACACTTTTAATTTTAAACTCGGAAAATAAGCTACCTAAAAATTCTGAAGATTCGAGCAATGTTCAGGAAGTGAGTTATAGTCCTTTACTGTTAAGCCCTTAAACAAAAAATAATTCCGGCCATTAGTTTTAAAATAATGTTAGTTTAACTAAAAAAATTTGCACTTTTTGTGATTTTGCCGTTTTCTTCTTATCCCTTTAAATAAGGAAATAAGATTTTATTTACTCGCTCTCTGCACCTTTTGCTTTCTTATGACTAAAATACGTATGCAGAATTCATTTATTGTACTATTTTTTAAATCTTGTATTAACACATAGTATTTTTATGGGTATCCACTACTGGTGCCAAAAAATGTCATCATGACAAATAGTGGACAGCCCTGTCCACTACTGGATCATGTGACTTTTAATGCCAAATCCAGTAGTGGACACAATTCTATAATCTAGCAATTTTAAAGTTGAATTTTAAAGCAAAAATTCAAAGGGGTCCACTACTGGAACAAAAAAGGGTCCACTACTGGGTTTTTAGTGTGTCCACTACTGGCTCATTTTAAGCTCTTCAGATTTTTGATTTTTTACATATATAAATGCTACAATTAGCAATTTTCATAATACAGTCGTGTTAAGAAAGAGTTAGTAAAGGTCTGAAATATTAATTATTTTTTGAAACTCTAAAATTTAGGAAATTACACAAAAAATAGCCGGAAAATGTCGTTAAAGTGTCCACTACTGGTGCGTTTACATTATTTTAAAAATAAAAAAATGTTTTGTGTTACTTAAGCTTTGCTTGTGGATGAATTGTGAATTCCTGTTAATCAAGTTTTGTTTTCGGCAATGATAACAAATATTATACACTATACTGAAATAATTTTTTGAAAATGCGTTAATGATTTTTGCCTGTTTAATTTATAATTTAAATCAGTAAATGAATCTTCCAAAACTATGCAAACCATGGATAAAATTTTATTTTAATTATCTCAAATCGTTGTTGTGATTGTGATGTAAATTTTTCCATTAAATTATCCTTATATCATTATTTTATTCAGTTGAAATGCACATATTAAAGCCATGGATAAAATTCTACTGTCTTTATTCTAGTGCATTGTTTTAGCTATGACATCATTTTACCATGTTTTATTAAATCTCTTTCTTGTTTGTTTGTCCAGTACAAATCTTGCAATCGATTTTTAAATAACTTCCCGACTAGCTAGACATTTGAAACTTTTAGAATAGCTCAGAACACGATGATAATGCATTCTTTTAATACTTTTATTCAATTAATAAATGTTTGAAAATTTCTTATAATTGCTCTCTTTATTACGCATTTTGTCATTTTCTTTCAAGTTGATGGGATTATTCATGATTTTTTTTTTTTTTTTTTTCTAATATTTATTAATATGTAGAATTCTCAAGTTTATATGATTCAAGAGAAAATTTAAAGCATGTTACATAAAAGGGCTTTTTTATCTTATAATTATTTAGCGTTCGTTTTGGGAAACTTCGGCTTTTATTTTTAAAAAGATTATAATAGTTTACTTTCAGATGGGACCGGAAAATACCAGATATTTCAGCTACTTTTGATAAAAATGTGCACTTACGTAATTCTAAAAGAAATAATCTATACATATAATAAAATAAGATGTGTGTGTGTGTGTGTCATTGTGTATGTTTGAGTAGTAAGCCCCCCCACTTTAGCCGACGGAAGTGACGTCATAGGAAGGAGGGGGAGGAAACCGGAAGTGACGTAACGGCTGGTTGCTTGATCGTGAAAGATGACGGGGATAGAGTTTCTTTTTACCCGATGGCAACCTGGACTTCTTGTCAAGACATGTGACGGAAGGGAGAGTTTTCTTAAAGGGACAACACAGAAACCTGTCAGAACATGAAAGAGAATGACGTCATCAACCGAAAAGAGGACAATGTAATATATTTTTTAATTAATTTTTAATGAGTAATTCATTAATCAATTTTAATAAGTAAATTTTATTATTTTATTGATTATTAATTAATTATTTAACTGACTATTTTAATTCGCTAGATTTTTTACAAAACGATATTGCACTGTAGGGGATTTGAACCCACCATCTATGGGATGCGAGACTAACGCGCTACCGATTAAGCTACGATGACGTTCCCTCGAACTTCCTTTTTTTATGTTTTCCCCACTTAGGAGATAGGGGGTGGGAAGACGTTTCCCCACCTGCGCCCAAGTGGACTCGTCCAAGGGGATCCAGCCAATTACAAGAGAGCACTGTGACATCATTCGTGTTTTTATCCAATCCTGATGCGTTTGTTGAGAAGATAAGACAGTAAATCTGGGTATAAAATCCTAGACATCACGAAATACCTTCACATTTTAGTCTCGCTTCATTCCTGACGTTCAATTCGCTTTCTCTTCGCTACGTAATCATGGAAGACGGGCTTAATCTTTTGATCCACGAAAATGTATTTGCTTCTTCAGAAGAAATTTTTGAAAGACTAGAAAAAGAAATTGTTTATTTACCCGAGGAGCAATGCCATATACGTATTCGAAATAAATCTTATCCTATTTCGCGGAAGATTGCTGATTGGGATGCGAGACCTTTCGAAAGATACCCATCTTAAAAATTGGGGGGGGGGGGGGTAAATTTTCAAGATTGGGGGAACCGATGCCCCCACATGCACAGAATTTTTTCCTAGTTAACTACTACTCCTATCAATAATTCATATTAAATTTACAATTACGAGTTTAAAATAACTCTCATTATGTACATTTATACGAAATTTTGTCCTATACTGCCATGTTAAAAATTTAGAAAAAATGCGTTCACAGCGCCACCTATTGAGCGATTGATCCCCATATCTAATCAGCACCAGTTTATGTCAGGGTGCAACTAAATACCAAGTTTGGTTAAATTTAATTCATTGGTTCGTGAGCTTTCCACAAAAATCGTGATACACACAGACAGACAGACATTTTCTAAAAACTATCAATTCGTGTTCAGGACATCCCAAAATGTGTAAATCTATCAAAAAACGGAGGTCGAAAATTTTCGCGAATCCAATACTTTCTCTATATTACATATAGAAGAAGTAAAAAACTATAATAAATTTATGCAGGCAAACTGCAGATTTACCTGCGTAAATATATTACATATTTTACTTTTTGGAAATAGTGGTACAAAAAGAATAAAAATATCACCTTTGGCAGCCCTGATTATGGACTATGGATACAAATTATTTAAAGTGTGATAGTGTCTAAATGCCTTATTCGAGTGAACTGTAATTTTATATACATATTATGAATCATCGTCACACAAACTTTATGAATTTCGGAGAATCTAGCACTTATAGTTTTTACAGGGAAACGACAAAAAATACTTTATCATTATGGCTTATGGGCTGAAATTATTTAAAGCGTGATAACTTCTAAACGCTTTATCCGATTGAACTGCAAATTTATATGCATGTTACAGGTCACTGTCATACGAACTGTATAGATTTTGGTGTATCTAACATTGATTGAATTTTACAGGGACACAACAAAAATTTCTGTATCATTATGATCTATGGAATCAAATTATTTGAAGTGCAATAGCGAAATGCAATATTTGAAGTTGAAATGGATTTTTATTTTTACTTTAGTCCGGGCTGGGTAAAGGAAGTGCCCATGCAGGGTGGGCAAAGTCCTACAAAGCTTTTAGAGGCCATGGGCACAAGTTCCATTCGAGGCCCGCTCCTCACAGTCAAGAAGTTAAATGATATAATACATTTTGATGGAATTACGTACGGTAGATAAAGAAGAAGAAGAGGGCTTCAACAAAAATTTAATACGAAACAAGAATGCTAGGTGCAAGAGAAAACTTTATAATAAGCTATAATATTGAAACACAGCTTATGAAAACAAAAGAGAAAAATATTAAATATGCACTTTTAACTTTGCTTACTTTGTAACAAATGCAGTAAAAGTAATAAGTATGGTAAATATGAAATTTTTTAGGGTTACTTCACATTTATTTGAAGCTCTCTAAACATGGAAGCCCAGGGCCAGTGCTCCTTGGGGCCGTACTTTAATCTGACCCTCAGGCTGGGCTATGGGGCCTGAAATTTCAGGTCTTTTTTTACTTCTTAGTGTTTTAGGACGCATTCTGCTCTTTTCCCGTCCTGTCAAAAAAAAAAAAAAACAGTATTTTTTTAACGGTCCTTTGCTTTTCTAATAAAATCTTAAACTTTATTCGATTTTATGTAAGATATGAAGACGAAAAATGACTAAATTTTACGAATTTACAAATTCATAAAATTATTCATTTTATGAATTTGAAATATAATTTTTATTTCAAAGTCCCTCGTTTAATTTTGAGTTGAAAATTTATTAAAAGTTTTGGAAGAACAAAGAACCTTTTACCGTTCTTGTAAATGAAATTTACGAATGAAAACGTATTTTGCTTGATATTTAGAAGGTTTTTCATAAATTACTTTGAAAAATAATTTCTAATAGTTGATACACTATGTTCGTTTCTTCGGGAAACATTGAGTTTTTGTTGAAGGTTAGTTCATAATCTTGTAACTATTTATTCAATACCTTTCGTCAATACCTTTAAAAACGAATGGTTGAACTATAAATATGCAATAATTTAAAACAAAGTTATCGATTTTTTTTAACTTTTAACGAAACCTTTCGAAAGATACCCATCTTGAAAATTTTCAAAATGATCCTACTTTTATACTCTTTCCGTCAAAATAAAACATGCATTTTTTTTAAAGTAGGAAAATATTAATAAAACTCATTAAAGAAAATACAAACACATTTATTAAAAAAATAATTTTTATTTTTTGAAAATCATATTTACACCATATCTTTTTTTGACAAACTGAAACATTCGAAAATCATTCTTCTTTCTAGACAGTACATTTACAATAGATTTCATACAGAGTCCTTGACATCGTTTTATTACAAAAAAAATACAATATTGTCCACAGACATTGGACGTTAAACTTTGAAGCCTTGTCTTGTTCCATTGAATTTGAAAATACTTCTTTACAAATCTTGTTATGTCTTCTCCATAGGTTTCGGGAGGTAATCCGTAAGAGTCGAAAAAATCAATAGTCTTTTGGTCTTGAATGTAAACAGCCAGCCAATGGGATCCCTTTTCATCATGTTTATCAGTATTGAGTACAAATGCACAAGGGAATTTTCGAATGACAGGCATTTTGTCAGAAGGAAAAACACCTACAAAATGCCTAGCTGAAACAGGATCGCGAGCTAAAACTGTATGAATTTGAGACGAATTCATCAGTTTCCAAAATCATACAAAATATTTCGAGCTTTGTTGATTTCAATTAAATTTTCAAATTCAGCATACACGATCAGAGAGATTGTTTGTATTAGAGGAGTACTAAATTTAAGTTCCAATCTCAGATTGCTGTGACGAATAAGGTTAAGATGAGAACCATCACATAAGTCAGGTGTCAAATCAAAACGAAATAAAGAATATCCTTTTGAAAATTCTGACCTAGATAAATACAGTCCTTTGTTGTCGGCATTCACAAATAAATTTTGATAAGCACGGATAAATAAACCATTTTCAAAATTAGGCTGAATGGGATTATGAGGAACAGGTTGACCATCTACATAGACGCCTATGAAGTTCATATTGTAATGCTGAAATTCAAAGGGGGACTTTTTATAGTTGCCGTTAAATGCATCGTTGTCTACACAGGCAATTACAATACGATTCGGCATTTGACCAATAAAAATGTTATCCTGAATAAAACTCATATTTCCAGCAGGAATGGAATAAGTTTTGCAAAGAACTCTATCAATAGGATACTTGGCTGTCGTTTTTTCTAGGCTTTTCGCATGTCCCAAAACAACACCTGGGCTAACCCTTATTTTTCGAACAAATAAAGAGGCATGATCAAGGAATACTTTGAATTCCCCTTCACCCCCTAACAAGCAAAATTCTGGTTTGCTACGAATAAGTTTAATTTTCACGTCGACCATGTTAAGTAGTAGTCTCTCTTGGTGAAACATATCCAAGTGCAAACGACCCATCATATCAACTGAAGCACTTAGTTTAAACAGTTCAGCACGTTTATTAAAACCTTCATTAGGGTTAGGATCTGCCGTGTCAAAAACATTCATACGGCCAGCAGTGTCTTTGTAAAATAATTCTGAGGAAAGTTGAGAGGTTTTCACATCATATCCATGATTCAGTAATGTCTCTATCATAGCTCTATAGGGATACGTATTATTACTGGATGAAACAAGTCTTTCATTTAGGCTGATGTCTACTTGGGAAAACATAGAATGTAAGAAAAGGTTCACAGGGCCGACTTTACACTTATCTGTTATAGGCTTGCCATCATTTTTCAAAATTTTTACTTTGATATACAGCTGAGTTTGCGACAAATCAAGATACTCTTCACCGCTTCCAGACACATTAAATTCTACAGGACCGCCATCCGATGCATTGGCAAGAGGATGAAACTCAACCCATTGGCCTCTTTCAATAACTGTTTGAGTGGGTGGTAAAGAAAATAGTTCTAGTTCTGATTTAGCGCATTCTGGAGAATCTTTTAAAAGAAAAGCCATTTTATAGAGTATGTCTAATCAAAAATATCACGTCCTTGCACTTTCCGTGCTTTCGATGAAATGAAACGTTTGGAAGGTTTGCGTTTCCTTTTAAGCTTACCGTGACCGATCATCTCATCCGCTTTTTGAACAGCTTTTCTGGCTAGTTTTTTTCCGGTTTCTTTCGTTCGCGTTTTGAGGGAAGATTTTAAACTTTCGCCTGACAATACATCGTTTGCTACCATAGTGCCAGTTCGTAAAGCTTCTTTTCCGACTGTTTTGGCACCGCTTATTAAAAAGGGCATTGCGCTTCGGAATAGTTTAGCAAAAAATCCACCTATCCCATGTCCTCTCTGCAAAACGGTTCCCTGATAATAAGGCAAACCTTGTCCTGTTTGCCCGGCATAATAATCTTCAAATTTTTTCCTACAACACGTATAAGGCACCAACATTTTTATTGATCCTTCTTTCACGTCAACAAAATTGAAAATGAGAGTTATTTGAAAAGAAAGGTCCTTTTTATATAATTTGCCGTAAACGAAAATGTAAAGTGACAAATACTTTGCCTCTTTCAAAAGGTACTAAAGCCCCAGAATGAAGTCTTATATCAATGTGTATTGTTTGGAAATGTTGCCGAATAACAGGTAAGTAAAAAGGTCTTGGATAATGAGCATTTACAATTTCGCCGTCGTTTCCATCTACCGTGACGATTTTTAGCAAAGAAGCTTGTACATCACCTACGATTTGGGGTTCTGTTAGATCACAGTATACATATATCACTGGAAAAGAGCACTTTGGATCGGCAACAAACGGACTTTGTTGAAATCCTGAATATTTTCCTGGTTCGAATCCCAATAGTTCCGCTATACCTTCGTGGAGGATTACTTTTGATTTTTCATCCGTCTTGATAGTTACTCGTTTCGTTACTGGGTGATACTGAAATTCAATCTTATTTTTATGGGATTCTATTGTCATACCTCGAATAAGATCTGGTATCGTTTCATAACAACCTGGGGGGACTCTTCTACCTTCGAGTATTCCATCACCCAAATCAAAACCAAATAAATTATTATCATTTCGAACGTTATACCAAGTATGGGGATAAATGAAATCGACTAAAGCCATTTCCCATTCGCCATTTAAATTGATTGGACTAGGCAGCTGCGTCGTAAATTGTGATATTTTATTATGCGGGAAAAAGCTCAAAGAGCTGTCACTGATCAGTGTGACGTAGAAAGACATCGTTTTTAAAATGAAAGTTAAGTTACACAAATGCTCTATTTATATCATTTTGACATCGCTGACCCATGTATTGAATTTTTGAGGATAACCCTGAAACTTTACGAAGTATTCAACTTTTCCATGACGTTTTCTTTTTTTCAAAACTTTTTCCACTGGATAAAATCCAGAATCCGAAATTTTTTGTAACTCTTGCTTGTAAAAACTTCCTTTTATAATTTCTCCTGCCAAATCTTTCAATTGATAGACAACAGGTACACGAGGTAAAATTTTACAAATTGTAAATATTTCTCTTGTCCAGTTTTGTTCATATCCTTTTTCAAACAACATTTTTTCTCGACTGATGCGAACAGTATCTCCAACTTTTAAATCTGTAAGATTAGGTTTTGGAACCAATGTTTGCTGATCATATAGCGTATGCCAAATTTTCTGTTGGTTTTCTAACGTCACCGATGCAGGCTCTGTTTGTATACTACGATGCCAAGTATGATTATAACTGTGTACTAATTTATCGATGACGTCGATGTATCTTCTTGTGTTCATTTCAGTAAAATATTTCCACATCTTAGTTTTCAACGTGCGATTAAAACGTTCAACCACCGAAGCCTTGGTTGCATTATGTGTAGTGAAAAAATGAATTTTCTTCTTTTTAAAGTAATCTTGTACAAGATAGTTCGTAAATTCTTTACCCGAGTCTGTTTGAAGTCGTTCGGGTAACCTTTCCGCAAATATTTTTTCAAAAGCTTGTTTAATAGTCATAGACCTTTTATTTTTCAAAGGTATCGCCCAAGCATACTTTGATAAAATGTCAATGCAAGTTAGTAAATATTTATAACCATCGTTATAATTAGCTAAGGATTGCATGTCCACTAAATCAGACTGAAACTGCTCGTTGATGCCTCCTACAATAACACGATTTCTTTGGAACCTGTGTCTCAAAGGCTTGTGCAAAGTATATGAATCTTTCGTTTGAAGCCATTTCTTGATGTCTTTGGTTTTTACGCGACCTTTTAAAGCACGCTGTAAAGCACTGACACCACCGAAACTGGCCGGATGTTCTGGATCCCGATACGTCTGATTCAATACTGCTTCCATTACAGCAGTAGTTGTGATCTAGCCGAACACTTATATTCATAATGATTCAAACAAAACGTATAACCCAGTATTTATATATTCACAAAACCTTAAATATTTTCTAAGTGATAAACATGAAAAAAGTCACACACACACAAGAAATTCTATAATAATCAACATTTATTTACATTAAAATGTACATAATAAAGAATCAATTACAAGAAAACAATAATTTGTTAAAAATAAGTTCTTCTTCCTTTTCTTCACCAACATACATTTTTTCAATAGTTTCATATAATTTTTCTACATCCAAAGAAGGGAAAAATTCTTCTACTCCTAATACTGCTTGGAAATCAATATTTAAATTTTTATGAACTATATCTCTGGCTACATCATCCCAATTTATCGAGAACAATGCTTGGTGAAAATATTCTGACCATTTTTCAGATCGACTTTTCGTCAAACAGTCATGCATAAAACTGGCTTCATACGAATCTCGACAGCCACAACAATTTATAAGTTCTGTAATTTTTATTGTAATAGCTGCAGCAAGACCGTTTTGAAGTGAAACAAGAAGTTCTAAAAATGCATCAGGGTTCTCCACGGGTTTCAACTGTAAATTTGGATTATCGAGTTCTTTTCCAATGCAATAGGATAAAGTGTAAGCGATCAGCGCTTGTTTCACGCGATCTGTTATTAAACACTTGTTGTCACAAAGCTTTCCTAACTCAGCATCGCTAAGCACAACATATTCAGATAAAAACTGCATGCTTAAATTTTTTCTTTGAAATAATCTTTGGAAAACAAAAAATTATTGATTATTCTTCATTTGTTTCGAAATGCATAAATCTCTGTCTATAATAAATACCTTATCCGATGACTTATGATTTAAAATAGCATTTACTTTCCTACACAAAGAATACCATACTTTGGGTGATAAAGAAACTCCGTCTTTCGTTGCATGTAACTCGCCGTTTTCTCCTTTAACATATCTCCTGATGTGCACTCGAGTTTTTCCCATATAATGATTGACTGCAAGGAAATTTTCTCCACCTAGGTATTTCATATCCAAAGAATCAGTCCATTCTTCTTCCACATTTTCTACAAACATCTGTTCCTGAAAAAAGTAATAAAAAGAAATCATTAATAAATAATCAAGATTTTTAGTATTAAAAGAAAGAGTATACTACTTTATTCAAAGGGAAAATGTTTTTTAAAAGAGAGAAAACTTACATTAGTTCGGTCTTCTTTTATTTTCTTGCATCTTTCTTCTGTTTGAACATGTTTCCGCTTGTTAAGTCCAGGTGTTTTCATCATACGGAAAGTTAGATTAACACGCACACCAGTGTGCTTCTTCTCCTTTGGAATTCCATGGCTCCAGAATTTATTTGTTGGGGGATTCATAACCAAAAGAGAGTTTGACTTTAATTCCACTTTTTTATCCTGGTAATTGGGTCTTTTAAAAATCATAGTACGTGTTTCTCCAAAGCTTAGGGAACAGATAGGGTGGTTTTCCTCTATGTCGGCTTCATCATCTTTATGTTGACCAATACAGTCATTTCCATCCTCGTACCGATTTATCAACACGAAATTAAAATTGACACCCATCATAGTTTCAATAAGACTTTTTATTTCAAGAAGCAAAGGAGGCCAAGGCTGGCTGATTAGTGTCAGTCCTGAAAAAGTATAAGATAAATCAGGGTCTCCAAAAGCAGCAATCTTCCGCGAAATAGGATAAGATTTATTTCGAATACGTATATGGCATTGCTCCTCGGGTAAATAAACAATTTCTTTTTCTAGTCTTTCAAAAATTTCTTCTGAAGAAGCAAATACATTTTCGTGGATCAAAAGATTAAGCCCGTCTTCCATGATTACGTAGCGAAGAGAAAGCGAATTGAACGTCAGGAATGAAGCGAGACTAAAATGTGAAGGTATTTCGTGATGTCTAGGATTTTATACCCAGATTTACTGTCTTATCTTCTCAACAAACGCATCAGGATTGGATAAAAACACGAATGATGTCACAGTGCTCTCTTGTAATTGGCTGGATCCCCTTGGACGAGTCCACTTGGGCGCAGGTGGGGAAACGTCTTCCCACCCCCTATCTCCTAAGAGGGGAAAACATAAAAAAAGGAAGTTCGAGGGAACGTCATCGTAGCTTAATCGGTAGCGCGTTAGTCTCGCATCCCATAGATGGTGGGTTCAAATCCCCTACAGTGCAATATCGTTTTGTAAAAAATCTAGCGAATTAAAATAGTCAGTTAAATAATTAATTAATAATCAATAAAATAATAAAATTTACTTATTAAAATTGATTAATGAATTACTCATTAAAAATTAATTAAAAAATATATTACATTGTCCTCTTTTCGGTTGATGACGTCATTCTCTTTCATGTTCTGACAGGTTTCTGTGTTGTCCCTTTAAGAAAACTCTCCCCTCCGTCACATGTCTTGACAAGAAGTCTAGGTTGCCAACGGATAAAAAGAAATTCTACAACCGTCATCTTTCAGGATCAAGCAAGCAACCAACCATTCACTGTGTTGTCCCTTTAAGAAAACTCTCCCTTCCGTCACATGTCTTGACAAGAAGTCCAGGTTGCCATCGGGTAAAAAGAAACTCTATCCCCGTCATCTTTCACGATCAAGCAACCAGCCGTTACGTCACTTCCGGTTTCCTCCCCCTCCTTCCTATGACGTCACTTCCGTCGGCTAAAGTGGGGGGCTTACTACTTGTTTGTCCGGAGCATTTTAGGAAAACGGCTGATCGCAGAGCTACACAATTTTACATGGAGGTTCGTCATGACCTCTCCTGATGTACCTCAAAGCCCGATTTTCGAATTTTTTATTTATTTATTTTTTTTTTTTTTCTTCTTTTTTTTTTTTTTTTTTTTTTTTTAATTAGAAGTTTTTGTTTCATTGAAATTTAATTTTGCCATAGTATTTCCGTGTCACGCTAAACAAACAAAGTCTTTCCATTTGAAAGTAAATATGAAGTATTTCTTGTGTTTGTCAATGGCTCAGTCGGTTAAAGCGTCAAGTTGTTAATGCGATGGTCGTGGGTTCGATCGGTGGCGGATGTGTTACTTTTTTAGCAGCTAGTAAATATATAAAATGTCAGTTGTAAAATAAAACATTTCATTGTCTACACAGTATCTTAAGAAATTCTGATAAAAGCTTTTTTTTTAGTTACTAAAACGCACAAAATAAAAATTTAAGTTAAAAAAAAAAAAAAAAAAAAAAAACACTGGAGCTCTAAAAATCATAAAATAAATATTTATTCTTGAAGAGATATGACTATAAAAAATCAACGTGTCATCAATAAATAAATTTAAAGAAAAATATAGATGTTTTACTTTTGCAAGAGGTGAAATATTTTAACTAATCAAAATATTTTAAAAAGCATTCGAGAACAATAATCAAGATTCTTTTTATATTTGTTAGATTTTAAATTTTTTTTAATTAATTAAAATATAAAAATAATTCCCTTATGAAAAACCTTCCCCTTGAAAACTAGCCATTTAAATATTAGTTTTAAATTTAATTGTTGCCGAAAAAGTTTTCCAGTTCATTGTTTTCGACAAAAAAAAAAGAAATACATTTTCACGCGAATAATGAAATTTTGTTAATAAATAATGAAACAAAAATATTTAATATATATTGAGATACAGTCATCTTTGAAATCGTAGTTCCTAAATAATAACAAATCTACCTTTCGCCGATAAATACCCAAATTGAAGTACCCGGAATAGGAACTTTCTACAGGCAGTGGTAACCTGGACCCGATGCAGTGCGGGCGGAAAAAACCTGCAGTATACAGCAGGTACGCGAAGCAAGGTTTAGGGCTATTTTAATGTAGGTTTTTTTTGTTTTTGATTTTATTATTATTATTTTTTTTTTTTTTTTTTTAGTTTTTATTTCTGTACTGATAAGTATATTGGATTTAAGTCCAAAAATGTCGATTTTGAGTTAAGTACATAGTCAGACTCAGAAAAAAATTCTCTATCGATTGATATAAAGGATTTAAATCCATGTCATTTAGTCTTTGAGAAAATCCATTGGTAAAAAAAGATTCAAGTCAGAAATTTAGCATTAATCTTTGGTATAAAATATTTAATTCAATTTTTCCCTTTATTAAATGAAGATTGGCAGTCACTGAATGGTATAAAGTGTATAAATCAACATAATCCCTTTTTCCTAATCGATTCTTCCGATTAGTTTTTAGTTAGTTTAACTTTATTTTTCGTCTCCTGAAATATCAAGAATATGGACTTAAATCCTTTATACTTATCAGTACAGATTTATAATGTGATATTAAAAATAAACAGTGGTTCAATTCTTTTGAAAAATCATTTAAATATAGTGACCAGCGAAGCGGTCGTAGCCTGCTGGTAATAATAATAATAATGTTATTCATTTTAAATTAAAATTACATTTTTACGATAAATTCCTCAATGTGTTGGTTTTAGCTGATTAATAAACAATCTCTAATATTATAATAACCTCAATTTTAATTTACTGAATAAATAGACCATTAAGTCAAATAACCCATTACTTTTATGCTAACGAATAAATGTTATCTTTTCAGCAAATTACCAAACAGAAAAAAAAAAAAAAAAAAATCAAAAGCATTTAAAAATAATTTATCCCGAAATTAAAATCTAAAAGTAAATTGGGTGAAACAAAATTGCTCTAAATTGCTTTTAATGAAAGGAAAGGTAACAAATTTTAAATGATAAGGTTTTGATGTAAAATTTAAAAAAATAAATTTTAAAGCGGTGTATGTAATCATTAAATTTAAATTTCTGATGAATAATTTTTGTTTTTGATCGCGGAATGGGGGAAGGGAAGTATTTGAATCTACATTAATATAACTATTTTCTGAAAATATTCATTGAGCAAAACTCACCGCCTTAATTATACATTGTGTTCTGAAACGATTCATTCATGCTTTACATACTTTAATTATTTACCTTTTGAAGATAGTCAAACAATGGAAATGTGAAGAAAAAAAAAAATCTCTATTACCATAGCCTCCTAACTTATTTCTGAGATTTTCGTTTCTTTTGAGGGGCGGGAGGCTTCATGAAAGTCATCATAAGTCGCAAGTTACACGTTTACAATGTACAATATCAGTTTACTATTACCGACTTTAAAATTTATGTGTGACCGTGCTACAATAAACACAACACACATATTCTTTATATAATGAGAATTCTATTTTTTCTATAATGCATAAACTTATTTTGCAACAAACAAAAACTTAATTTTGAAATAAAATTTGTGAGGTCGAGACTATAGAAGGTCACCACAGTTTGCTTAAAATTAAGCTGGATCCAGCAGAATTTTCAGTTGGGGTGGTTAAATCGCTTCGGTGCCAGTGACTCGGCGAAATTTGAGGTCGGATTAGTTTTGTGTCGACATGGTGTTGCAACGAAGGAATTAAGTGGCGAGAGGTAGATGAATGGGAAGCGATATTAAAAGTTTGGCTGAAATGAAGAGAAGGGAAGTTGGTAGAAAGTGGTATAAGATGGAGATGGTTTTCGAAAAAGGTGTGGTGTAGTGGAGTCTTGTCCGACGTCTGTCCACGACAAAGTCTAAATCTTAGAGTTTGGAGAAAGTTATATTTCGGTAGTTGAGATTAAGTTGTGCTTAAGTTAAGTAGCTTGATGAGTGTTATGGTGCTTCAGTGCGAGTATTCGTGAATGGAAAATAGATTCTGCCGGGAATCCGCGGATCTGTTGAAAGTCACGATATCTAATTGAAGGACCTCAAGATCAGATGAAGTGCATCCGCCCATAACTTCTACTATTCTGGGGTGAGATATTTCAAATTATCTAAATTAGTTATTATACATTTATTTGTTAAAGTATTTATATCGGCTGACTGAGCTACAAACCCAGATCATCCTCTCATTATTCTAGTTGAATAAACTCTTAGTATATTTTTATATATCTGAGTCTCTGTGCTAATTTCATATTTAATACTTAAGTAGTTAAGTTAACTAAGTTAAGATGGGGTCTGCGTCAACGCAAACCTCACAAATTCTTAAAAATAAATAGTTACAAGATAGTGAACTAACCTTCAACAAACACTCAATGTTTCCCGAGGAAACGAACATAGTGTATCAACTATTAGAAATTATTTTTTTAAGTAATTTATGAAAAGCCTTTTAAATATCAAGCAAAATACGTTTTCGTTCGTAAATTTCATTTACAAGAACGGTAAAAGGTTCTTTGTTCTTCCAAAACTTTTAATAAATTTTCAACTCAAAATTAAACGAGGAACTTTGAAATAAAAATTATATTTCAAATTCATAAAAATGAATGAATTTTATGAATTTGTAAATTCATAAAATTTAGTCACTTTTCGTCTTCATGTCTTACATAAAATCGAATAAAGTTTAAGAATTTATTAGAAAATCAAAGGCCCGTTCAAAAAATACTGTTTTTTTTTTTTTTTTGGACAGGACGGGAAAAGAGCAGAATGCGTCTTAAAACACTAAGAAGTAAAAAAAGACCTGAAATTTCAGGCCCCATAGCCCAGCCTGAGGGTCAGATTAAGGTACGGCCCCAAGGAGCACTGGCCCTGGGCTTCCATGTTTAGAGAGCTTCAAATAAATATGAAGTAACCCTAAAAAATTTCATATTTACCATACTTATTACTTTTACTGCATTTGTTACAAAGTAAGCAAAGTTAAAAGTGCATATTTAATATTTTTCTTTTTTGTTTTCATAAGCTGTGTTTCAATATTATAGCTTATTATAAAGTTTTCTCTTGCACCTAGCATTCTTGTTTCGTATTAAATTTTTGTTGAAGCCCTCTTCTTCTTCTTTATCTACCGTACGTAATTCCATCAAAATGTATTATATCATTTAACTTCTTGACTGTGAGGAGCGGGCCTCGAATGTAACCTGTGCCCATGGCCTCTAAAAGCTTTGTAGGACTTTGCCCACCCTGCATGGTCACTTCCTTTACCCAGCCCGGACTAAAGTAAAAATAAAATTCCATTTCAACTTCAAATATTGCATTTCGTTATTGCACTTCAAATAATTTGATTCCATAGATCATAATGATACAGAAATTTTCGTTGTGTCCCTGTAAAATTCAATCAGTGTTAGATACACCAAAATCTATACAGTTCGTATGACAGTGACCTGTAACATGCATATAAGTTTGCAGTTCAATTGGATAAAGCGTTTAAAAGTTATCATGCTTTAAGTAATTTCAGCCCATAAGCCATAATGATAAAGTATTTTTTGTTGTTTCCCTGTAAAAACTATAAGTGCTAGATTCTCCGAAATTCATAAAGTTTGTGTGACGATGATTCATAATATGTATATAAAATTACAGTTCACTCGAATAAGGCATTTAGACACTATCACACTTTAAATAATTTGTATCCATAGTCCATAATCAGGGCTGCCAAAGGTGACTTTTTTTATTCTTTTTGTACCACTATTTCCAAAAAGTAAAATATATAATATATTTACGCGGGTAAATCTGCAGTTTGCCTGCATAAATTTATTATAGTTTTTTACTTTCTTCTATATGTAATATAGAGAAAGTATTGGATTCGCGAAAATTTTCGACCTCCTTTTTTTGATAGATTTACACATTTTGGGATGTCCTGAACACGAATTGATAGTTTTTAGAAAATGTCTGTCTGTCTGTGTGTATCACGATTTTTGTGGAAAGATCACGAACCAATGAATGAAATTTAACCAAACTTGGTATTTAGTTGCACCCTGACATAAACTGGTGCTGATTAGATTTGGGGATCAATCGCTCAACAGGTGGCGCTGTGAACGCATTTTTTCTAAATTTTTAACATGGCAGTATAGGACAAAATTTCGTATAAATGTACATAATGAGAGTTATTTTAAACTCGTAATTGTAAATTTAATATGAATTATTGATAAGAGTAGTAGTTAACTAGGAAACAAATTCTGTGCATGTGGGGGCATCGGTTCCCCCCAATCTTGAAAATTTACCCCTCCCCCCTCCCAATTTTTAAGATGGGTATCTTTCGAAAGGTCTCGTCCATACCTATAAAACGAATGATTCAACTATAAATCTGTGATAATTTAAAACAAAGTTATGGGTTTTTTTTACTTTTAACGAAAAAAAAAAAAATCTTTCTTTTTTAAATATTGTTATTGAGTGAATTTGTATAGAAAAACATAGAAGAAAGTCTTGTGGTGGCCACAACATACTAGTTTATTATCGAAATAATGGTACGAAAGTAATAAAAAAAAGTCGCCTGTGGCAGTCCTGCATAATAATACGGAAATTTTCTTTGTATCCCTGCAAAATAAACTATAAGTGCTACTAGATTCATGTAAAATCTATAGAGTTCGGTAATTTACGAAAATCTATACAGTTCGGTAATTCACGAAAATGTATACAGTTCGGTAATTAACGAAAATCTATAAAATTCACGAAAATCTATACTGTAACCAAAAACATACGTACATAGTTTCAGCTCATACGAACAAAGCATCTAGACGCTATCGTGTTTCTGAAACACGTACATACACAGTATAATTAAAGTTGCGATTTGAACACGCTATAATTTTAAAACTACCGATTAGAATGACTTGATATTTTACCAAAACAATCGTAAGGCAATGGAATTTCGTTTAGTGGAGGAAAAAAGTAGTTCCAAAATGTCCCTATAGATGGCATTGTCAGGGTAATGTCAGGGAAAACGTCTAAATGAATTTATTAAACACAGGAATGTTGTTACAATAGACTCCAAGAGTTTGCGATAATTTTTTTTAGCAAAAGAAAAGAATACGTGTTTACAACGGAAAAAGTCATATTGACATGAGAAAAAAAAAACTAGTATGTTGTGGCCACCACATAACTTTCTTCTATATTTTCCTATACAAATTCACTCAGTAAAAATAATTTATTAAAATTATTATTTAAAAAAAAAATTATCTTCCATGATAATGCAGACGATTTCCATATTAGAGAAGTAGTATAGCACTAAATATTCAAAAAAAGTCCATTTTATTCTCAATATTTAAAAAAAAAAACTTTTTTTTTCATTAAAAGTAAAAAAAAAAAAAAAAAAAAACATAAATAAATCGATAACCTTGTTTTAAATTATCACAGATCTATAGTTCGACCATTCGTTTTAAAAGTATTGACGAGACCTTTCGAAAGATACCCATCTTGAAAATTTACCCCCCTCCCGGGGGGGTACTTCCCCCACAGGGGGGGAAACGATGTCCCCACATGCACAAAATTTTTTTCCTAGTTAACTACTACTATTATCAATAATTCATATTAATTTTACAATCACAAGTTAAAAATAACTCTCATTATGCACATTTATACGAAATTTTGTCTGAAATTTTGTCTGAATACGAAATATACTGCCATGTTAAAAATTTAGAAAAAAATTCTGTTGCAGCGCCACCTGTTGAGAGATTGATCCCCAAATCTAATCAACACCAATTTATGTCAGGGTCCAACTAAATACCAAGTTTGGTTGAATTTCGTTCATCGGTTCGTGAGATACGGCGTCCACAAAATTCGTGATACACACAGACACACAGACATTTTCTAAAAACTATCAAATCTTATTCAGGACATCCCAAAACGTGTAAATCCATCAAAAACCGGAGTTCATAAATTTTTAAAAATCCAATGCTTTCTATATATTACATATAGAAGAAAGTAAAAAGAGTTTCGTGAAATTAACACCTTAAAGATGATGATGTCACATTTTCACCCATTTTTTTCCAAACAAATTCCACCGCCGAAAATTATAGCGTTTTGAATACGCAACTTTAATTATAATCACCCTATACATCGATAAATCGTGTAAAGTCGTTGGCATCTCTGAAAGGAGAGCTCGTGTTAAAACTAATATTCGAGGTGTGTAACTAGACGGTCACAAATGTAAATTTCTAACATTCTATGACTATTCATTTTTTAGCTATGTGAGATAGAAAATCCATTTCGCAAATAATGATTACAATAATTCCCTTACATAGAATACTCGAGAAGTAAAAATTATATTATTTAAATGACAAGAACATTTAAAAAAATCTGGTGTGAAACAACCACACGACTTCCATTGCCCGCTATTACATGTATTATATGCATTTTTGAGAGATAATGTGATCAGAAAACATAAAAGTGACCTAAAGAGAAAATCGTTAGAGCCGTTTTTGAGATACCAACTTTTACAAAAAATCAATTATTGACCGGAAAAAAATAATTACATACAAAAGCATATTTAAAAGTGAGTTAAAATGGCGAGTTTGAAAAAAATCCGTACAACCGTGTTTTTAAAGGAACGCGTTTGCGAGGCCTGAAATTGAGCTATTTATACAGGCCGCCTATAAATTTTCCTGAACTAACCAACTATATCATTCGAAAGGACATCTAATAGAGTGTTTATATAGCAAGTTTGAAGAAAATCGTTAGAGCCGTTTTTGAGATACGGACTTACGGCCCCACTTCCGGTTTTTCAATTTTCACCAAAATTTGGAAATTTCATCTGTACACCAGACGTATTTCAATTCTAAAGTTTCGTAGATCTATCTTTATTAGTTTCTGAGCTATAATAGCCAGAAGATTCTCCACATACATACATACATACATACACACACACACATACATACACACTGACCAATTGCCAAAAACCACTTTTTTGGACTCAGGGGACCTTAAAACGTGTAAATCAGGTGAAAACCCGATATCGAATTTTCAGACCGAATACAATACTTCCATTACCTACGGTAGTAGGGTAATGGAAGTAAAAATCGAAGAAATCTTATATAATAAATTTTTGATAACTTTTTTTTTTTTTCGTTATAAACTTGCGAATCATTCATTTTATTAATTACAAAATATGATATGTCTTTAATTACCTTCAAATTAATTTTGTAAAATGAATTGCCTAAAATGCAATCACTTCAACAAGTTAATAGAAAATTGATTGAATTGGAAAAATTTCATTTTTTAATTCGTAGAATAAATAAATCTAAAGAAAATTATTCGTAAATTAATTTCCAAAGACATAAAAATAACTTATTTTTAATAATCAGAGCAATCTTTCGAATAATTAATTCAAGAACTGCCAAAAGTATTTTCTTTATCAAATTATTATTAAAATAGAATTGGTAAAATAAATTACCCATTATCAGCAAAAATAAATAAATAAAAGATTTAAAAAAAAAAAAAAAAAAAAAAATGTGGAATTAATTTGTAACCAAAAAGTGCAGTTTTTTTTTATTTCTTTACTCGGTAAGGAAAGTATTTTTGTATGTTAGTACGTTTGAGGTTTCCTGAAATTATTTTTTGTCATTTTAATGATGGTGTGTGTATGTCCATGTATGAGTGAACATAATAGCGCGTAATAAATGCCCATTCTGTTTAATGGGTATTTTACAGTTCACCGTCCCAGCAACTGTATGGATTTAATACGTACAGAAATTATTGCCAGAGTTCCCAACTTTTATAATTTATTCACGAGCATTTTTAGCCCCGCATCTTTTTTATACCGGAAAATTTGAAAAATGATTTTCTTCTTATTTAATCGTCGTCACGTATTAAAGAGATATAATCTACAAAATTTCTGGTGCGAAAAGAAGGCGGGGCTAAAAATGCTCGTGAATAAATTATAAAAGTTGGGAACTCTGATTATAGTTCTTTTACAGGAATAAAAGACATTTTTAAACACTGCGGCGTGTAGACTCAAATATTTTCAAGCTCATTTTAATTAATATACGCATACTGATTTGTTAAAACATGGTACATTCATACTTGCCAAACATCTCATTATGAACCGTACAATTTTTAGTACACGCCTTTTTTTTCACACCAGTCATTTTTTAGAGTAATTTTATTCTTATTTAATCGTAACAACATTTACAGGGAATTATTCTAAAAATAAAGTGTTGTGAAAAAAGGGGCGTTTTTTCAAGGGGCGTTAACAATTGTACGGTTATTAATGAGATGGTTGGCAAGGATGTACATTGTATGAAATGATATGGGCGTGGCTATAGCTTAAAATCTGATCAATAGCAGCTCCTTCATTTTCTCCCGTGTTTATTTCAGTAAGCGTCTTTAAAAAAAAAAAAAAAAAAAAAAAAAAAAAGAATTATATTTAAAAAAGAGAATTTTTTTTTTTTTTTTTTTTTTTTTATTAAAGATTTAAAAAAAAAAAAAAAAAAAAAAAAAAAGGAAGGAGGGAAGCTTTCCATTTGTTATTTTATTTTCATTAAATATATATAACGTAGAACACAGTTTAGTGTCAGTATGTATGAATGTTAATTTAACTCACTAAGAAACTTACTAATTTGATATAACTTGGAGGTTAAAACTCACTTAGGAAGAACAGAGTGTCCCCTCTACTACTCTCCGAAAGAACACAGCCAAAAAAGGTTCACTGAAAATTTCTTAAATAGTTTAACTGGAGAAATACTTCACTTCATTCACATAAAAAAAAAAAAAAAAAAAAAAACTTATTTTAATTTACTGACATGCAGTTGCATTCTAAAACTTACCAACATCCATCACCTTGCACAAATAACCTTTAACACTTCCTCCGAAACCAACACCAACTAAACGATATTCGAATGGACCTAGACCAACACCACCTGTAATAATGCCTCCGATCTGAGCTCTACGTCACGGAAGATCGGCCAATTTCATCCAATCCCCACGATCCAACATGTATCATATGAAGTGTTGATTGGATAAAATCAGCCGATCTTCCATGACGTAGAGCACAGCTCGGGGGCATTATTACAGGAGGTGTTGTCTAGACACTTTACCTTGAACTAGTCAAACTCTGCGTGGACAATCTACACTTCCTCCGAAACCAACGTCAACTAAACGAAACTCGAATGGAGGACACCTTACCCTCAACTAACCAAACTCTCTATGGACAATCTACACTTCCTTCGAAATCAACGCCAAATAAACAAAACTATAATGAAAGCCTTACCCTCAGCCAATCAAACTCTACGTAGACAATCTACACTTCCTCCGAAACCGACGTTACAGCGCCAAGAACACATTGTGTGGAAAGCGACCAGCAAATCAGAGCCTTAAAAATTACGCCTCTCACCAGAGATCAGTGCGATCGAGTTTATTGCTTGAAAAACTCCCTATTGGTTAATTATGTGCTTAGATCACATGATTGAGCAGACGAAACTGGTAAAACTCAATCAGCTCTTCGATTTGAGCAAAAAATTCTATCGTAGCGCCATCTGGGAAGCTTAATTTTTTTAGCAGTATCTTAAGCATTTTATCATAAGCGCTTACCACATTGTATATTCTAGGCGCTGTACCGACGTCAGTTAAAATAAACTCGAATGGAGGACACCTTACCCTCAACTAGGCAAACTTTCCATGAACAATCTACACTTCTTTCGAAATCAACGCCAACTAAACAAAACTAGAATGAACACCTTACCCTCTATTAATCAAATTCTACGTAAAAAATCCACACTTCCTTCGAAACCAACTTCAACTAAACGAAATTCAAATGGAAGACACCTTACCCTCAACTAACCAAACTCTCCATGGGCAATCTACGCTTCCTTCGAAACCAATGTCAATTAAACAAAACTAGAATGAACACCTTACCTTCAACTAACAAAATCTACCTAGACAATCTAGCACTTCCTCCGAAACCAACGTCAACTAAACGAAACTCGAATGGACACCTTACCCTCAACTAACAAAACTCTCCATGGACAATTTACGCTTACTATCTCAGCCTCAGCGCTATTTCGAGCGAGTGAGTGAGGCTTCATTCCCTTTCAAGTTTTTTACTTCCTTCTATATGTAATATAGAGAAAGTATTGGATTCGCGAAAATTTTCGAAGTCCACTTTTTGATGGATTTACATGTTTTGGGATATGGAGAACACGAATTAATAGTTTTTAAAAAATGTCTGTCTGTCTGTCTGTCTGTATCATTTTTTTGTGGACGCTGTATCTCACGAACCAATGAATGAAATTTAACCAAACTTGGTATTTAGTTGCACCCTGACATAAACTGGTGCTGATTAGATTTTGGGATCAATCGCTCAATAGGTGGCGTTGTAATCGCATTTTATGCAAATTTTTAACATAGCAGCATAGGACAAAATTCCGTATAAATGGGCATAAAGAGAGTTATTTTACACTTGTGATTGTAAAATTAATATGAATTATTGATAATAGTAGTAGTTAGCTAGGAAAAAAATTTTGTGCATGGGGGGACATCGGTTCCCCCCCCGGGGAAGTAAATTTTCACATTGGGTATCTTTCGAAAGATCAGGTTGATAATAGTAGTAGTTAACTAGGAAAAAATTTTTGTGCATGTGGGGGCATCGGTTGCCCCCCCACCGGGGGGAGAAGTTACCACCCGGGGGGGCAAAGTTTCAAGATGGGTATCTTTCGAAAGATCTCGTCAATACCTTTAAAACGAATGGTTAAACGATAAATCTGTGATAATTTAAACCAAAGTTATCGATTTTTTTAACTTTTAACAAAAAAAAACTTAGAAAAATATCGCAATTTTTTTTTTTTTTTTTTAACGAAATTTAACCAAACTTGGTATTTAGTTGGTCCCCGACATAAACTGGTGCTGATTATGTTTGGGGATCAATAGCTCAACAGGTGGCGCTGTGATAGCATTTTATCTAAATTTTTAACATGGCAGCATAGGACAAAAATTCGTATAAATGTGCATAATTAGAATTGTTTTAAACTTGTGATTGTAAAATTAATATGAATTATTGATAATAGTAGTATGTAACTAGGAAAAAAAATTTCTGCATGGGGGGGCATCGCTTTCCCCCCTGGGGGGGAATTACCCCCCCGGGGGGGATAGATTTTCAAGATGGGTATCTTTCGAAAGGTCTCGTCAATACCTTTAAAACGAATGGTTGAACTATAAATCTGTGATAATTTAAAACAAAGTTATCGATTTTTTTCACTTTTAACAAAAAAAAAAAAAAAAAAAAAAAAATCGTACTTTTTTTTTTTTTTTTTTTTTAAATATTGTTACTAATTGAATATGTATAGGTAAATATAGAAGAAAGTCTTGTGGTGGCCACAACATACTAGTTTACTTTCTTCTATATGTAATATAGAGAAAGTATTGGATTCGCGAAAATTTTCGAAGTCCACTTTTTGATGGATTTACATGTTTTGGGATATGGAGAACACGAATTAATAGTTTTTAGAAAATGTCTGTCTGTCTGTCTGTCTGTCTGTCTGTATCATTTTTTTGTGGACGCTGTATCTCACGAACCAATGAATGAAATTTAACCAAACTTGGTATTTAGTTGCACCCTGACATAAACTGGTGCTGATTAGATTTTGGGATCAATCGCTCAATAGGTGGCGTTGGGATCGCATTTTATGCAAATTTTTAACATGGCAGCATAGGACAAAATTCCGTATAAATGGGCATAAAGAGAGTTATTTTACACTTGTGATTGTAAAATTAATATGAATTATTGATAATAGTAGTAGTTAGCTAGGAAAAAAATTTTGTGCATGGGGGGGGGGGGCATCGGTTCCCCCCCCGGGGGGGAAAATCCCCCCCGGGGAAGTAAATTTTCAAGATGGGTATCTTTCGAAAGGTCTCGTTGATAATAGTAATAGTTAACTTGGAAAAAAATTTTGTGCATGTGGGGGCATCGGTTGCCCCCCCACCGGGGGGGAAGTTCCCACCCGGGGGGCAAAGTTTCAAGATGGGTATCTTTCGAAAGATCTCGTCAATACCTTTAAAACGAATGGTTGAACGATAAATCTGTGATAATTTAAACCAAAGTTATCGATTTTTTTAACTTTTAACAAAAAAAAACTTAGAAAAATATCGCAATTTTTTTTTTTTTTTTTTAACAAAATTTAACCAAACTTGGTATTTAGTTGGTCCCCGACATAAACTGGTGCTGATTATGTTTGGGGATCAATAGCTCAACAGGTGGCGCTGTGATAGCATTTTATCTAAATTTTTAACATGGCAGCATAGGACAAAAATTCGTATAAATGTGCATAATTAGAGTTGTTTTAAACTTGTGATTGTAAAATTAATATGAATTATTGATAATAGTAGTATGTAACTAGGAAAAAAATTTTCTGCATGGGGGGGCATCGCTTCCCCCCCTTCCCCTGGGGGGGAAGTACCCCCCCGGGGGGGATAAATTTTCAAGATGGGTATCTTTCGAAAGGTCTCGTCAATACCTTTAAAACGAATGGTTGAACTATAAATCTGTGATAATTTAAAACAAAGTTATCGATTTTTTTCACTTTTAACAAAAAAAAAAAAAACTTAGAAAAAAAAAATCGGAATTTTTTTTTTTTTTTTTTTTTTTTTTTTAAATATTGTTACTGATTGAATATGTATAGGTAAATATAGAAGAAAGTCTTGTGGTGGCCACAACATACTAGTTTACAGCAAAACATGAGATAATTTACGCATATTATGTCCTATGTAACCTAACTGTATGAAATGCATTAAATTGTTTTGAAGAGAATGGAACAAACATATGTTTTACAATTTGATTACAGCATTATCATTACTAGAAATTGAATGCTCGTTATTTATGCTTAGAGGAATGATAAAAGAGCAGTTAACATACGCATATTTGCCAACATTCTAATTAATATTCCGTAAAACTTTTAATCCCGCCCTTTTTTCACACCAGTCATTTTATTTTTAAAAGTATTTTTCTTCTTATTTAATCCCAATTACGTTTGGGGACTATCCTTAGGGGTGAGTCCCAGACCGTCGCCAGAGTACGATGTAAAACCCAACCAACCAACCCAATCACATTTAAAGAAAACTACTCTAAATATTAAGTACTGTGGAAAAAGGGGCGGTACTTACAATTTTAGAGAATATTAATTAGAATATGTTGCAGGCATTTTATACGGCATATCAGCATTTACGGCAAATGAAGTTAACAGTTGTCTACTCAAGATGGCTGTCGCAATAGCTGCCAATGCTACCGACAGAGCCATATTGAGTCTACCAAAACATTTGCTAGTACTGTGTTTATTTATCTGGCATTTATTCGTCAGCTTTGAGACCTATAGTTACAATGTCTTTCGTCTCGGATAATCCTTATTACATACCTTTACAAATCACAATAACAATACGTAGTTTCTTACATAACTGTGTTACTTAATGGCTGTAGCGGTTACGATTTTAACTTCATGTTTTTCCGGAAGTGTCATCTTTCTTCCTACATGGCCCACCAGCAGCCCCTGCGCTGAAAGCTGGTAGACGTGAGGTGCCATGTTCGATTCCAGGTCGCGCTCATCTGTCCAGCCGTTAGGAGTTTCCGTGGTTTTCTCCGAAACTTGTGCAAATACGGGCTAGGTTCCCTTGGAAAGCCCCCACAGAGGGCACTCACCTTCAGGCCTAGGATCCTAGTGCAGTCAATCGGCCTTACTCTCGAAACAAACTCTTCGTACAAGATGCGAACCTCATTATTTTTCGTCCTTGTTTGACCTTGCTTAAGGGTTTCTCCCTTACTTATCCAATAAGCATCTGTTTCAGTAGTTTTTTTTTTTTTTTTTTTTTTTTTTTAAATTAGTAGCATTTCTTTAATTTCATTTTATTGAGCTAATTCTCCGTGCAAAATTATGAAATAAATAGGCTATTATTTCTTAAAGAAAGTACATCATTTTATCCAATTAGAAATAATTCATCAAATTTTAATTAAAAATCAATTTAAAAAATAATGCTATGCTCTAAAATTATCTCGCATTTTACCCTGAGTTCTCATTAAACATAGGTGACTTAACAATAATAATTAAATTTCATTTCAAATTAATTAAAATTAAATCTAAGTACTTTTGTTAAATCCTGATTCAATAAGTTACCTATTATACTTGGCTATTTCGTTAATTTAATCTGCTGCAGTAATTAATACTAAAAAGTTACATTGTTGCAACGTAAAATTTAAAAATAAGGCTAATATTAAATTTTTGAAGTAAAATAAAATATAATTTTTTTTTCATTTTATACACTATGTTTATAGCTGCATTTGCGCTAATACTATGTATATTAATTCATTTTCTAAATATAAATCTATTATTATTAATGTGACATCCTAATTATTAGATATTTAAAATTATCATATTTCACTTAATGTATGTGTAATAAAAGTGACTGATTGTCGTTTCCCCTTATTTCTTAATAAGAAGGAAAATAAATTTAAGTAAGAAGGAAAATAAATTTAAAAATAAATTCCTTCAAAATTTAATCAAGTTAACTAGTCACCAAATTGACTTTTGTGGGTTCTTGTGGTGAATGATTATTTGTTTATTTTTCGTTCTCATTCTTATTGTTATCATAATGTATACATATTCAGTCATTTGCAAAAGTTTAAGTCCACCCACAGAAAAATCAGATTTAATGGAATTCCGCAAAAATAACATACATATTTTACATATAAAAGAACAAAATAGACATGGTTATTTACTGTAATTAAAGTCAGTATTTTGTAGGACCTCTTTTGTTTTTAATAACTTGTGCAATCCTCTTAGGCATGCTATAAATAAGAGATTTGTCTAAATATTAGAGACTAAATATTAGAAATGTCTATGCACCAGACATGCTTTATTGCTTCAGCAAGTGCCGTCGCAGCGGATGGTTGCTTTTCGGCGACTTTATTTTTCGCAACACACCACAGATTCTCTATTGGATTCAAATCTAGACTATTACTTGGTCAGTCAAACACTTTGATTTTCTGTACGCTCAGATATTTCTTGACAATCTTCGCCCTGTGACACGGAGCCCCGTCATTCATGAAAATTGAATATTTATGAACACACTTGTTAATCTTCAACTTCTCACGTAACAAATTAAGGTACTGCTTTCTGTTCATAGTGGTTTTAGGTGGCACAAAATACAGACTAGCAGTACCGAACATACTAGACATTATACCCCATACCATTTGGGTTGGAGGATGTTTCACAGTTTCAATCGTATATCTCTCATCATATCTTTTTCCTCTTGGGCGGCGAACACATGTAGCACGTGCAGAAAATTGCTGCACACTTGACTCATCCGAAAATAAGACCCTACTCCACTGCTGCACTGTCCAATTCTGATATTGTCTGGCGAAAGTCAGTCGTTTCTTTTTCATATTTGCAGTAAGTGGAGGTTTTCTTTCAGGTTTTTGGGATGATAAACCAAAATCTTTGGCCAAACGTCTTGAAATACTCAAACTGACGTTGGTGCCTTTTGCAGCCAGAGAATGTCTAATCGTATTGCAGGAGGTTCTTGAATCTCGTACGACCATCCTTATCACATGATTATCAGGTGCATTCGTTTTTCTAGAGCGACTTCTTCTCTTAAGGTCCACAAAATTTCCCGAAATTTTAAATTTACTAATAGCTTGATGCACAGCTGTCTTGCTCCCATTTACCCTCGAACTTATTTGACGTTCAGAAAATCCAATTTTATGCAGGGTCAATATTTCTGACCTCATTGTAACAGTAAATGAAGGTTTTTACGTGCCGGCCACCTTTATTTATAGCAGTAGAATGCGTCTGATGCAATCAACACATGAGATGACGCAATAATCTGCGCAAATGATGCAATGTGTTAAAATACTGAAAATCGGCTACTAGTCTTAAACTTTTGCAAATGACTGTATATATATGTGTGTGTGTGTGTGTGTGTGTGTGTGATGAATATTATTTGATAGCACATATTATCCATGATGAAGAAGGTTTTTAACTCAGGAACGAGTCCAGTTGTTTTACGCAGTCGTTTATTTGAGGCTCTTGGACAAATTACAATTTATTTTAAGTCATTAGATCCAAGCATGATGAAACATCCACTTGGCAGCTGAGTACGAAGGATGCCGTGGTTTTGAAGATTACATCGCGGAACCGCAGTTCGTCCCCTCTCTCGAGGCCACTAAATGACGTTAGTTTACTTAGACAGGACAGCACTCAAAAAAGGCGCCGATTTTCGCTAAATGCTGCTTATTTTGGCATTAACTCTTCTCCTATATTTTCTAATTGACTATTAACTTAGTGATTGGTAGTTTAGCTGAGCCCCCGGAGATCCTGGATTAATTGATATGCATTATTTTACCGCAAGAAACGGACGATCGCGCAGATTCAGCAATTTTTATTCTAAAAGTTGTCCGAATTTCTAACTTCTGCGTCATGAACGTGTTTTGCCGCGAAACTGACTTCACAGGGAAAACTTTAGACTGAAATTCAAGTTAAGAATTTGTAAAGGGATGTTCTTTAAGTTATTACTCACTATTAATTTAAGAAAATAAAATAATAAAACCTTAATTCTTTTTATCCTTTCATATATATATGTATAAGATTTTCCTACATCACCATGTTTTGCGGTATCTTGATTTCGATTTCATTGTATTAAAATATTAGGTACGTGTGAATGAACGCCATAGCGACTAAATGCTGACTTTAACTGAACTAAAATTTGGCAGTCATTTCATAGATAACCACACTGTAAAAAAAATTCTGTAAAGTTACTGAAATGACTATTCAGAGTGTCTGTAAATTTACGATAATTCTCAGTTAAAAACAAGTACACGAGATTTTCAATCTTTATTCCGTATTTTTATCTATTTTCATTAAATAATTTCTCAATATAGATGAATGTTTCTACTTTAGAAAGCATATCATAAATAACAAATATATTCTCTCCAATAATTAATTAAATTAATATTAGTCATTAAAATGCATATATAAAATGGATTTTTTAACATCCTCGTTTATTTTTCTCTGTAATTTTACATAAGACTTGGGATAAATGATTACCAATCGTTTTCTGCTGAAATTTTTAATAGTGCATCGCATAAACAGTAGGCAAGACTTACAATTAATTCTCTTACACAGAAATGCAAAAAAGAAATCTTATACATTGCTGCCTATGGACTTAAGTTATTTAAAGTCAGATTTAGCAGAGATAAATTATTTTTAAAACAAAATGTATGCATGCTCCCTTGCACTTTTAAGATCTTTGAGTTGTCCTAAATACGATTCGACTATTTCTAAAAAGTGTTTGTCTGTCTCTGTGTTACCAAAATGTTAAATACGATGTATCTCACGAAATAACGGACGGAATTTTACAAAGCGCTAAATTTAATTGGACCTTCTTATAAATTCATGATAATTAGATTTCGACCTGCAATGGTGCAATTTCCTCTCATTTATGGAAAGGCAAATTAAATTTTAATATATATTAAAATATATATTGAAATTTAATTAGATAAGGCCTGCAGGTCTAACAGGTTACGCCCTGCTTTGCTGCTATCTCCATCATTTATGAAAAGGCTGCGCAGTGTATATAAGTGCATAAAACTTGATGTGTGTTATGTCCATTATGAAAGCTATGCTTATTCAACTACGGTACACATCAGACGATGATTTCGGTACATCCACGGAGGTTCTTGGATCTCGTACGAAATTTTAAATTTACTAATAGCTTGATGCACAGCTGTCTTGCTCACATTTACCCTCGAACTTATCTGACGTTCAGAACATCCAATTTTATGCACATTGTTAAAAATTTCTGTAAATTTAATGTAAATATTTATCCAGAGTCCCTGTAAATTTACTGTAATTCTTAGTTAAAAGTGAATAATCGAGATTCTCAATCTTTATTCTGTATTTTTACCTAATTTTATTATTTAATTTTTTAATTAAAATTAAAAATGACTGTTTCTACTTCAGAAAAAGCATTCTAAGTCCGAAATATCTGTACTGATAAGTATAAAGGATTTAAGTCCAAAAATGTCGATTTTGAGTTAAATACATAATCAGACTCAGAAAAAAATTCTCTATCGATTGGTATAAAGGATTTAAGTCTATGTCATTTAGTCTTTGATAAAATCCATTGGTAAAAAAAGGTTCAAGTCAGAAATTTACCATTAATGTATGGTATAAAATATTTAATTCAATTTTTTCCCGTTATTAAATGAAGGTTGACAATCACTAAATGGTATAAAGGGTATAAGTCAACGAAATCCCTTTTTCCTAATCGATTCTTCTGATTTGTTTTTAGTTAGTTTAACTTTATTTTTCGTCTCCTGAAAAACAAAGAATATGGACTTAAATCATTTATACTTATCAGTACAGATATATTCTCACCAATAATTAATTAAAAGAAAATTAGTTATTAAAGTGAATATATAAAATACGTTTTTTAACCTCTCCGTTTATTTTTCTCTGTAATTTTACGTAATACTTAAGATAATACATTACACAGAGTTTTCTGTTGAAATTTTTAACAGTGCAGGGGCAATATTTCTGACCTCTTTGAAGGGTTTTTTTTTTTTTACCCATTACAATAATTACACAACAGCACTGCCTACGACAAAATCCAATATACAACCGGCGATAAACACGCCTGGTATCTTTATTTATAGCAGCAGAATGCGTCTGATGCAATCATCACATGAGATGATGCAATAATCTGCGCAAATGATGCAAAGTGTTAAAATACTGAAAATTGGCTACTGGTCTTAAACTTTTGGAAATGACTGTAAATTGTGGTCAGTATTGGAGGCAAAGGTGTGCCAAAAGCGAAATCCCAGTTTGAAAAAGTCTTGATCAATATTTAAGAAAAGCAGCGATAGAAATTCTCATGGAAGCAGGGCGTACCTCGATAGATGATTGGCCAAAGAGACTTAAAGCCTGTGTGAAGTAAAAAAGTGATCATTTTAACTTAAAAAGGTGCAATATGTTAAATTTAAAAGTAAAATAAAACTTTAAGAAGACTTAGTTTTTAAATTGATTACATTTTTTTTTTATTCCTTTATAATTGTATCAGAACTTATGGCACTACTACGTACTTTTTTAATTTTCCAAATTCATTCCTGCAATTCTATAAAACTAATTACTTATATTAACTTTGTTACAAACAAAGGTTAATATAACTAATTAGTTTAAAAAAACTTTGATTGATAAATAGTTTAAGTAGGAACATCTTTATAAAAATAATTAAAAAAAAAAAAAAAAAAAAAAAAAAAGGAAATCGTAAAAACTATTTGAATTTCAATTTATAAAATAAATAAGTCTAAAAGTGGTTAACAATTACTTTACGGAATAAACTAAAAGCAATTTATTTTTTATACGAAAGAATTCGTACTGTACTTTCAACAATTTTCGACAGAAAATTATTTCCAAGATCTTTTTAAATTACTTTCTTTCAAAAACAAATATCTTTAAAAAAAGGGGAGGGGGGTGGAAGAAAGAAAAAAGAAGAAAAAATCAATGCAATAAAATTTATTTAAATTGCTTTTTACCGGTACAGTGATTTTAAAAGTTGGGAAACTAATTTTTGATGTGAAATTAAAAATATTACAATCTTTTAACTTCAGATTTAGTTTTCCTGATTTAAATTATCAAACGAAAAGAATAATTTTTAATCATTGTTACATTAAATTTCAATTTTTCTTTTTTATTAAAATTTGATAAATACAATCCGTATTTAAAATTTTTTAAGCAAAATGTCTAAATATTGTTATTGCAGATATGAGTTAAATTATTCAATATATAATTATAAAATAACCTCAAGAAAAATCCGTTATAAGCTAATTATAGTAATAGAACCAATGTAACATTTAAAATGAGATAAAAAATACAAAAATTTAAAACTTTAAAAATATATTTTAATTAAAAACATTAAAACACAAGACAGACGTTTCGGCTAGAACACTAGCCCTCCTCAGTGTCAAACATACAAGCACAAACAACATTTACAAAAATTCATAAAACATCATAGCAAGATTAAATATTCAGGAGGAATAGCTTTAGCCTCGTCCAAGGCACAATGTTGCATTTTGGTAAAAGCGCCCTCTAGAAAAATACGGGATTCATAGATATTTATATTAGAAGCTAAAATTTTCAAAGCAAGGGGTTTCCCCCTTGCTTTTCAAAGCAAGTTCCCCAAGAACTTTATTCGAAAGCAAGCTTTTTAAGAAAATATCTTTTCCTTTTTGGACCCGTTATGTTGACGACACCTTCACGCTTATTGACATATCTCATCACAATATTGACCATGTCTTAGAAACCTTAAATTCAATTGACAGTAATATCCAGTTTACATATGAAATAGAAAATAATGGCTCCCTTCCATTTCTTGACACCCTCGTCTCTCGCACTGTAAATGGATTTTCAACCACTGTCTATCGTAAAAATTTTGCAGTCTCCCTTCCTCCCCATGCGCGTTCATGTCACCCACCTAACCAAAAAATGGCTGCTTTCTATACTTTTGTAAACCGTGCCCTTAATATTTGTTCAAATCCTATTTTATTGAAATCTGAAATTAAATACCTGAAAGCCATCGCAATTGACAGAGGTTATGACCCTTCCATTATAGACAAAGCTATCCAAAAATTACAACTCCCTCGTATTTCGTCTACTAAATCAGTCACATCTAATATCAGTATTGTTTTGCCCTATTTTTCTAAAACCAGTCAAACCATAGCTAAAATTCTCAAACAATATGATTTTAAAATAATATTTTCGCCTTCCAATAAACTCACCTTTTCTCAGTTAAAAGATCCTATTGATATGCATAATTCTTGGGGCATTTATAGTATTTCCTGTCA
The DNA here is from genome assembly GCA_963930645.1 of Salticus scenicus. NCBI lineage: Eukaryota > Metazoa > Arthropoda > Arachnida > Araneae > Salticidae > Salticus > Salticus scenicus. The sequence goes on from OZ005660.1 coordinate 24,359,488, forward strand.
GTGTGGTTTATCATATATTGGCCAAACTAAACGCAGTCTCAAATTTCGTCTAAAAGAACATATGAATTACGTCCGCAAGCAAGAAACCAATAAATCGGCTATTTCTAAACATTGCTGGGAGGAAAATCATAATTTTAAATTTAATTCAGCTAAAATAATTTGCAGACTTAAATCCATTCATGAACTCGATTTCTTTGAAGCTTTTCATATTTATAAAAATTTTAAAAACCTTGTAAATTGTGATTTCGCTGTTCCCTATTTGTCTGATTGTTGGAAATTTTACATTCAGTCCACATTTCCTTAATTTTTCTACTGTTTACACAGCTACACATTCCTTAATTCCTATTGGCCACACTCCCCACCTCTTCCGTAATCCTATTGGTTGAACTAAATCCGGTCCCTCTCCTATATATACGAGTACTTCTCCAGATTCAGAATTCTTTTTTTGCACTGATGACGGTACGCTTTAGGCTACCGAAACAGCTGTATGCACCTCAATAATTTTTCTTTGGCGTTCCTGACGTAGTAGTTCATTCCTGTTTTAATATTTTCCAACCATTCGCTTTAAAGGCATTGATATATTCTTCTGAAAAATTCTGAACCCATATTGAAAATTTCACCCCTTGGGAGGGGTACACCCCCCACCCCCACCCCCCTTCTATCTCAGTAGTTGGAGTGCTGCCGCTACATATATAAATAATAATAATAATTCTGCTTGACTATTACAATTATGTATATTATTTTCACATTGAAAAGTGAAAAATAATTCTCATTATATACATTTATACGAAATTTTGCCCTATACTCCCATATTAAAGATTATGAAAAAACAAAAAATGGAATGGCAGAGCCACCTGTTGAGCAACTGATCCACAAAATGTAATCAGCACCAAATCAGGTTTACTGCACCATGTTTATTATTGAAAATAATACACATAACATCACTGATTTGAATACATAAAACCACAAAAGAATTTGGATTCATTACGGTCTGAGAGAAATTAGTACATAAGGAAAATGCTTTACCTTCTATGCGAATTTCATGCTTTGACATCCTTGTTTATATATATGTGGGATGGCGCACTTATGTGGGCGTTAAAAAATTAACTGATACTTAATTACTATTAATCATTTAAAATTTAATGAAAGGTTATAATACACTATGTACAAAATTATAGTTTAAATTAAAATTAAACGGCCGACTAGAACAGTCACATTTGCAAGTCAAATCAGGAGTCTAAGTTTATGGGTAATAAACTGTTCAGCACAATTCTCGTCAAAAGACGATAACACATAGCTTTCGTTTTGATCACTTTAGAAAAGCACACGGCATGATACAGAACACCGTCTCGGCGAACTCTTGTCGTCAACAGATCAAAATCCGCAGTGCACCATACATCAGGATCCAAGCGTCTACTAAACTCTCTCTAGGAAGTGCTCTCTATGAAGATGCGTGCTCCGGAAGTGACGTCCGTCTGACATCACGGCTACGTCATTCCGCTACGTGTTAGTTCATCCTCTCGTCGAAGATACTTGTTCACAGCTGCGGCAAAGGAACTGGGCTAGTTTTGGAATCAACGGTTAGGGAAAACAAGGTGCCTATATTACATATATATATATATATATATATATATATATATGTTCATGGAATAAAATATTATATGACATTCAAATCAATACCTTATAAAACATACCTTATAATGCTGGTTAAAAAAAAAAAAAAAAAAAAAAAAAAAGTAGTGAATAATGTAATTAAATTGTACAGTCAGGGAAAAAAAAAACGCAACACTCAACGTAACTTCGTAGCTAATCGATGTAGAAAAATGTAATAGGTATCATTCGACGGGAAATCGTGAGTAGTTTCAGAAAATGAACTGAAATTTTGAATTGGGGGTCGTCTACATATTAAAACGCACACCAACTTTAATTTTTTCAATAGTAATGCCCCATTTTTATTTTGTATTTGAATTCCTGGGATCGCGACAACGCGAAAAAGTATATTGGTTGTATATTTTACTTATTTTTCCACAGAGTTATAAGCGTTCAAAGTTTGAAGGTGCTAATGTTAAATTCATATTTCAAACTTTTATTAATATCTTCACAAAAAATAACTTGATCGATATAATTTCTTTTTTACGAGATACAGTGAATAAACCCAAACATAATCCATCATTACTTTTGATTCTGAAAAATATTTTTGATTCTGAAAAATATTAATAAATTCATATTCATAAAAATTATGAATTATGACCTATATTAATTTTTACATAAAATGAATCCTAATGCTGAAAAATATGGGTGTGCAAATTTGCAGCTCATTCCAGTTATTAGTTTTCGAGATATAAATAAATCTTTCTTTTGAAGTGGTTTAGGGGGCCGTCTCTTATAAAGTTTTGCATGAGATAACGAATCAAATCTTAAAAAATAACAAAGCAAATTAAACAAAATATTTTTATTTTTTATTTTCGGGTCAAATTATATAACAACAACGTCAAACGTAAAGAAATGAAACAGAAATGATGATTTTTAGACATTAGTCTTAGCATCAAGAATTCCTGTTTTCTAAAGAAGACAAGCCCCGCCTTCATCGTTCTTAAAAACAAAACAATACAGAAAAGAAAAGTAAATGTGACATTGAGTATTCGTTTTAAACCCCTTATTTTATGTTGACAAAAATATGCACAAGTGGTATTTACTTCATCGATTAATTGGTGATAAATTTTGAATCTTTTAAACGAATACTAGAAGAAAAAAAGTTAACTAAATAGGCGGGGTTTACTGTTTTAAATAGAAAAATAGGTTTAAAGTGAAATTGTCAAATATTAAAAACGAATGGAATTGGAATGCAAGACAGACTTGTAAAATCGTTTCTTAACTATCGGCATAGTTAAAAAAGGCTTAATCATTTGCTTCATATATTGCCTTATTTTGTTTTATTTATTTACATATGTATTTATTTTGTAGGGGGGAGGATTATTATTTTAAGGACACTTTAGACTTTAAAATTTTATTAATATATTATAACTTTATACATTTTTAAAAACATACTTTAACTTTTATAAATATATTTTAACACTTTTTGCGATCGCAGTATATTGTCTTTTTGACAATAAGACCCGCCTACGGGCGTAAAACTCTCAAAAGAAATATTTCAGAACAAATTTTCTGTATTCACAATTATATTAAAAATGGATATACATTATAGTTATATTCTTTCTAATCAATATATTTTTATCCATAGTATATTTTATTGCAAAAATATGAACACTGGGTACACACTTAAGAAATATGTAACAAACAAATTACGAAAGTAACGCCCACTAGCAGAGTTACTGATTTTCAAATGGCGTGAATCTACGTCAGCAGTCGCGAAAGGGTTAATTAAGAAATTATATTTTCATAGAAATTATAAAACGAATCGTACAGTTCCAAAGAGTTCAACTGACCCAAAACTGGTAAGTGCGATTAAAATTGTTTAATATTTACTTCATGAACCCTTACAATAATTTATCCGAAAAGATTTAGTTTATGCGTTGTTGTATATATATATATATGTTTATAGATATATATATATTATTTCATTTCGTATATTATGTTACACCTACGAAAGAAAATGTAAGCTTTATTAGTGATCAGTACAGCCATAATAGACAGTTTTACTTAAAAAATATTGCACTTTTTTCAAAGAGTACTGTATGGACTAATCGCAAGTGTAATGTATTTAAACAGACCTAAAATTATGTAAAAAAGTACTGAAGTATATACAAATCTAAAAAATTGAGTTCAGGACAATTATAGAATTGAAAAAAAAAAAAAAATTGGGACGTTTTATTAATTATCATAAATACTTTTTCCTGAAAGATTTCCGGTGTGAAACATTAAAATTTTGTCTATTTCTTATAGGATCTTAATTTTATTATTCTACAATTGCAGATAACCCCTAACATATTTTTGATTATAACTCTTTAAATACGAAAGATAAAGTATACAAATAGTATACTTTTCCGCACTGCCAGACTCTCAGAAATTCGAAAATGAAGTCGAAATAGGGTGTTCCTATTGAAAAAATCAAAGTTGGCGCTCATTTCAATATGTAGATGACCCCTAATTCAATATTTGCCGACATATTCAGAAAGTGCTTTTAATTTTCTGTTGAATTATATTTATTAGATGTTTCTGCGTCAATTAATAACAAAATTACAGCGGGTGTTGCGTTTTTTTTTCCCCGACTGTACATATAATTGAAAACAATAGCATCAGAAAATCCATTTTAATTAAATTTAAATATTTAAATCGATATTTTGAATGTAGTAAAAAATATTTAATTTATAATTAATTTATATGAGCATCCTCTTATTAAAAAAAAAAAAAAAAAAAAAAAAAAAAATGTACTTTTTGCTATCTTTTACTTTTTTTAAAATATTTTCATTAATTTTTCACTATCTTATGCTTGCAAATTTAAATTATTTCCTTTCCTCACTTCAATAAATTCAATTTAGCTCTATTGTTCAGAGTTAATGAAAAGAGTTACAAATTCATGAATGCGTCCACTTTAATTTAAAATAGGTAATAAAAAAAAGGTGCTTAAACATCTTTGCGACATGAATTTATTTGTGTTTCATGAAGATTATTTGAGTAATATATTTTGTCGATGTTTATGAGATATTAAATTTGGAAAATAATGTGATCCATATTTTAATTAAATACGAGTACTTCGTAAATTTCATTACAAATCGTTAAAAGCTGTTAATATACAATAGGTGATAAAATTATTAGATTTTATTTTATTTTATTTATTTATTATTTTATTTTATCCTAGTTATTTATATATTTTTTTTTATTTGTATTTTATTTATTTTTTTGACATTTTTTCTATTTTCTAAAGAAATACTGGACGAAATAGCCTTGAACTTTAAACATGCAAAGAACATTTATACACTCACACTTTCCAGTATCGATTTTATTACGAGTGCAATTAGGTGACCAGCTAGAAAGTGAAGAAAAGCACAAATATTTCGGATTACCCTGTATCATAAAAGTCTACAAATGACTACTTTAGCACATTATTGCGCTCGCTAAGTACAATATTTCTCTCTCTCTCTCTCTCTCTCTCTCTCTATATATATATATATATATATTAAGAAGTAACTAAATCGATTAATCGTTTCTTTACTTTTAATCATTTCTTTTCACTAATGTTCGTTTCGGCAACCATTTTATTTCTATTATCTCTGTTTGGAATCGGTTACACGTGGACTTATAAAAAATACTTATTCCATTGTTCAATTTTGGTTGTGTTACTGTTTAATCTAATTTCATTTTTTACTTTGTTTTGTTGCAAGATAGAAACTTGCGTTGTATATTGCTTTAATTAGCTATACAGCGATCTGAAATCTTGCATGGGCTGACAGAGATGCGAGTTTCCTGATGGTGATCATTTCTGGATTTCAGCATTTAAAATTCTATTTATTATTTCAAGAATTGTCTTTTCTTTTAACAGTTCCTTTTGGTTTTAATCTCTTTCCTTTTCTATTATTTGATGAATGTTTATATTGGATTAATGGATTCTGCAAATTATCTCATCGTTAGGCTTATGTAATAAGTATATCATTTCTCTTCTGCGTAAGTACTTTAACATGTTTTTACTACTCAAAGTATTTAAATTAAATTGTCATCGTACAATATTTTTATTCAAAATACATCTCATTTAAAATTTCATATGTTGGTATTTTCATCTATCTTTCGTTTGCTGAGTGTTATAAAGGAATTAAATTATTCAAACTATATATATATATATATATACATTTTTGTTTGTTTGTTTGTTTGTTTTGAGGGGAGGGGGATCGCACAATTATTTCGCCAAATATATATATATATTGGCAAGAATTTTTGATTTTAACAAGAATGGATTTTAACAAAATTTTACAAAACTTGCAGAAATTCACGTAACATTAGAAAAACATTATTCTCGAGCATAAAATTCACATACTTAATTTTTTATGAGATATGAGTATTTAAAATTGAAACAACTTTGATGTTTCTATACGTTTTGAGGTCTCTTGAGTTCGTTTTCACTATTTTTACGATGTATGTGAGTGAACACGCTAGCGTCTAAACGCTTTTCTCGAATGATCTGTAAGTTGGTACGTATGTTGTAAGTCACTGTAGACGAACCCTTTTGATTTTGGTGAATCTAGCATTTATAATTTTTTTACTGAGACACCAAGAAAAATTCTTTATCATTATGGCCTATGGGACCAAATTTTTTAAAGTGCGATAGCGTCTAAACACCTTATTAAACTGAGCAAAAAAAATTATACATATGTTATAGGTCAGAGGCGCACGAGCTGTACAGATTTTGGTGAATCTAGCACTTAAAGTTTTTTTATAGGGACACAACAAATAATTCTGTATCATTATGGCCTATGGGGTGAAATTCTTTAAAGTGAGATAGCATCTACATGACTTATCCGTTTGAGTTGAAAATTTATATACATATTTTAGGTCACCATCACACAAACTGTATAGATTTTGGTAACTGTAACACTTACAGAGTTTTACAGGGACCCAAATAAAAATTGTTTATCATTATGGCCTATAGGCTCAAATTATTTAAAGTGCGATAGCGGCTAAACGCCTTATTCAAATGAACTGAAAATTTATATACATTTTATAGGTCACCATCACACGAAATTTATGAATTTTAGAGAGTCTAGCACTTATGGTTCTTTTTACAGGGACACAATGCAAATTTCTTTATCATTGTGGTATATGGGCTCAAACTTTAAAGGGCGATAGCGTCTAAATGCCTTATTCGATGGAGCTGAAAAATTATATAAATATTATAAGTCACTGTTACACTAACTATAAGCATTTTCGTGAATCTAGCATTTATAGGTTTTTACAGGGACACAACGAAATATTCCTTATCATTTTGTTCTACGGGCTCAAAGTTCAATAGCGTTAAATTAAACATCGTGTACTATATGGAGAAAAATACTCAAAAACTCTATTATAATTTTCTCTTTTGTTTATTCAACAAATCCTCTTACTTTACTTTATCTACAAAACCGTTAATTTCTCAATGTTCGGAAAGTCGAGTGAAGTCACTCTAGATTTTTACTTTCCGAACATATATGTGTAAGGAAATTATTGCAATCATGTCAAAATTCCGAATTTCGGATTTTTCTGTTTCTATACATTTTGAGGTTCCCTGATTCCGTTTTCACATTTTTTACGATGATGTGTGTGTGTGTGTGTGTGTGTGTATGCGTGTGTGTGTATGTGTGTGTGTATATGTGAGAGTGAACACGCTAGCGTCTGAACGCTTCTCTCGAATGAGCTGAAAGTTGGTACGTATGTTGTAAATCACCGTAGCACGAATCCTATTGATTTTGGTGAATCTAGCACTTATAGTTTTTTTTTACAGGGACACCAAGAAAAATTCTTTATCATTATGGCCTATGTGACCAAAATCTTAAAAGTGCGGTAGCATCTAAACGCCTTATTTGAATGAACTGAACATAGTTTCTCTACTGGGTTTAGATCTGGAGAGCAAGGTAGCTAATCAAGAGTTGCTATCTTTCCCTGTTGGAGGAATCGTTTTGTTTCATCACTCTTGTGGCCGGAAGCATTATCTTGTTGAAAAATTAATTTCTTGAGTCGGAATTTTCGAAGAAATGGTAATAGAGCATTTGTGAGTACTGTTATGTACTCCGAACTATTCATTCTATTGGATATAAACTGGATATCACGCTTTCCTGAAGAAGAAAAAACAGCCCAAGCCATGGCGTTACCGCTACCAAAATTTCGCTTCGAAAAAAGGTCTTTCTTTTCTCAAGTCTTGGCAATATCCGTTAAATCCATCGGGACCGTCTAGATAGAATTTTTTTTTTTTTTTTTTTTTATCTGAAAAAATGACTTAAAACAAGAACATGAGTCTAAAATTAAAAGTATATATTTTTTTGAATTTTTTTTTGAGAAATTTAACTTATTAATTTCCAGTCCCGATCCATGTTCTGGCGGGTAAATACCAGCCGACTACCTTTATGATGTTGTAGAAATCGAGGGGCTTTATTCATTTGTTCATGTGTGATAAATGAATTTCTGTTAAAGCTTCTAGAAATTGTGGTTTTGTAAACAACTAATTTCGATTCGCTTTTCATTTGTGCCAGACTTCATAATATTAACATAAATATTAAAAGTGTTCTATAATTTTGATACACCAAATATTTCAATCGTCTTTTTTAAATTTTACAAATTTATTTAAACTTACAATGTTTGATATTCAAAATACTTTATTAAAGGTATACATTTATATCGTAATAGATTTCGTTACTAGCGCATTATAAATATTTAAAAACTGCGAAAAATCGCAGGTGTCCTATAATTTTGCAACGCATTGTATAATTAGTTTCTAAAATAGCCATTTTTACGCTTAACATAATCGTTTACGATTTAAAAATTCAAATATACAAATAGAAACAATTAAAAATTTAAAACGATTTTATACTTGTGTACAAAGCTTTTACAAACATTATTTACTATATATATATTACTTTTCTACCTCAACAATAATCGTACGAATATTTATATATTTTCACGATATGTAAAAAAATATTTAATAATCTTATTGAATTCGCGATAAAATCGTGAAAATTCCTGAAATAATAATAACTTTCAAACACAATTTAAAGTTTAAATTAATCTATAAGAATAGATTTTCCACTTGTAGGGAAATAACACTAAGCTCTACTAAAAGATTACGATTGTATTTAACTTAAATTATATTTTTCAACAGAGATGCAGCACACCCGCTTAATTATCTTTCGAATTATTGCAATATATATTTTAGTTCAGTCAAAAGAATTCCATTAATGCTCTTTATGCTTTTATTTATTTATTTATTTTTTTTTCTATCATCATTATTCTTTGTCTCTTACGGCTGAGTAAATTTAATCTTTGAACTATTGTTCGAAATTAATCGAAATATAAATTTCAATTTAGTCTTAGGACTTATTTTGTTCTTTTTTCTTTTCTTTTCTTTTTTTTTTTTTTTATGTAAAATAAAGTGCAGCTTTTTTTAAGCTAGTTAAGAATGAGATTTAATTTTCCATTAAATCTCTATATATTTTTTACTTCTTTTAAATTAGCTTCAAAGACAGTAAGTAATACAATTCCAGAATATTTTTATACGTACGTCGTCATTATACAGAGTGTCCTAAAAGTTCCAGTACTCCAATTTAAAGAACTCATTGTGTCCATGATTTTTTTAATATTAAATTGTATCGTCTGCTTATTATTGCATCAGTTCTTTAATTTTTGTAGTTTGTTTCTATCTCGCTCAAGTTGTGTGAGAATAAAGTTTTATGTTATTTTGTTCTTCATAGTGAAATGTGTTTATCACGCATTCAGAGAATTACGCTGTTTGAAGCTTATTTTGAATGTAAATCGTATGAAAGATGCAAAGATGTTTGGCGATATAAATATCCAGACGATGCAATACCGAGTAAAAATATGCTATATCAGCTCGTTTGACAATTTCATAATACAGGTTTTGTGCAGGTGGGTACAAGTTTCTCTTCAAGAAGTCACTCCCAGCATGTTAAAACGCGTTTCTAAACACATGCGCAAACGAGTTCAGCGTTGCCTCCTAGAAAAAGGTGGACATTTTGAACATTTATTATAAATACAAGTTCTGTATTTTTCCTCCATTATTTTAAATGTGCCTTTTATCATTAGCATAAAAATAATCGTTTTAAGGTTTGTTGTTTTGTAAATAAAAAATACATCAGCATCAGTACTGGAACTGTTAGGACACTCGGTATAAGGGAACCAGGACCCAGCTAGACGAAATAATTACACCTGGCTCGATACAAAAACTTTAATAACAATTCACTATGCTACGTACAGATATACGAGTACTTATTTAAATATATACATCGCGCGGAGTAAACAGAACAGTTGAATGTAGGTTACATAAGACGACTATAACTCCATACAGGACACTGCCTGTGGCCCATGGCCATCGGCAATTAATACGAAAACAGCTACATCTTTCTTTTAGCAAGAACCAATTAACTTCTGACTGACTTCTGAAATCAAAATGTTTTCACTTCACTTTTTGGATTTGCAATATTTTGCTAAGAATGGTCGATAGTCTATTTTACATATTCGCAGGAGTTTGAATTTAGTGCGTTACAATTGAATAAATAAGCATTTAATAAACATCTATGAATTTGAATCCGCTCGAGCTAGATTCCCTAGAACCAAAGAATCTAGCTCGAGCGGATTCAAATTCATAGATGTTATGAAATGTTTATTTTAGCGTCTTTTGTGAGAGTGGCGAACCCTGGTGCGAATTTTAAGGGTGGTGAACACTGCGATGTCTACTTTATTGGTCAATCGTGATGTCTTTTTCTGAAAGAGTTGATATCTTAATAAAAAAATTTATTTCATATACAGTGTGTGTGTGTGTAAATAAAGTTATTAATGAAGATGTTTAAGATAATACATTATCTACCAATAAGTATTTGAACTATAGATATAGTAATAAGACATAGATTGATCATTGAGAGGGGAAAAGTGATACCCTTTTTAATCGGGAAAAGACGGCCATTTTACTCTCTTGTGGATGTATTTCCCCGAGTGAATATGCACGGGAATACACATAGGTAATTTAGCAAATAAAATTTATGCACTAAAAGAGAATGAAAAACTCCAGATACACCTTTTTCTTTCTTTTCGTTTTCCTTTCCTTTTATTTTTATTTTTATTTTTTTACTATACTCTAGTATACTCGTGTCTAAACAAAAGTGTCTTTCTTTCGGCATTTATTATTATTATACTTCTTTGAGCTAAAAATCGTCTGCATTCATCATGAAAAATAATTTTAATAAATTATAATTTAATAAATTATTTGTATTGCATAAATTTGTATAGAATTATATATGGAAGAAAGTCTTGTGGTGGCCACAACATACTAGATATATATTAAAACTTTCGCGTCTGCTAGCTACATTTAAAAGAATTTTGAGAATTTCATATTACTTACTAATATAAAATCTTAAAAAATATTAAAATTTAAAAAAAGGATTCCATTAAATATGAAAACAGTAATTGTTTCATAATAATAACAAAGCAACTGATAATAAAATTTATATTTTTCATAAATTACTTGAATATAACTTATTTATGAAAATTTGTCCCATTTCTTTTCATATATTTATTAGAACACTTAAAAGCCACGCAATATTTCGGCATTTTTAAAATTCATTAACATTCTGTTCTATTATTATTTTCGAATTTTAACTCTCTGATGGCTGATGCCAAACATTTTTTTCGGCATCAAAAATCTTTCCTCGTTAACATGGGGATGATAGATCTATATAAATTACTATATCTATGATTTGAACACTTTCTAATTTAGGTGTTTTGTCAAATATCTTGAAAAGTTCCTTAGGAATCATCTTGAAATTTTGGTAGTGTAAAGAATATGTTATATCTCATATTTTTCGGCAAAAGTTGTGTCCTGAAAAGAAAAAGAGGAACCAGTAAAAGATTAAACAAAAATCAAAGTGTTTTGGATCCCCCTGTAAAAAGTAAGGCTTGAAATACGTTTTGGCTGTAGCATGTGATTAAGAGGACTTTTCTCATTATCTGTATAAAAAAAAATTATGAGGCTATCACATATATTCATGGAGATATAACAGTTTCTTTAAAAAACTGCAAAAATAATTTCCACTTTTTAAGTTATAACACATAGGGTATTAGACCCAGTGCAAAGCCATTTTTAGGAAATATGGCATACTAAATTAGACACAGCATACAACAATCAGAATGAAAAAATGTTAAATATCTTACGAAATACGAGCACTTTTACTAAATAATTTTTAACTACGCATGCGCAAGCTTTAAAAAGTTTCATTTGTATGAATTTTCATTCATTTTAATTTAATAGCCAAAGGTATTGAGCAACTTATATGAAAACTCTAAAAAAATATCGTGTAAATTCAAAACGTTACGAGAGATAGAATGGGCAGAATTTAAGTTCTCGAAAAAAAGAAATATGTTAGGGGGTTTTATCCATATTTATTTACAATCAGCGAAAACACTGTATTACCATTGGGCATTCATTGAATCAAGATAAAAATGTGAGTAAAACCCCGTATAATTTAGCTTTTATTTTGAGAGAACTGAAATTCGGTTCATTCTATCTCTCCTAACGTTTTGAATTTATATGATATTTGTTTGGGGTTTTCATATAGGTTTCTCAATACCTTTATCTATTAAATTATGCAAATGAAATTTTTATAAAGCTTGAGCATGCGTAGTTAAAAACTATTTAGTAAAAATGCTAGTATTTTGTAAGATATTTAGCATTTTTGCGTTCTGGTTGCTGTAAGTTGTGTCTAGTTTAGTATGCCATATTTCCTAAAAATGTCTTTGCATTGATTCTAATACACTACGTGTTATAATAAAACTAGTATGTTGTGGCCACCACATGACTTTCTTCTATATTTTCCTATACAAATTCATACTCAGTAAAAATAATTTATTAAAATTATTACTTTAAAAAATTATCTTACATGATAATGCACACAATTTCCATATTAGAGAAGTAGTATAACATTAAATATCCAAAAAAAGTCAATTTTATTGTCAATATTACATTATTATTTTTTTATTATTTTTTTTTTTGTTAAAAATGGAAAAAAAAAAATCGATAACTTCATTTTAAATTATCGCAGATCTATGGTTCAACCATTCGTTTTAAAGGTACTGACGAGCTCTTTTGAAAAATACCCATCATGAAAATTTACTCCCCTCGACGAGGGACTTTCCCCAACAAGGGAGGCGAGGCTCCTACACATACAAAAAAATTTTCCCTGTTGACTATCTCTATTATAAATAATTCTGGTAAATTTCATAATGATTATTAAAAAATAATTCTCTTTATGCACATTTATACAAAATTTTGTCCTATACCACCATGTTAAAAATTTAGAAAAAGCGGGATGGCAACGCAACCTGTAAGACAATTTTTACCAAAAGTTGATAGGCACTACTTTATGTCAAGGTGCAACTACATACCAATTTGTATGAAATTCTGTGCAGTAGTTCCTGAGATACAGTTGCCACAAAATTTTGTCACACACACACACACACACAGACAGACAGACATTTTCTAAAAATGGTCAAATCGTGTTCTACAGCTCTCAAAACGCGTAAATCCATCAAAAACCCGAGATCGAAATTTTTTACGAATCCAATACTTTCTTCTATTGAATATAGAAGAAAGTAAAAAAGTGGAAATTTTTTTTGCAGTTTTTTGAAGAAACCGTTATACAGTCAACTCTCAAAAATCCACAACCCTAAAATCCGCAATTCTCTAAAATCCGCATATCATTTGCAATGTAAACAAACATTGTCACAACTGATTTGTTGATTAGTGGATTGCAAAACTTCAACTGTATTAGGAGATAAATCAATTATTAACTGGTGCTGATGAATCACCAATCACTCAGCATATTACAGAGGAGAAAATGATAAGTGTAATTATGTATAATTATCAAAAAATAAATTATATTAATTTAGAGGAAGAAGGAGAAAGAGTTTCATGAAAGATTTTCTCACATAAAGATAAATATCCAAACTTTCTCATAGCACAAACTTATGTGATTGACCAAGAATTGCTGACTTTTTTGCAGGTTACAGAAAATAAATATGTATGAATATTCTTACTTAAACTACTATTGATCAGACTTTTCAAAAATATAGATAATTTGTAACTATAATATGATGTATAAAAATTGCTCCTTAAATTAAAATTTAACGAAATATTTGTACTTTTATTAAGCACACTTTATTTCAGCATTCGTATGCATAACAAATAAATTGTTTCTTAAAGATTTTCTACTTAAATGAGGTTCTTAGGCGTAAATAAAAGAAATTACTCTAAAATCTGCAAAATTCAGAAATCCGCAAAAAACTTCGTTTTAAGCTGTGCGGATTTTTGAGAGTGTACTGTATCTCAATGAATATATGTGGTAGCCTCATAAATTTTTATACAGGCAATGAGAAAAATCATCCTAATCACATGCTACAGCCAAAACGTATTTCAAGCATTACTTTTTACAGGGTGATCCAAAACACTTTGATTTTTGTTTAATTTCTTACTGGTCAACTTTTCTTTTTCAGGACACAACTTTTGCTGATATATATGAGGTATAACATGTTCTTTACTCTACCAAAGTTTCAAGATGATTCCCTCCCAGGGAACTTTTCTAGATATTTGACAAAATATCTAAATTCGAAAGTGTCCAAATACTTATTGGTAGATAGTGTAGTTAAATTATTGTATTTAATTGATTTTTTTTTTCTTTTTCTTTTTTTTTTTTTAATGCATGTCTTTAAATAATATGAGTTGCACTAAGAAAAAAAAATATACCCCTTTCCACTAGAATGAATAAGTGGCCATTTTCTAAATCCCTTAACCAGAAATATAGATTTCCGACCTATGCGCATAAGGCACGCCAATAAACTGAATAGACGAAATGATCGAGAATTTCTAGTGTACTCATTTCTAGATGGTGAAACAATATTCTGAATACTCTAAATATTTTGAATCATTTGTATCGCGAGAAATTCTCGCTTGATTTTCTAGAATTGGGTAACAAACCAAGATTATAGTTGCTGAAACCCGCTTCTTGTAGTCTCATTTATTTGCAGAGATTTTTAAATAACTTTGCCCCCGAGAATATAGGCAAACTCTCTAGAATTCTATTAGGGGCTTCTAGAACTCGCTTTCCAAGGGGACTAGAATTTATAAGGATGACATGGAACTATTTTTTCTAGAGCCATAATTTAGATTCTAGATGTCAGTTACAGAATTTTTTCTCAGTGTGTTGCCTACATAATTGTTTATATCTTTAAAATTTCTCCACTAGTAAATAGGCTTTAACATAGCGTGTTTCATTAACATAGCACATTTTAACAAATAAAAAATAGTTTTGACGAGGAAAAGTATTTTTATTTGATTAAAATTTCAAATAATTACCGAATTTAAAGATCCTCGAACGAATTCTGAATTATTTTAAATCTACACTTATTTTACAGCAAATTTTATGTATATATCTGTGTGTTTAATCTTTTATAGCTCAATTACAACATCAGATAAAAATATAAAATCGTAAAATATGCAATTTTTCCATAATTTTTCGGTGGATGATTGAACTTAAATATCTTTCTAAATAATAAAAGCTCAAGTTTCCCGAAACTAACGCTGAAAATAATAGCATAGCTAAAACAATGTACTGGAATTAAAAAAAAAAAAAAAATATCCATTGTTTCCATGTGTGCATTTCATTTGAATAAAATAATCAAAAGCGATAATCCAGTGGAAAAGCTTATATCACAATCGCAACAATATATTGAGATAAATAAATTTTATTCATGATTTGCATGGTTTTGGAAGATTCGTTCGTTGTTTCTCAATAAATATAACAAAACATTTTATATTTTTATAATAAACTCTCTTCGTTGCTGTGCGGAATTTTAATACGTCAGAAGAAACTAATAATAAGAAATAAAATATATAGTGCTCAACAATATGTTGAGTACGAGAAATTAATAATATAAATAATTATAAGATAAAAAACTTTTTATAAACCATATTTTTAAATTTTCTGTTGAATCATAGCTATAGAACTAACTAACTTAGCACTTTATCAATGCGTATTGTTACGAAATTGTAAATAATTGTATTTATTTTTGTATAAATTCTTTCAAAGAGGCTTAGTAAGTTGATAAAATGTCAACTTTCTGCATTTCCAGCTCTTTTTCGTGTTAAAATAGCTTAATTTTCTCTTTAAAGTGCATTAAAAAGCTCCAATAGGCAGGTAATGGACGGCGCCAAATTTGGCGAGAAAATCCTTATTATTGTTATTCCAAAAATGGACGTTCTAATGTGATTGGTTAAAGAGTTACGGTCAATTTGAATTTAAAAAAAAAAAAAAAAAAAAAAGTTGGTTTTAAAAATAATATATTAATCTTTTCAGAACAACATATATTTGCCTCATCATGAACTGCATTAGCACTTTATCAATGTGTAGAAAATCTTTAAAGTTATAATGACGTCAATTTTTGCCAGATGCACAATTTATCTTTTTACAATTTTTTAACGTTCACGTTTAATTAAATGTATTTATTTTTATGTAAAAAGAAAATGAACTCGTATTTTTTTTTTTTTTTTTTTTTTTTTTTTTGCATCAATTAAATTATAGCTAATATTTTAATGACTATTTGTATTGCTATTAGGAGCTTATTATTTTCATATTTTAATTAAATAGAAGAAAACTATTCGAAAATTCGAAAATCTGACTTCGAAGTATTGTGTTGTCACCGGGTTCTGAGCTATTGTGAAAATTTCAAATGTCTAGCTAGTAGGGAAGTTAGTTAAAGATAGATTGCAAGATTTGTACCGGACAAACAAACACACAAACAAACAAGAATAGAAGTTAATAGAAACATGGTAATAATTAATAATATAAATAAATATAAAGATACGTGGTTATAAACTTGAATTAAAATATTACAATGTCATTTTTTATTTTTTGGAGACGTTTGGACTTTAAAGCATGTAAATATCATGATGTAAAAAGTAAAGCCATTTGTTTTAAATATCATGTAAACCAATGTTTAGTAATTTGAACTGGCAAGAAGGAATAAACTTCAAATACATGCGTAAAAGTTGAGAGCTAGGTGATCGCAGACCGTCAAGTCCATAATAATGGCAATAATTTATTGGTTTCAAAATGAGTATCTAGATTTGTGACAAACAGATTTAACATTTTAAAAAGAGTGGGTGAAAAAGAATGCACAAAGAGTATTAAAACTATCCCCCCCCCCCTCCAATGGCATGGCACTTCCAACTAACCACTGGCCTGGGGTGTTGTTGTTGTACGGTTTAAGGCTGATTGACTACGCTAGGGTTCTAGGCCTATAGGTGGAATTCCGTGGTGGTCTTTCTAAAGGGTCCTAGCCCGTATTTACGCGAGATTCGGAGAAAACCCCGAAAAATTCCGAACGGCTAAGTTGATGAGCTCAGCCTGGGATTGAGACCGGCACTTCCCATCTACTAGCTTTGAGCGCTGCACTGCTCAGCCGCTGGTGGGCCCATAGACCCTATATAAATAGACTACGCCACCAATAGGACTTTCCATTATAGTGAATGTCTTCAACATGAGGGTGTAATCTGAAACCTTCATCCTTTGCTGTCAGCGCCGTATGTCACGTGACAGGGAGTTGAGGGAGATTCTTCCATAAGAAAGCACTTAATTTTGTAAGAATTCAAACAAAAATTTCTCCCCTTCAGAATAGTTTCTCACAAAAGAATTTTGTTTTATAATTAATCTATGACATTTTAGCTTTCTAACGATGCGTAAATCTAAAGGCTTAAATAAAAAGTATGTGTATAATACAGAAATTAAAAAACTCAAAACTACTTTCTTTCCTATGGAAAAATCACATAATATTCATTCTCGTCTCTCTCTCCTGGTCTGCATCACGTGATAATTTCGCTGGGGAAGCTACTTCATGTCACAGACAGATAATGAGAGGCGATGCGTGGTCTATTATATAAGGTCTATGGCTCGGCCGCTGGTGGGACTGCATTGGCCTGGAGGGGAAGTCGTCGAATGGGTGGCCATTTGTGAGGGGAGCACCCAATGCGCGGCCATCACTACCCTTAACAGAAACAACACATCCATACCTTGTCCAGGATTCGAGTCCGGGCCGTACCGTGTTGGAATCGAGCACGCTAATCGCCACACCGTATGGACAGCATAGGCAGCTGCTTATTCCCAAAAATTACTTCCCAAGAAAAATAAATTTAAAGGTTAAAAGCTTGTAAATATTATTTGAAGGACCGTATAGGTATAGAATGATATTATTAACACGCTTTTATTAGCTTCACCTGTATATATGTTTGTATGTATGTTTGTAACCGCTCTGGGAGCAAACAAAACATCTATATTGTAAAAAAAGACTTTCCCTACGTGAACGCTGTGGCTGTGAGGTAAAGCTCCGGGCTACGAATCTAAAGGTCTAATGTTCGAGCCCAGTCAGGGAAGATTTTTTAAAAATGGTTTTTGTTTAATTCTAAATTATTTTAATTAAAGATTTAAATGTATGTAAATATTATAGTGTGTCACTCACACGATTTTCTCTTACCCTGCATTTTAATACTAAGATTGATATTTTGTGCTTTTTAGTTCACATTTCAATAAAAGTGTATTATTTAATTTTTTAAAAGTATAATATTGTTTTTTAAAATATTAAGTAGCATTACAATGTTACAATTACAGTTTATATATCTTTTATTGCATCGATTCTGATAATTTTCCTTATCATTTGTCTCCTTAAAAATGTTTTAATTAGTATCCATTCTAAATAGTGAATTCTTGTTGGTTGAAAACATTAGTTTTATTTCTAATTATTGTGTTTATTTCTTTTTCATAGGAATATGGCGTTGCATTTATGGAAACAAGTGCCAAAACCGGAACCAATGTTGAGTTGGCCTTCATGGCTGTAGCTCGGTAAGTATATTATAACACATAATTTTATTTTCAAATATGTTCTCACACTACTTTCTCTCTCACTCTGCACTTCTATAACAAATTATTACAGTTTAACCCTTTAACCTCCATAATTTCATTTAAAATTCTAAACCAATTTCAAAGATGGCTACTAGACATATTGCTAATAATAAATATGTAATAATAATAATAATAATAATAATAACATTTTTAGTTTTCGAGACATTTTTGACGAGAACCATCTACTTGTTAACCTCATTAAATTCAAATAATGATTTAATAAGTAAACAGTTTTGTAAGTAAACACTATAAAGTGCGGAAATTTTGCTGTAGCTGTTTCCTGGCAAAATAATAACACACCCCTTCATCAGGTGAAAAAAAAAAAAAAAAAAAAAAAAAAAGAGTGCATCATTAAAGCAGCAATTATGCACTCGCGCCTGCTAAGAAATTTAAATGACTTCTGCATATAGCTTCCTCTGAAGCATTTTTTGTTAAATTCGGAGTAGCGCTGCCATCTACTGAACAAAGAAAAACTAAAAGTTTAAGAATCGATTGAAACAAGGAAAAACTGTTGAAAAATTGTTGCAAATAAAAACTATGCTAAATATTTCGTTACATTGCGGAACCAATGAATGTTAAAGAGTTGGGGTTTAACCCTCAAATGCATAGTGTCTTAAAAAAGAAACTATGTTTTTAATTCTTAATTAAAATAATTAACCGTAGTGACAGTTTTAGTTATATATCGTATTACCTTAAAATATTAAATTTCGAGTGATTTACAAAGTTTTTAAATTAGAATATTGCAAATGAATAGAAATTTTTTCCAGTATAATGAGTGATATTTTAAAACTGATCTGACCTCTTTACGATCATTTGTTTTTGAGACGATGTCTACAGGCTAACAAACTAACTAACACGCTGGCTAACGTACAGGACTGGCCTCAATAACACTGCAATTGAAATTATACAGATACATAAAAATAAAGATGAAAAACTTTTCTTAGAATCCAACTATATAAAATTTGTCAACACAATTTATCCTTAGGGACTAAATTCTGAATCTTTTAATAAAACTATTAAAATTTATTATCAATCATCATGATTATACCCGAATTTATTCTACTATTACTAAAATGATTTATAATAAAACTCAACATACACTTTTCCTATCACATTTCTACTACTCAAATCTTGTTTAGATTTCAAATATCGATAATCTCAATTTAAGGCTGAATATTTTTGATATATTTATGAATACTAGTGTCGCCCAGTGGTCGAAACTCGACCATTTTTTTTTTTTTTTTTTTTCTTTGCAAAGCGAGGCAAAGCAAAGTTATTGCCTTGTCTTAAACGGAATGCAATTGCAACACAGCTGCGGCAATTGTCGAAAACCAAAAATCTAAAACTTTTCTGAATCTTATATTTTCTACTTATATATGCAGAGGAAAGAATAATAAATCCACTTTTTTAAAAATAAAAATAAGTAGTCAATTTCACTTAATTAAAATGCAAGGAAATCTCAAAACATGTAAATTCATCGAAAACCGGAAATCAAAAGTTTTTATGTATCTTCTACTTGTTTCTTCTACCCACAAAATCTAGCAATAAAGACACTTTTTTAAAAAATAAGTAGCCAATTTCAGTTAATTGAAACATAAAGAAAGCTCAAAACACGTAAATTCAGCAAAAAACGGAAATCGGAATTTTTTCCGTATCGTCTACTTACACATGCAGCAGTTAGTAACAAATCCATTTTCCTTTTATTTAGTATATTAGTTGAATATTTATTGTTTAAATATCACCCTTTGAAATGAAATGTTTATGTTTACATTCGAAACTGGAAGTCTGCCATTTTTACTTTCCGAACACTATAGTGAGGAAAGTATTGTAATCATGTCAAAAATCCGAATTCGAGATTTTGATGTTTCTATACGTTTTGAGGTCCCCTGAGTCCGTTTTTACTATTTTTACGATGATGTGTGTATGTGTGTATGTGTGTGTGTATGCGTGTATGTCTGTGAGTGAACACGCTAGCGTCTAAACGCTTTGTTCGATTAACCTGAAAGTTGGTACGCATATTGTAAGTCACCATAGTACGAACCCTATAGATTTTGCTGAATCTAGCACTTATAGTTTTTTTTACAGGGACACAAAGAAAAATTCTTTATCATTATGGCCTATGGGAGCAAAATCTTAAAAGTGCGATAGCATCTAAACGCCTTATTCAATTGAGCAAAAAATTTATACACATATTATAGGTCACAAATACTCAATCTGTATAGATTTTGGAGAATCTAGCACTTATAGTTTTTTTACAGGGACACAAAGAAAAATTCTTTATCATTATGCCTATGGGGCCAAATTTTTAAAAGTGTGATAGTGTCTAAACGCCTTATTAATCTGAGCAAAAAATTTTTACACATGTTATAGATCACAGTTGAACTAACTGTATAGATTTTGGTGAATCTAGCACTTACAGTTTTTTTACAGGGACACAAAGAAAAATTCTTTATCATTATGGCCTATGGGACTAAATTTTTAAAAGTACGATAGCATCTAAACGCCTTATTGAATTGAGCTGAAAATTTATATGAGTATTATAAATCACTGTTGCACTAACTATAAGCATTTTGGTGAATCTAGCATTTATAGGTTTTTACAGGGACACAACGAAAAATTCTTTATCATTATGATCTATGGGCTCAAAGTTCAGTAGCGTTCAATAAAACATCGTGTAATAGATGGAGAAAAATACTCAAACACTCTATTATGGTTTTCTCTCTTTTGTTTGTTTAACAACTCCTCTTTCTTTACTTTATCTACAAAACTGTTAATTACTCAATGTTCGGAAAGTCGAGTGGAGTCACTCCAGATTTTTTTTTTTTTTTTTTCTAGAGTTTTGTGATTTTAAATTAAAATTTTATCAATTTTACAGAAAAAATAAATCAATCAAACACATGTAGACATAGTAACTTATATATAACTATACCTAAATATCGGAATTAAAATCGGCAGATAATTTCCGTTATTTTTTAATAATTTTTTACAAAAAATTCAATGGACAATTAACGTAGAAAATCTTTTTCATGGTTCCATGGACAGACAATGACGTCATCACTTCGCTTGCGTATAGTGATGCTACATTACTGTATCATAAATTACTGTGTCTATGATTTTATTTAAGGTTTATGAAATTGCCAGATTTAAAAACTTTCTACTTTTAGGTATTTTTTAATGTAAAGGAATACGTGTATAAAAGGGAAAAATGGGGGAAAATGCATAAAAAATAAATGTATTTTTAAATACCTTCTTGACATCGTAAGAAAATAATATTTGTATTCGCACCTTCCGGCTAACCATACCTTTCGAATGATACCATTTTCAACCCTCTACTCCCATAATTAATATGTTAAAAAGGGACAACAAATTTTGTGCTTGCCTATTAATATATAGATGCATTATTTCCACTCGTAATTAAAATAATTTTAAATCAACTTACCT
Organism: Salticus scenicus; assembly: GCA_963930645.1. Lineage (NCBI taxonomy): Eukaryota > Metazoa > Arthropoda > Arachnida > Araneae > Salticidae > Salticus > Salticus scenicus. Next base: position 24,381,585 of record OZ005660.1, read on the forward strand.
CTCTCTCTGTGATAAACCTCCACTTCTCTTATCTTAAAATTCATCAGTTCTTTCGAAGTAAGTATATTTCTTTGAATAATATTTTCAGTTTCTCCAAGTGAAATTCACTCAGATGTTATAAAAGCTTCATAATTGATCTAAATAGAAATTTGCTCACTCAAACACCGCATATTGCATCCAAGAGGTGGATTTGTAAAGTCTCCGACTAGTATTCAAGCGGTGTATTTGAAAAACTTATATACTGCTGTTAATGAAATATATATATATATACTACTTTTAATGAAATTATGCAATATTGATATTAATGTACTATATAAAGAAAACTTTGTGACTTATACATTTTACACCATATTTTCTACTATTTATTCAAATTTGAACTGTCGATAAAATTTATTTGAATTTAATATTGCATATTTTTGATAAATTTATCAATATTTATAAATTTCGTTCACAATGGACCATATTCCCACTTTGGGTTCGAGGCTACAAGAATATCAGCTGGTTAGGCAAACAATCCTTAATTCTACCATAAAAAAGCATTGAGGCTTGCAATTTTTTATCTTGCAATATTATTTATAAGAGTTAGAGATTATATGAAATTGAAGTAAGAGTGATATAGTGATACCTTTGTTTTGTTTTTAATCCAGTTTTAGTAATATACTTTAATATTAATCAACATATGTAATATTAAAAGTTGCCATGTGAACTGTGGCGATGTTAACAAATTTAAATGAATGTTCCATTTAATAAATTCCTTTATTAAAGTGATTGAAATTCTAATTATTTAAGCTTTGATGTCTATATATATATATGTGTGTGTGTGTGTATAAAATGTTCTTATTAATCTTTTATTCATTATATATATATGTGTATGTGTGTGTGTGTGTGTGTATACATAAAATGTTCTGCAATTTTACGATATGGAATAGTCTTAACTTTATCATTCGATTCAGTTGTTTACATTTCTCTTTTGTTCTTGTTTGAACAGATATCTGATTATCAAGTTTCACTGGAGAAATATTTAGGAAAATGTTATGCGTAACAATAAAATGGCATCTTGAATCTAATTTGTTTACAAAATATCGGCCACGTGTTCGGCGATTTTACCTACTGTGACGTCACAGGAATATTGTCCATTAAAAGTGATTCTAAAATTGTTTGCCTCTCTAAGTGATAAAACTCCAATTATCTTAGCTTATCTTAAAATTCGTCTAGTCTTTATAAGTAATTTTTCTGAACAACCCTTTCGGCTTCTCTGAGAGAATCCTCTCAAAAAGAATAAAGACTTCAAAGAAAAAAAAAGTTTCTTATTTCAGGGATCTCAAACATTACGTGAGTATTCAAGCAATGAATTTGTAATGTCTTTTATGCGAATATTAATAAGATTTTATGCAGTAATATAATAATAATACTTTACTGCTATAATTAAAATCTGAGACGAGGACATTTCACATTATATTTTCTTGTCCATTTTTAGATTTGAAATTTCTATAAAATACACATCTCAATTTAATATTGAATACATTTGACTTTATGAATGTGCTTAAATTCCATTCATAACTAAAGTGATCTCAAAATAAGTTTCAGTTAAAACTCTACTTCTGTTATTTGAAAATTAATTTAGTCTTTTGAAGTAAGTAGGAGGAAGTGGGGTAAGTGAAACCTCGACTTACATACAGGCATTGGCATACAGGAGCAAGAAGAGGAGGGCACTTGCCCCCTACTGGAAAATCCTAATAAATAAAAAATTATTATTTTTTTTTAATTACATTTAAAGCTTTAATACTGTGACATTAGATTTCAAATGATTAACCATATAAAATTTACGTCACAGAGACAATTAGAGCCAAACTGATATATCCTGCGTTCACAGATTGGTTCTAACTTTTCCCTGCGAATGGAGTTCGAATCGACTTGACAATAAGTTTTTCAAATTCGGGTTGGTTTAGAGAACAAGTTGTGTAATTTTTGTAAATAAAATGTTTTAGTTTAAATTACATGCATGAAAATTTGATGTGGAACACAGGGTTGCTTAATCACCTTAATCAACCAACCAATCACTTGAAACTAACTGAATTTTTAAAAAATAGTTAAATTTTTCATTTTTAAGTTTGCCACCTCCTGAAAAATTTTCTGGTGACGCCACTGGGATTATAACTCAAATGATAAACTGAATTTGATCTACCGTAATTTCCGATGTATAATTCGCAAATTAAATAAGCTAGTTTTGCACCAGAAATTTTAATTGACAAATAAAGTTGTATTTGTATGAGCTGTTCCTTCGAAAAATATAGGGCTTTTTTTTTTTTTTTTTTTTTTTTTTTAATATAAAATTTCTGGTGGAGAAATAACATATCTTACCTGAGGATTATACGCTGGAAATAACGGCAACAGTTACGGTATGTGTTTGCACTTTTCTTTGTTGTATTTAGCCTTGTGAACAGTGGCGGATTTAACCCCCCCCCCCCCCCCAAAAAAAAAAAAAAACAAAAAACACTGACATTCACAATTGAATATTGCAATTGTAAATTTTTTATTGGTCTAGAATAACACTTTGAAAAATCTTAGCCCCCCCCCCCCCCCCCTCAAAAGTCAAGTTCTGGATCCGCCACTGCTTGGGAATACAAATAAAACATGAAACAGAAGTTTGAAAAGTTTGAAAAAATATCTCACTCCGACAGAGAAATCCTCTAAAATTTAAAGCTTTCCCATTGCTGTATATATGAAACAAACTCCGCACTTTTGCACTGAGAAAAAAATATACCGCCTTCATCTAGAACGAATAAGTAGTCATTTTCTGGATCCCTAAACTAGAAATATAGATTTCTGAGTTATGCGTATATAAGGTAAATCGATCACTTCGTCTACAGTGCAGCCACATATCCGAAAACTAGCAGTGAGGACGCGTCCAAAATGTTGGAGGGATGCCAGCTTGTCCGACAGTTTTAAATTTGGAAAACATCCAGTAATTCCGCGCACTGTACTATTGCTCATTTTCCTTGAGTCAGATGACTGTCACCCCTATTTTAGCATTGGACTCGTTGAGTTAGCACTTGCGCAGATACTTCTATGGTTTCATCAAATGTGGTCGAAGAATATTTAGTTTATTTGTTTACCTTATACGCATAACTCGGAAATCTATATTTCTAGTTTAGGGATCCAGAAAAGGACTACTTACTCGTTCTAGATGAAGGTGGTATATTTTTTTCTCAATGTATTCCTCTTACAGGGTACTCAAGCACTGCACATGTATATATAAAGTTTCTTACAGATATTTAAGCAATATATTTGCAGAGTGTCTCATAAATATCGCCGCAGTGGATTTGTAAAATCATTTATGCTTTTATCAATCAAATTTTCTGCAATATTAAAAGGTTAAATGGGTTTCGAAGACTAAAAAAAGGTATATTTTCTTTATGTGTATATATATATGTGTGTGTGTGATGGATTAATTACTGGATAAGAGAGAGATGACAGACGCAGCACACAATGACGACTAGGCATTCTTTCAGAAAAATCTTTATTGCTTCAGCATTTCAAAGTCGGGACAGGGTAAGGCGAATGGAGTCATAATCCGACGCTCTGCCGATCCGCGGGCGGCTCCATCGGCGCCCTGGGCCGCCGAATCTGTTGGGGAGGCCTGTAAGACTTACGTAATTTCAGAGGAAGATTGCAGCGTGGAATTGCTTAACAAATCAAAATCGTGGCAAGTGACTCCGTTTGTTTAATGTTTGGGCTTTTATACCTAATTTTCTGAGCTGCTGATCGGTCCTTTAGATCGTCTGGGCTCTTAAAAGGAATTTCTGGGATTAATTAATATGCAGCTCAATGCAGCGACACTTGCAAATTACACTAGCGTCAGCGAATTTCGACTTATAATTTCGTTCCTTTTTTGATTTCTGAGTTATTAAGTCTTCTGCTAGAAAACGAACTTTAAAGGGGCAATTACGAATTATTCGCGATTATAATTTCGAATAGCGATTTTCACACTTTTAAATTGGGTTTTTTAATAATTTAAAACTATTTATTTTTATCCCTTTCATATATATATATATATACAGTCGGTAACAAAAGTGTCAGAACATTAGCAAAAATTCCTATGTTAAAAAAGTACACTTCATACGGTTTTGTTAAGTGAATCCTTGTCGAATCCTGTTTTTAGTCAGTGTAAGAACATGATTCGATAAGGATTCATTTAACAAAACCGTATGAAGTGCACTCTTTTTACATAGGAATTTTTGCTAGTGTTCGGACACTTTTGTTACCGACTGTATATATAAAATTTGTATTCCAAATTTTGAACATATAAAAGAGCAGTATTTAAACATATATATATATATATATATATATATTTTTTTTTTTTTTTTTTTTTTTTTTCATTAAAAATTTTGGAAACTTTAGTCGTTAGTTGCTGGTAGACCCTCAGAAAAGCAGTGGATACGATTTCTTAAAAACTAATGCTCCGCACTTATTGAAATTTTGCACTTCTTCAAAATAAAATTGACTAATGTTTGAATGAAGGATTTAAAAAATAAAAAATAAAAATGATTTTTTTGCAGAGTTGTAGACAAAAACAGTGAAATTTTACCCCACGTAGTCTTGTAAAATTAGTTGTAATCGAAAAAAAAGAAAAGTCCTTCATTCAAGCACTACTCAATTCGATTTTGAAAAAGTGCGCAAAATTTCGATAAGATCGGTGTATTAATTTTTGAGAAATCGTGTCCACCGTTTTTGTGAAGGGTGTCTTCCGAAACCAAGACTAACCGGCTGTTTTTTTTTTTTAATGAAATTGTGTAATATATTAAGGTGACCAAACGTCCTCGAATCATGAGGACAGTTCTCGAATTTCGACCCATGTCCTCAGCTATTTGAAAATCATTTGAAGACATCAAATGTCCTCGAATTTACAAATTTGTCCTCAAATCGAAAATCTTTTTTTTTTTTTTAATTCCCTAAATATGAAAAAAGAAATTGCTTCATTCAAAAGAAAAGAAGTGAAGATCGCCGTAAATACTAAATTAACTGTCAAGTAAACTTCGTTAACTTTACAACTTGCTGGCTCCGTGCTTGCTGGTGTGTGAAACCATGGGGAACAAGTTTTACTCAGAACGTTGTGTCCAAAAACTCATTACTGAATTGATGAATCCTTCTGCAAAATTGACACCTAAAGTAATCCTGCTCCATGCTTCTCGCTGATATATATCTGTGAACTTAACACTTTAATGGGACAGTTCGCCTTTTTAATGCACCTTCCTATGTAAAACTTTTTTACCGTGGTCTAACAGACTAGTACAGTCGGTAACAAAAGTGTCCGAACACTAGCAAAAATTCCTATCTAAAAAAAGTATACTTAATAATGTTTTGTTAAATAAATCCTTGTCGAATCATGTTCTTAGTCAGTCTAAGAACATGATTCGGCAAGGATTTATTTAACTAAACAGTATTAATTCTACTTTTTTTTGCATAAGAATTGTTGCTAGTGTTCGGACACTTTTGTTACTGACTGTACATTGAGTTTGTAAACGAAATGCCAGGACCTCCTTTATATATATATATAATGTGCAGCTGCAAACACCAATAATAATCAGTGTCGTCCCAGCTCTATTTTTTCCTCTAGATTGTAGAAAAACTGTTTAAAATGTTAAAATTAAATTTATTTAAGATAAGACTATAAGGACAATGTATATATATCTTGCATAGCCCTGATAAAGCATAATTTAGCTCTGTCCTCAAACGGCCCTTCAATTTGAGAATGCTGCAATGATTTGCCCTCAAATTGGTTTTGAAAAATTTTGTCGCCTTAAACTGATAAGCATTGGTTCGAAATATTTTCGTCTTTAATAAAGAATGACCTGGCCTCGAATCTGTCCTCGAATGGCCCTTCAATTTGAGGACACTGAGATGAGTTGTCCTCAAATTGGGTTTGAAAAATCTGGTCGCCTTAAATATATTGTTTAAATGTTGCTCGCTCAAAATTTTGAATAAAAAAAATTATTGCATATATTAAAAAAAAGAGAAAGAGGGAGAAAATATACTTTTATTTTAGCCTTCGAAACCTTTAATAATACGCTACGGCCTGAATAAAAATCTATGACACAAGGTTTCTATATCATATTTTTTACTAAATCAATACCTTTCAGATTGGAAATTTCAATAAAATACATGTCTCAATTTAATATTGAATACTTTTGACAAATTTATGAATACCCATAAATTCCATTCATAACTAAAGTGATTTCAAAATAGTTTGAGATAAAACTCCATTTCTCTTATCTTAAAATTCATCTGATGTTTCAAAGTAAGTATATTTCTCTGAACAGTACTTTCGACATCTCCGAATAAATCTTCTCAAAAAGAATAAAAGCTTCATAATCGATCTAAAATGAAATTTGTTCTTCTTACAGGGAACTCAAACACCGCATGAGTATCCAAGCGGACCAAGAATCCAGATTTAACGTGAGAGAATACGTTCGACAAGAAAGCACAAAAAGCTCTTCAGGGAGTTGTTGTGGATAGAAAACATCTAAATGTTACCATGGTTACAAGAATACAATTTCTCTCTTCGCCCGATGAGCGAGCCTATGTCAACTCAACTCAACTCAACTTGAAAAAGAAGACGGAAAAAAGTTATTTTTGTGTTTTTTGTTCCGTTACTTTATTGTTTTGTATTTCCGGAAAATACATGTGAAATTTTCATTTTTTTCCCCTCACTCCTTATGCACCAAGGTGCAAAAGATTTTTTTTTTTTTTTTTTTTTTTTCTATCTCTCTCTCTTGTGAAATTCTTTTCAGAATTTTACGGAGAAAATCGTTTAGCATTTCTTTTTTTTTAGTTAAATCCCTTGTGATATAGTAGTTGACGCATGTACCGGTGAAAAATTCTTCCATGTAAATGTCTGATAATGATGTTAGTTTCTGTATTAATGTCACTTTCAAAAATATTTTTTTAGTCACACTGTAAAATAGTTATCACCCGTAAAAGATATTTAAACAGCATAAAAAAATTTTGTATAGTAAATGAATCAATATAAAAGTGGTTTTCTTTTACAAGAATATTAATACTAATATTTTAAAATCATTGAAATATTACATACATCAAGAGCTTAAAGATTATACTGAATTATCATAAATATTAACATATTGAATTATTTTTACAAGATTTTTTTTTAATTGTTTATTAATGTCCATTTCTGTTTCCTCTGTATATACGAACCAAATAATTATTTTCAAGCTCTTTATAAAACTACTTTTTTTCTTTTTCCTCAGTTAAAATAACTATGTTTAGGCACACATTGTAACTTTACGTCAGATTCTCTGCTAAATGATTAAAAAAGTTTTTAAATAATAATGGTAACAAAGAAAATACGAGACGTGTTCCTTAAAAATAGAGTAAAATCATACCAAATCAAAAAATATTAAGTATAGAATAAAATTCATCATCTTTTTTCAAGTGGAAAAAAACCTGATTTATGAGATTTCCAATCGTTCAGCACACTTTTCAAAGCAGAATTGTTAATAGCTTATTTTAAAAATTAGTTCAGGAACGCTTTATAGCTGCAATACTTGTAATAAATTATTTACAAAGCAACTTTAACATTCACCGACTCACTGAAACGTCTAACCGTCACAAATTGCTCACGTTGTATCTCTTGTGTAACATTAACCCTTTCAGGGACAATGAATTTAAGTTCATTTAAAATCAAATGCCACCAGAGTTTGAGACCAAGATATAGAAGAGAAGTAATAAATGAATGTTTTCAGATAAGGTAAAAAAGTAAAATTTTATATAAAATTTCTGGGATGAATTTTTGCAGTTGAGAACTGCAATTAGGTGGTATAAAATATATACCATCGCCCCTCAAAGGGTTAAACTTACTGAACTTCAGCTGAAACGTCCTATCATCAACTTGATTTTAATGGTTTTCGGAGATGTTTTGGCCGCTGGGAAGCTTAATTCGATAGATGCAGGCATTATTTCAGCTGTACTGTAGACTCTTTTTATTTACATAATATTTAGTTTTGAAATTAAAACCTACAAATTTCCATTCTGAATCCGCCTAATAAAAGAAAAAATATGTGTAATCAGAACTTGAGTTTAAAAATGCAAAACATCATTTCTACTAGAAACACTTTTTTTTTTCCTTTTTCATATTTCGTTTATTGGAATTTTCCTTTATTTAATTTATACACCGCGACAAAAAAATAGGAACAAAGGGTTTTTTAAATTTTTCATAAAATAACATTATCTAAATTGTGCTGATCATTTATTATCATAACAAAATATTATCATATCAAAAACATATTAAATATTTGAATCATATTCAAAATATTCATATTCAAAATAATCATATTCAAAAATTAAAAAAAAAAAAAAAAAAAAAAAACATTTGTTCCTATCTTTTTGTCGCGCTGTGTAGTCTTAAATTAGAAAAATTTTAGTCTTAAAATTTTTCTAAATTAGTCTTAAAACAAAAATTAGTACAGGAATAGTGTTATTTTATAATAATAATAAATGATAAGCACAATTTAGATAACGTTATTTTATGAAAAATCAAAGAAAAAACCCTTTGTTCCTATCTTTTTGTCGAGGGGTGTAAATACGTATGACCTCTGTTCACCTTTTTCTATTAAATATATGTATATTGTGTAACATTTTTGCTTAACCATAGATGACTTCAGTGTTATCCCACTTTAAAATGTCCAATCGGACTAAAGAACATTGTACTGTATAACTAAAAACAAATCCAAACGTAAAATTGTTGTCATTTAATAAATCCTGTCACTTGTCAATGAAGGCACCGAATTGTCCAACAGGGCTTGATGAATACGCAGGTCTGTGGCTCCACACCGACTGGTCTGTGGCTCAGGTCCCGTGTATTTTTTAAATTCCCAATTCGTAACTTAGCCTGGGGAACCCGAAATTTCGTATTTTCTTCAAACAAATTTAATTGAAAATATAGGCTGGCCATTCATTTATTAACTTTGGAATTTCGGTTACGTATGGTGATATGGAAATTAAATTCCGTCAATTTTAAAAAATAATAAATTTTTAATGTAACAATAACTTAATTCAATTTAATTCTAAGAATTTTTAACTTAGCGTCAAAAAAATTATTTTCTAAAACTGAAGTTATAATGCAAATACTGAAAACCATATTAGGTACCTAGGTATCCCGTAAATGTTCTGCGCGGGAAAGACTAATTGTGTTATTATATATATATATATATATATATATTTTTTAGAGGCAAACACAATTTTTATTCATAGTGTGAAATTTAATTATTGAGATAATTTTCGTTCGTCACAAAAAATATGTTAAGATTATGCTAAATATTCATCTACTTCTTAGAAAGGTTCAAAATTTTATATTTGTAGATTTATAATCACAGATATCTTTTTAACATATTTTCTACGTTGTAAAACCTTAATTACTAAAGTATATCACTAAGCAAATCAAATAAATAGATTTCAATAATAGAAAGTAAAATATAAAAAATATTTTTAGAACTAGACATAAAATCAAATTTTTTAATGCATCCATAGTTTTATATTTCTAGAGCTAAATTTGTAACGCACATAAAGTGTTTTCTCACTAGAAATTTTTTCATAAAGAAGAAAAAGTGTAAAACTGGATACTGCACCAAATACATTAAATATTTGAATATTCGTACAACATTCATATGAAATTTATAGTTTAATTTTTGTAGTAAATAAATTTAGCAATCAATCATCCTAGAATGATGAATAATTTGTCAATTATAATTATCTACCAAATCATAATTATGGCTATCATGATCAAGAAGTAAAACAATGGTAAATATTGAATGCTTTATGCTTTTTAATTGATACATTTTTATATAATAAAACAATACACCTTTTACAATGGCATAAACTACAAATACTGACTTTTACTTACTTATACTACATACTTAACTTTTTTTTTTTTTTTTTTTTTTAAATAATACCTCTGAAAGTATAAAAAGTTTACAGTAATTTCAAGTTAAACTAAACTTTTTTTTGAAAATGTAAATTTTGGAAATAATATGAATAAAAAATTTTAAAGGGTAATTTCCGAATATTTGAAAATTTTTACATTACATTGTGCACAAGATATTTTTTGTAAATTTCATTTTATTTGCATACACTTTGACTTAATTTACTTAAAATTAAAAACTACTGAAAGTTTAAAATTAGAAAAGGTTTCACGTGTTTATATACGTGTTTTTAAAAGTGATTTTATAAGCTTTTATACTTTGACTTAAATTAAACACAATATTATAGGCCATAATTTGATCAAAAATCTTTATAATTGTTTAATTGTGCAAATAGTTATTAGTGTGTAATTTGAAAAATAAGGAATTTTTATACACATTCAATTTCATAATTTTCATTGAAATTCAAAAGACCTGAACGATTCTTGTTCATTTTCAGATATACTGACCAAACGTCCCCATTTTCTGGGGACAAATAAAGACGCCTTTTTTTTTTTTTTTTTTGGAAGGCATTTTTCTAAGTTTTAAAAAATTGTAGAAACTGAACTATTAATCAATAATACTTTATTTTTAGTCCTTATTTATTAGGAATGAAAAAATACATACTTTATTTGATAATTGTAACAAATTTTAATGCTTCTCTATTATAAAAGTACTTTGATCTGGTCAGCCTATTTTCAGATCATGTTAACATTTAGGTAGGTGTTGACAGATTTGAGAACTTTTTTATTCAATATCCACCACTAAATTTTGATTGTAACGATTGCCTAAACAAATCGAAGATTAATCGTCTGTTATATAATATCAAATATCACTTTTCAGAATTATTGGTGACTAGTTTGGTAACACTGGGTAAACCTTTGAAGATGGCGTCAAAGGATTTTTGAGATATCATGTGTGCAAACGTAAAAAACTGCATTTTCAGGGGAAAAAAAAAATAATGATATTTGCACTAGAAATAAAAGCATTGTATTTGCATTTTTACTGATATCTCAGAAAATATTTACTGTGCAGTTAAAAATTTGGTATAAAATTATTCAAAATAAAATTACCTTTATGAATATGTAGAAACCTCAAATTCGATTTTTTGGTTATTTAGAGGTGTATTGTCGTCTGATAGTAACACATTATCTGTTAAAATTAAAAACTTAATACCTCCCCCTCCCCCCCTTTTTTTTTAGGGAAAAATAGAAAAAAAAATTGGATAGGAATTTAACAAAATATTCCCCCCCCCCCTCCAAAAATTAGCTTTAATTATTAAAACCTGGATGACCATTGGAATATCATTAGTAATAAATAAATAATATTATCACAAATTTCTTCATAAACTTGAATATTAACACGAAACTTGGCGCTAGATACATAAAAACAAGAAAAGTCTTCAACATGTAAAACACCAAGTGGAATAATGAAATTGCAAATACCTGTCTGGATAGCATTGAGAGTACCGTCATCAGTGCGTGTAAAATTGCAGACAACTGTCTGGCATTAGGCGTAGTGTCATAAATGCACTTGAAATCGCAAACAGCCTTTTCGGTATCATTAAGTGCACTGTCATCAGTGTATGAAATTGCAGACAACTGTTTCGGCAGCATCGTGCATACCATCATCAGTGCATTGCGATTTCATTAGTCCATTTGGAGCTCTACACGATGAAGACTTTTTCTGTGTTTAGAAGACTAAACTTGCATATAGAAATTCTTTTTAAACTGGAAACTCTCAAATGTTGCCTATCTAGATAAAAATCACTCCTTTATCTTGACTATGCTCTTTTACCCTTATATAGAGATATAGTAAATATGTGATAATTATTAGGATAATTGTGATATTTTAAATAATTTTGTTTTATTAGTTTATTTCAAGAGAAACTGTTTTACTTCTTGATATAAGTTTTCTTCCATCTTTTAAGAATAATTTGAAGAATATTTCATTTTCCAACAAAATTTAAAAATGTTTGTTTCTTCAGTTCAGCTCTCTGTCGATGTTTTCATTTCCCTTAATAATTTTAAAATACAGTAAAGCCAATATATGTAAATCAGGTTTTTCAAATTTACAGTAGAATATTTCCTTTTTAAAGTCACACACAATATGACTGGTTTGTGTACAAAGCCTGCAAAATAACTCTGATACATTATAGTCTAAGAGACTGTATGATTATTATATTATCGCCAATAATTATTCTTATAAACACATTTTAAGATTTTTATACTGCACAAAACATTAAGTGTAATACTCGTATATCCTGCAAACTATTCTTAACCCTTTAATGTTCAATTAATAGTTTCTTTTAAAAATTGCTTAGCTAATTTCAAAAATTGGTATTAAATATATAACTGGTCATAAATACGTAAAAAAAAATAAAAAAATAAAAAATAAAAAAAAAAAAAAAGCTTTTTTAATTTTGGGGAAATTTTTAGTTTGAAACATCCATTTGTTAACGTGATTGAAAATTTAATAAATAAATAACTCTGTAAGTAAAAACTAATAAATAGTAAAGCAATACAACAATTGTTTCAGGTCAAAATAATGCTCGTCTTTTCATCAGGTGAAAAACCTAGGCACGTGTACATCATTAAAGCAGCAACTACGCACTTGTGCCTTGTAAGAAATTTAAAGTGACTTCTTCGTATAGATTCCTCTGAAACATCATTTGTTAAATTTCGGGGTAGTGCTGTCATCTACCGAACAGAGAAGAACCAAAAGTTTAAAAATTGATTAAAACAAGGAAGAAATATTGAAAAATTGTTTCATAAAAAAAAATGTTAATATTCGGATTAAGTGTGAAACCAACAAACGTTAAAGGGTTAATGATAAATTATATCAAGAATTTAAAATATTTTTATTGAATTATTGTATGCATATAAAATAAGAATGAAAAATAACGCGGTTCGCTTAGATTATTAACACTTTCTAACAAAATGTACTCGTTGCATCATTTGATATCCAGTGTGACCGAATGACAATGACCGAAAGAAAGCAGGGCCTGATTAACGCAGGGGCATGCAGGGCACGTGTCCCGGCTCTGAGTAGCAGGGGGCTCTAAAAATGGCTCTGAAAATGCCATTTTGCTTTTTGTCCCTAAAAATGGTATCAGATGGTTAAAAATGCAAAATTCTGTCGTTTTAGTCCCATACACAGATTTATATGTACATTTGTTGATTGTTGCAAAATGCAAGGAGATTGACGGGGGCCCACGAAAAGTGTTAAAAATATTTAACCCAATGCAAATGCATATCCAGCAATTTCCAATTCTAGCCCTTAATATATCTGAATATTATACGTAAATCTGAACGCTATATATACAGCCCATGTAAATCTTAACGTTAAATATGTCATGTTGTCAGGCCCTGACTAACGGCAGGGCATACGGGGCAAATGCCCTGGGCCCCCCTTCTGGAAGGGGCCCCCCTACAGGCGTATGCAGAAATTCTGCAACCTAAAGAGCTCTTATGCCACTGCAAGGGCCCCCCCCCCCAGAATAGGCTTGCCCCGGGGCTCCAGGTAGTCTAAGTCGGGCCCTGCATGTTGTACAGAAAACTTTTTTTTTTTAAATGAATAATAAATGTTAATTTCATTATGATTTGTGGAAAATAAAAATATCAAAATATGGTGTGTAGAAATACCTCTCATATAACACAACGTATTCGAATTCTTTCTGGTGTCCCTGTACATAAACCAGTTTTGATTATTTACTCCATTTTCAATAGGGAGAATCCCATAGTGAATAATATATATCAGTTTCACGGAATTCCATGAATATTCACAGGAGTTAGAATATGGACAGACAGACAAACCAAAGTCATAAACACTTTTCAACTTTATTGGAAATTGTTTAAAATAAAATAAAATAAAATAAAATAAAATAAAATAAAATTGCACAATTATTCTAATAACTTTCACAAGTCTTATCTGCATACTTATTTTCTCATTCAAGACATTTAATTTTTTTACAATGAAGTGTTATAGACTAAAAAAATCAATTATTGTTTTGCACTTTTTATTAGAGAAGCACTTGAAAATCACTATTAAAAAAAAATGGTGTATAAATAGCTGGTAATAAGTAATGTGATGCTTTTTAATGTTCTTTGTACAGCTAAAGAAAAAAAAAATATTATAAATTTTAATGTGTTGTATGTAATGAGTCTATTTTATGTACAGATGTATGGATGTTTGTGTACAATAAGATATAATTTTTTCTAACAGAATTTTCTAAATGTAACTGATTCAAAATATTTACTCCATTGATGCAAAGGAATATAATAAAATATATATAAATACGATGTAAAATTGCATGAGACTTTGGTAATTATATGGTGTAACAGCTGATAAGTTATTTTCTTTTAGAGGCTTCAGAAATTTATGATTAGATAAAGGATAAAAATGACATAAGGGGATAGTACAATAATTTAATAGTCGCAGATAATTCAAAATTTATGAGATATTTATTTATTTTAACTAATAGCTTTAAAAGTATGTAGCTTATAAAGACGATTAAAAGTAATAGCTTATAAACATAGATTTTTTGTTTCAATACCAAATTTCCAATTCGAGTTGTACTAGGGTAAGTGCACCAGTGATTCACACTTTTAGAGCAATCTCTGATGTTTTTAATGTTTTAGTCATCAGAAAATACTTTTAGAAATCGTAAGTTAGTACATATGGCATGAAAGACATTCAGAGCCACATATATGTTAAAATATATACATTTGATAACAATTATTTTTTTTATGAATTTTTATTTGACACCCACTCAATGTTCAAATAATTGACACTGCCAGTTTTTCACTTTATCAGTAATTGGCACCCTATGTTCCAGTGTTTGACAATGCTAGTTATTCATTTTACCAGTTATTAGCACCCTATGCTCCAGTGTTTGACATAAAATGTTAAATTCCTTATGTGTAAAATATATAATTTTATTATTTTTCTTATTTATTAATTATTTCGGGATAGATGTCAATTACTGGAGCATGGCAATCACTGGAGCACCTACCCTACAATTCAATTTGCAGATACAAATTTATTTATCATTATCAATGCATTAATATGGATGGATAATAATTTCAAATAAGTTTAATTAAAAAATATATGCCTAAACATTAGAAAAATTTATCAATTTTATTATTGAAAAAAGAAGAAGTCAGCATCATAAAATAAAAATATTTATACATAGAAAGCCTGCATTATTTATTTAAAATACTTAATTCACAAATTATTATTATTTTAACATTGCAAAATAATTGTTTATTTTAATACTTTACACTTATGTTTGGGTATTTCACTCTGTAGAATATATCATACGAAATTATAATTTCTTGTTCAGAAATAAAAGATTCTTTTGATTTTTCCAAAATCTTTAAAGTGATGCAATAGCATCATTAAATTGTAAAGTAAAAAATATTTTTTTTCAGTTTTTATCTTAAAATGAAATACTAATATACTACTGTGTACGTGAGTTAAAAATTACATTATAATGTATAGTCTAAAAAAAAAAAAAAAATTATTAATAATAATAAGAGTAAAATTTAAATTTTATTTAAATTAGTGAAAATATAAATAGTAAATGCTAATTTTTTATTTAAAAAAAAAAATGAAAAACATAAAAGTTTTTGCTACTGATTTTCCACAATGAAAACAAACGAAAATGGATTGTGGATTACAGATCTGCAGATTAAAAAGAGATGACTACTTTTTTTTTTTTTTTTTTTTTTTTTTTTTGTCCTTTTTAAGAGAAATAAAAAAGAGGAAAACATAAAACATTGAATGTATATGTATCGTCTAGTTGCAAAATCGGCTATCTCACCAAAAATTAAATTTTTGGGGAAAAACTGATTTTTTACCATACCAACCAAACAGAGCTTGATTTGCGCTAAATTTAATGTGAATATTGAACCTTTAGGGTTAGAAATACACAAAATGTTTTATTTATTTAAAAATAACTAATTTCTGTATCTGATTAAAAAAAAAAAATCTTATAAAAGTAACTGATATCCATAACAAAAAATAATTTTAGAAAATTATGAAAATGTATCACAAATGGTTCCAAATTCATAAATCACAGGGAAATCGTTCGAATTCAAATTATAAACAAACTTACATAAACATAACCTGTTGAATCACCATAGGTATGTTATTAAATTAATCACATATGATTAATTAATCATAATATGATAACTATAATATTACTATGTTATCAATTAATATTATTTTATTACAAAGTGATAATTCATTATATTGAACTTTGGTTTTGTTCCTTTTCCAAGTCGCAGGATCACTTTTCCTCTTCCTTGATTCATTAGAAGATATTTCGTCTACAAGCTTCTTCATAATCAAAGAAAACACGAAATTCAATAATTAGAAACTTTGTGTGCACCAAACAAGAGCAGTTACAGGCGACAGAAAACATGATAATGCTAACTTTATTAACGAGTGTGCTGCTGCAGTCGGGTGGAGCAGAATCACAATTTCGCGAATATGGAGATGACCGGTTTTGAAACTCATCAGTCTTAGGATTTGTCCGGTTTTGCAGCATATCGAGATTTTCAAATGCAAATAACACAGAGGCGGATCAGGGGCTCTATTCTCGTCTAGTTGCTTATTAACCACCACTTGTAATCGTTAACGACAGTTTGTAACTACTATTCTACCCACCGTAATAACCATCTTCCGGCTAAGTGCTATTCTGGTCTCTCGTTGTTATCTTGAGTGGAAGAACAAACTCTCTGCGTTCGAGGGTGACATTTTAAACCAATCAGTTGCAAGGGATCATTCGTAATCCGTTTTGGGAGGGGAAAGGTTGAATAGCGATGTTGTCAACCGGTTTTCAATTTTGGAAAATTTGAAATGTCCCTTTAACTGAGCAAACTAAAACATTATACAGACGCGCCCATTTTGATTGTGATAAACGACGATCTTTCAGCTGAACAACTGCCTCCTAGCTGCCGGTAACTCAACGATTGTGAACAAGCTCGAACGACTGTCAAGATTTCGAAGCAACTTTCGACGAGAATAGCAAATCGTCGTTGTCTCGCTTCACAACAACCGGTTTCTGCGTAACGACTAGACGAGAATACAGCCCCAGCTTTGGCAGGGTTTCTTGTTTCCAGATGGTGGAAACGTTTACTTAGAACTGAAAAAATACATTATTCAGTTTTAAAGAGTTGGCCGATTTTGCAACAAGACAACACATATGGTAAAATAATCTGCAAATTGAATACATCAAAAATAAAGACAATGATATAAACCTAAATAATAAATGTATCTTCCATCAGGCTTTTTCCTATCTGTACTACTAGTAGATAATAATCAATAAAATACTAACTACACAACTCACTTTTAATTTTTTATGAAATATCATCTTTCATTCAATAAACTATAGAAATAAATATAAAAAATTAAAAAAAAAGGCGCGATATTTAACGCAAATTTTAAATATACAATTTCTTAAATCTAACATAATATTCTAAAGTCTCATTGATACAGCTGTTATTCCCTCTTCAAGATTTAGAATTAAAAATATGGCTACAATCACTTGGACCAATGCTATTCAAGTAACATTTGCTTGAATCATCCAAAGTTTTATGGTGATTTTGCTCAATATAGATTCACTGGTTAAGAAACATTAATATTGTATTTTTATACCATTCTTATTATTGTTATTCTGATACTTGTGCTTTTGTATTTTGTTTCTTATAATTATAATCTAGTATAAACTATTGTGGTATTATCATAACTAAATAGTAAAATGTCTTCAGATTTCTATTTAGATTTCAATCACCTAAGACATTATGATAATTTTGCTCAGTATAGCTGTACTAATCAAAACAGTATTCAATTATGAAGGTCACAAAACGTTTATTTTGTTATTTATTAAAAGTTTAAAAATGGATCCCGTAGTTGCCAAATTTTACACAATTTGTAAACCACTATTTTTGTAGAAATGTTTTTGCTTAATTTTAAGACTAAAATTCTCCAGTTAAATAAGACAAAGAAAACCATTTTTAACCCTCCAAACCAAACAGTAACAAGGGCTATTACAATTTTGAAGCCTTTGTATATCTGTATGTCTCTGGCACTGTAGCTCCAACAGGTATGGGTTGCTTAAAATGCAGGTTTTTTTTTTTTTTTTTTTCCCTTTAAATCAGAACTCTGATATTATTGATATGGATTTTAACTATATTTGATGAAAATCTCTTTGATAGATTTTTTAAAATTAATTAATTATTTTTATTTATTTATTTATTTTTTAAGGTTACTTTGCATTGATATTTTAAAATTACAATTTGCCAGACTTCCAATTAGTGTTACATGTTTTTAGATTAGAGTATAAAAAAGGTTTTTTAAAAAATAGTGAAACTTTAACCGATTTTGACAAAAACTGAAAATTGGCCTTGAATGGTGATTGTGAGTTCACAGTCCAAAAATCGTTAAATTCGGTTGGAAATTAGAGATTTCAAACAAAAATAACATTTAATAAAATCGAAGGCCAGCTCTATGTTGATATTTTGTAATTTACGAACTAGTATTCTTTCAAATGAAATTATAGACTTTATTGAAAGGTAATATTTAATTAAATTCAAGACCAGGTGTTTTTATTAACCACTTAACTGTTTCTTTTTTCCGTCATATTATGTCAAAAAATAAGCATGTGTTTGATATACAATTTTATGATGAAATCAGTTATATAAACTCAAATTAGAAGTCAGAACTATTACAAGTATTGAATTTAAGGAATTATGCTAATTTTTATTTTCATTGGAAAAAATACATTTTTCCTTAAAGTTGGCTTTTCTCAGAAGAAAAAGGCGAACTGGAAAGAACACTTTACAAAAATGGATGTTAGAATCGAAAATGTTTTATTGTACTTATCCTTTTAAAATTCAGTTTTTGTATGGTAAATTTTAAAACAGGGAGTTAAGTATAGTACAGCATCACAATCTGGACAAAAAGATCGCGTTTCTTTCCTAATCCGTTTTCCAAAATCATTTCTTTTTGAGTAACACACAAAACATTGCCTTGTTGAAAATTCGCGACTTTTCTCGCATACAAGAATGCAATAAAATCTAACCTTTAAACCGCTTTAGACTTGTTTCGCAATTCTAACTTTACTGGAACTACTAGAATCATCTGTTAGAAATATTACACACTAAATAAGCAAAAAAATACGGCAAATCAAGGAAATGTCATTTCAAGTATCCAAACCAGGGCTATAGAATACAAAATATTCGGGCAAAACAGGCAAGTGGATGTTAAGCTAGCCTTACTCTTGTAAAATAGTAATAAATATGTAAAAAGTTGGCAACTATGGGATTCTGTTACAATACTATTCAATAATTTTATTAATTTAATGTTTTAAAATAGTACCATTATTATTGTTATTCTGATACTTGTGCTGTTGAATTTTGTGTTGTATAAATATAATGCAGTGCAAATTGATGATAGTATTATCATTAGTAAACAGGAAATGCTTAAAGTACCTATTATAAGCTCAATCATTTAGTTTTAAAACAGTTTTGCTCATTACAGAATATTGCTCGATCACAAAACATTTTCATTTCCTGATTCATCAAAAGCTTACAAAGAAATCTTATTACAATATAAGGTCACATTTACAAAGTATTACTTTTATTGAAAGGCTCAATTAATTCTAACAAGAATGAAAAGTTCCCAGCTCTAGTACCAAACTTAGGTCTACACCCCTTAGCTAACCTGGTTGACTTCTGCCAAGTATTATTCGCTAACATAAAAATTGAAAATTTTCTATCTGTTCTGTGAATAACAATGCAATCATATGGATATCTTTTTATTTTATTTTTTAACCCATTTTTGTTCAATTATTCATTGCCATTCAACAAAAATGAAAAAAAAAAAAAAAAAAAAACTAGTATATTGTGGCCACCACATGACTTTCTTCTATATTTTCCTATACAAATTCACTCAGTAAAAATAATTTACTAAAATTATTATTTTAAAAAAATTATCTCCCGTGATAATACAGACAATTTCCATATTAGAAAAGTAGTATAACACTAAATATCCAAAAAAAGTCCATTTTATTCTCAATATTTATTTAAAAAAAAAAAAAAATCGTTAAAAGCTAAAAAAAAAAAAAAAAAAAAAATCGATAACTTTGTTTTAAATTATCACAGATCTTTTGTTCAACCATTCCTTTTAAAGGTATTGACGAGACTTTTCGAAAGATACCCATTTTGAAAATTTACTCCCCCCAGGGGGAAACCGATGCCCCCACATGCACAAATTTTTTTTTCCTAGTTAACTACTACTATTTTCAATAATTCATATTAATTTTACAATCACAAGTTTAAAATAACTCTCATTATGTACATCTATACGAAATTTTGTCCTATACTGCCATGTTAGAAGTTTAGAAAAAAATGCGATCACAGCGCCACCTGTTGAACGATTGATCCCCAAATCTAATCAGCACCAGTTTATGTCAGGGTGCAACTAAATACCAAGTTTGGTTACATTTTATTCATTGGTTTGTGAGATACAGTGTCCACAATAATCGTCATACACACAGACACACAGACAGACATTTTCTAAAAACTATCAATTCGTGTTCAGGAGATCCCAAAACGTGTAAATCCATCAAAAAACGGAAGTCGAAAATTTTCACGAATCCAATACTTTCTCTATATTACATATAGAAGAAAGTAAAAAAAAGTTTGTCCATAAGACTGCATTATTATTTGCAGAACAGATAGAAAACCTATTTTTACACAAGTACATCTTATCAGAGTGCAACTGAGCTCAGTGATACATGTTATACTGAGATGTGTGTGTTCCAGTGTCGGGGTAATGCCAGTTAACAATGCAAGGGACTTAAACTTGGGTGGTATGCCCTTTGTGGGGTTCTTTCTAAGAGATCTTAGCTGTATTCCCGAGTTTTGAAGGAAACCACGTGAAACTCTGAACGTCTATGAGGCAATCTAGGATTGAATCAAGCGCTTTCTATTAAGAGCAGTACCTCACAACCACTAGCACGGCCGTTTCAAGGACACAGGTTCTGGAATGAGCACTTTTGCTCTTATTAAAACTGATTCTGTTTTTTATTCAAAAATATGAAATAATCATATAGTTAAAGTTACACTCACAATTCTAAAGGTCACAATTTTTATTTTTACCTTTATGACTACTAATAAAAATAGGATTTTTTTCTTTATAAATGAAAAAATAAAAGTAATGGATTGCAATAGTAGTTTTAACTAATAAATACTTTTACTGTATAGTTTTTATTAGTATTTTGTAATTTATCAAAATTATTACATGAAAAGTATTTATAAATACTGTTTTTACAACTACAAGATTTTTTTTTTTTTTTTTTTTTTTTTATGTACACTAGTTATAATACTGTTCAAGTATCAGAAAAAGCTGCAATTTTACGATGATTTTGCTCCCAACACATTCTTATCAAGAAAATACCATATTATCTAGAGAATATTCGCTTTATATAAAAAGGTCACAAATATTTTATTAAAGATATTATTATTAACATTATTCTGGTACTTATACTGTTTGTAAGTTTTGTTTTATAAATTATAATTAGGGCTGTGTCGATTAATCGATTAATCGGTTCGGTTAATCGATCAATGCTTAGTACCGATCAATTTTTTTAATCGAGTTAATCGGATCGATTAATTCGATTAAAATTTTTCAAAATCCGATTAAAATTTTCAAACTACGAATTTAATTAAAAATGCTGTTCTGCAAATATTTTTTCGCATATTTTGCTAACAAACATTCTAAGAAACATCCATCAAATAATGAAAAAGCAAAAAATAAAAAATGAAATAAATAAATAAATAAAAATAAATAAAACCTCTCAAAAGAAGTTGTTGCACTTTTGTTGATAAAGAAAAGGGAGAGGACAGTTATTAAACAAAATGCCGCTCCATGTGCATGCTGGAGCAACACCACCTGTCTGTAGCCTTCTACAGAAAGTATTGGCTAGGGTAATAGTATTCTCAGAAACAAGAAGCTTTCAGAAAATAGAAATGCTTAAAAAAAAAAAAAAAAAAAAAACGAAAAGAAGGAATTGAGATTTCCACTATCCTTGTGATGGGGGACATATCAACAGAGTTTCAGAATATCTTCAAGCGTTTAATGTCTGTTCAGAATTGCTGATAATAACTATTGAAGTAGAAACAGAAAATAACATTCTGTTTCCTAGTTCAAAGTGACAAAGAAGAACCAAAATATAAGAATTTGAGATTTTTAAGATAATGATATGGAATTTTGAGAATTCATTTAAAAATAGTGACTAGCGAGATGGACAAGGTCTACAAGTATAAAACTAAAATATGTGTAATTTCATTTAATGTTTCTTTCAAAATTAATTGAAAAATTAATTTATATAAAAAAAATGAATAAGTGAAAATATTTATATAAAATTAACACTTAAAATCACCAATTATTGCTCTGAAAATTGATTTAAATTTCAGCTATAAAACAGATATAATTAATTTGAAAAAAAAAAAAAAAAATTCTCAATCAAACTTATGAATAATACACAATATGAGAGTTTTATTCATCATTGAAATAAAATTATAAAGAGAAAAATGAAAACCAATTAAAAATCCGATTAATCGACCGATTAATCGATTAATGAACCACGATTAACCCAGTTAAAACTCTTAATCGATTCCCACCCCTAATTATAATGTAACACAACTCGAAGTTGATTATGAAACAACTATTTAGAATATAATATGTTGTTATTACAGTGTAATTCACCATAAAATATAATTTAAATAATGGCTTATGGATTATGAAAAATGCCTTTATGATATCTCAAAGAATTTTATAACACATCTATTTATTTATTTTTCAATATAATACAATAATTGGATTTTAATTTATATGTTATACTGAGAAATAAAAATTTGAGGTTTTTATTTTATTTTATTTATTAACTTTTTACATTATGAAAAATATCTATAAAATATGTACAAACTTTAACCAATGATTTCCAAGCTAAAGCAGACCAGTATATTTCCTGTGAACTTTTAATTACCAATTATAAGCATAAAAGAAAATGTATCAATAAAAACACATTTATTATATATATATATATATTATGATTTCTTACTGTTAATAATTGTTATGTTGTTCGTATTCACCAGCCAAAATTTTATGTAAGTTGAATGCGATGTGAACTGCTACATGAACTGCCACAACAAAAATCTAATTTCTTAATGTATAAAATTTTCACTTAAAAGAAAGATTTTAACTGAAATTTCAGCTCAGTATTGTATGCCTTCCTTTGCATTCCTTATATTCCTTGGCGTTGGTATACTGTAGAGAATGATTTTTTCTAGTCATCATGAGTGTACATGCTATATGTTTAATAATGTTACTATATTTGTTTACTGTGATGATGTAAAGATATGTCTATATAAAGCCTTGGAATGGTTCACATGAAGCCTTCAGGTATAAAAGGCTCAATTAAAAATAAAAATGATGTATTTATCACTTTTTTGCTGTATTTCTTTTGCAAATGTTTATACATATGCTCTAACATATAAATACAAATGCTCTAACCAGGGTTAGAAATAAGCGGTCGTTAGTCGCATTTTGCGACCAGTTTTTTCATTTTGATGCCTAGAATTCCAATCACAGGTGCCATATTTGACGCCTGGATTTTTTCCTCATCATACCTAATAATTTTCCCAATCCCATCAGACTGTAAACAAGTCTATTTCAGTCAACTGAACCTAATAAAAACTGATTTAAGAAATAATCTCTCTATGAAAGTAGTTGACGATTTGTTAATGATTAAATCAAACAGCCCTAAATTGGAAGATTTCTGCCTGGAAAATGCTATTAAATTGTGGTGGAATGATGTATCTTCTGGGTGAAGAATGAATTTGCGATTTAATATATATGTTTAATATTGTCAATGTAATTACATTTATTACATAAATATTTTTTATATAATCTTGCATATATTATTTATAATTTGATGCTTTATTATTATTATTATTTTATATACATATTTAATTATAAATGGCACGTAGATTTTTCATTTTGACGCCCAAAAATTTAATCCAAGCGTCATTTTGACGCCTAGTTTCAACATTCTTATTTCTAACACTGGCTCTAACAAGTTAAAACAAAATAACCTCAAACTGCATGTTATTCTATGGAGAAATTTACACTGCTGAGAAAATTAACAGAACGGCCTGTTTTCTTCTTTTGTAGGCAACTTTTAAACAATTTAAGGGGCATCACTGAAAATTTCATATAAAAGCTTATATTTCTATTTAATATTTATAAATGGAACTGCATTAGGTTTGTTCGATGAAATATACAGGGTAAGTCAAAATGAATATAGCAATTACAAACGGATATAACTATTTAATGAAAAAGCATTTATCAATAAGATTAACACAGAATGTCGACGGAACTTCAAAATTTTGTATACATACGTCATACATGTTCTATGTGACTTCCCTTGGTCACACGGACAACATCTAGGCGGTAGTCCATTTCACGCCATACATTCTGATGCATTTGTTCAGTCACCGACGCAAGCGCAATACAAATGCGTACTTTAGAGTTCTTCAATTGTTTTGGACATGGGAAGCACGTACACCCTGTCTTTCACATAAACCCATAGATAAAAATCGCAGGGTCTCAAAGTACGCATTTGTAATGCGCTTGCGCCAGTGACTGCAGACATTCTTCAGAATGTATGGCGTGAAATGGACAACCGTCTAGATGTTGTCCGTGTGATCAAGGGAAGCAACAAAGAACATCTATGACGTATGTATACAAAAATTTGGAGTTCCGTCTACATTCTGTGTTAATCTTATCAATAAATTCTTAAATAGTATAGCTGTTAGTATAATTCTTAAATAGTATAGCCGTATTCTTAAATAGTATAGTCATTAAATAGTTATAGCCGTTTGTAAGTGCTATATTCATTTTGACTTACCCTGTATATTCAAGCAACAACTCTTATGGTTTTTGATATATTTTTTACTGATTTGAAATCCTGAAATTGTGTTTTCTCAGTTTACATTTTTTTTATGATTTTAAGATCTTCAAAATGCTATAACTACTACAAATATTTAAGAAAAGACTTGAAATTATTTTTGGATGCTAAATAGAACCTACTTAAAAAAACTTGGAATTTATTGATTAGTTTTGGAGGGGGGAAATTTAAAAATGTCGATGTAAAGATCAGCAAATAAAACATGATTTTTGTTATATTTTAATTTTTAATATTTTTTTCTTTAAAAGTTATTGCAAAATCCCTCCCTAATTCTTTTAAGTAGATTCTATTAAACATCAAAAAACATATTAAGTGTTTTTTTTTTTTTTTTTTTTTAAATATCTGTAGAAGTTTTAACATTTTGAAGATCTTAAGTTCCTGAAAAAATACAAACTGAGACCACCCTGTACTGTAGCCACCCTGAGTGAGCAATTTTTTGAAAAAATAAATTTACATACTTCGTTTAAAAATCTAAACTCAGAATCTTAAATTTACTTAATGAAATAAAATATTTCTTTTTCTTTCTTTTTTCTTTTTTTTTTAATGCTCACTATAAGCTAAAAGGATATATATTCAAAGAGTAATACTGGAAAAAACAGAATTCAAAAACTTCATTTTTGAATGAGATATCTTTATAAAATGAAGTAACATAAATCCCATAGGACCAACATGAGAAGGGAGAAAAGGCTGACTCATGTGACCTTAACAGTATTTATATAACTTAATAAATGATTCAATCTAGGAAAAAAAAGACAAGGTTCTGTACAAAATTACAATGGAATTCTGAACATACAAATCTTTCAATCTGAAAATACTCACTCGTAATTTTCAGTTTTTTTTTTTTAATAAGACTTTTAATAATATGTTACGATTAAAAGGGCAAATGTCTATATATAGAAAAAACAAAATAATTGGTATAATACTAAAGGATTAACTTTTTATAATTTAAAAACTTAAATACCTTAAATTTATCCTTTTAATAGCAACGGATATATTTCGGCATGCTATCGCAGCCCTCTTCAGTGTTGCAAATGATGACTTCGTATTGCCGGTACTTCTAAGATAAACAATCCTCTCCCGTTGACGCTCTAACTTCATTTCACTTCTTGAACTTTAGTATCTGTGGCCAATCTTCAGGTATTAAGCTGTGTTCGCGGTCGTTAATAGAAGAAGGAGTGGTCAGGATTTCTATGGCTTTGCGCTTTAAATCAAACTTATGATTGTTGTAATAGGCTATTTTAATAGTTTTTAAATTATAAAACAAAATAAATAAAGAGAAAAAGCATGTTTGAATTGATTCGCCACAACTGGATGTGCATATTTTTAGAAAGACAAGTTTATCTTACAAAACAAACTATTCTGTGTTCCATAAGCTAAAATTCTAGACAATATTCATCAATGAGTTAATTCTGCTTATAATTTCTTATTTAAATGACAGAATTAGACGAGTTTTTATAAATATTTATGAAAAAGCAAAACAAATACATTTTTTACTTTTTCTGCTTAAAATCAATACTAGACAATTCAATGTTTTTCCGTAAATATTCTATTTTCTTATTCAAAGTCATTTCATACAATTTGAAAAAGTATAACACTATAAAAATTAATTTTCCGCCATAAACAGTAATGTATAAGAAATACTCTGTGTATACATGTAAACAAAGTGTAAAGTTTTAATTAATTGAAAAAAAAATCCTGCTGTCAAACAACCACACGACTTCCATTAACCAATATTACACGTACTACTATTACATGCAATTTTCGGATATATGCTCAGAAAAGATAATGTGATCAGAAGACATAAAATTGACCTAATGAAGTAGAAACCTAAAATATTTCTGATAAGAGAAACTTAATAATTGTGTAAAGACATGTAAAACAAAGTTTACATAGCAAGTTAAAAAATAAGAAAAAAAAAAATAGTAGTTATTTTTTGAAACATCAATTTCCAAGATCTGAAACTGACCTACTTAAGCAGGATGACTGTTAATTTTCCTGTAATAACCACGTAATAGATGAGAAAGGATATCGAAAATGGATTTATGTAACAATTTTCAAGAAAATCGTTAGAGCCATTTTTGATATACCAACTTTTACCAAAACTTTGTATACTTAACTATTGACCGGAAAACGATAATTACATACAAAAGAACATTTAAAAGAGAGTTAATATGGTGAATTTGGAAAAAATAAGTACAGCCATTTTTAAAGGAATGCACTATTGAAACCTGACATTGAGCTATTGTCTATCAATTTTTCTAACTAACCAACTATATCATTCGAAAGGACATCTGACAGAGTGTTTCTATAGCAACTTTGAAGAAAATCATTAGAGCTGTTTGTGAGATATGGACTTATGGTTCCACTTAAAGTTTTCCAATGTCCCACTTCCGGTTTTCCAATTTTCACAAAAATTTGGAAAATTCATCTGTATACCAGACCTGTCTCAGTTCTGAAGTTTCGTTCTGTCTTTATTAGTTTCACAGGTATGATAGCCAGAAGATTCCTCACATACATACACACTGACTAATTGCCAAAAACTACTTTTTTAGACTCAGGAGACCAGGGACGTATCCAGAGGGGGGGGGCTCTGGGGGCTCGAGCCCCCCCCCCCCCCCCCCGAAATTGTCCGAGACAATTTTTTTCATGTTCTACTGACCAGAAAAAAAAATTGTAAAAAAATGAATTTTTTCTCCACAATATCTTTTTTTCGTTGTTAGTTTGTTTGTGAAACCTTATTTATTAGCAATTTTCTGTCTTGTAAAGTCCAATTAACGAAATGCATATTAGCTCTTCGTAAAAAAACACTAAAAAGAGATCTTTATGGTACTATTTCTTAACACTGTAATGTGTCTCCTTTCTTTTAAACACTTCTCTTGCCAGAAATAGCGATTTAATTCCATGTGAGACGAAAGATTCGTCATTAACAAAGATCACAGTTGCATATGAAACTTCTAGTTTTGTTAGTTATGCACGTAGTATACCTTCCATAGAGTATAAATTCTAACAAAAAAAGAAAAAAAAAAAAACAGCCAATATAAAGTTTACTTTACAGAAAGACATGTGATTAAAGATGGTACTATCTAATCCTACTTAAAGCGAAAATGCCAGTAATCACATCATAGAGTATAGCATTCAGTATTCACATTTGCAGCGAGGCAGATTTTCAAACGAATGTCCAGATTCCCAAACCAGACTGAGCTTTGACTGGACCAGACTCTAGTGGGTACATGCAGTCCACAGGTTCTGTCAAAGAAATTCCGTATCAATTTTCCAAAAGGAAACCGAAGTGTTAAACCTACTTGCGGAAAAAGCCACCATATGTGGCCATGCGCCATCAGCATCGTTCAAACTATTACACTAATATGCTGTGTCACATGAGACACCTGGTTGATACACAGCCTGGTTACATATAGAAACGCTAGATAGTTCGATACGTACGCTATGCCAGGAGATTTTCAGCAACTGCAATGCGTATAAGCATGGCCCTAGGGTCTGTAGAAGACACGTCTACCCACGCTAAACAGTAAGCCATATGAGAAGACCTCAATGTGTTTACTAAACCTAGACATGTAATATGTCTAGGTTTAGTGGACGCCAGCACACAGGTCCTCATGTTTCCGGTAATATGATCTAAAGCAAGCATTATTATCTAATTAGAAAACAACATATATATATTATTTTCTTCTACACACATAACAAGAGAAAAATGTATTGGAGACTTCCAGTTTTCAAAGTATTTACATGTTTTTAGATGCATTGAACACCATTAGACTATCTTTGGAAACTTAGATATAAATTTTTTGTTGATTAGTTTTTGGGTATATTGCCCAGCAGGTAGCGTAGCTGCACTAGATTTCTCTTTTTATGGAAAAGATATATAATGTATAAAAAAAGAAGCTATATCTAAAAAAAAAAACGAGAAGTATTTGAAACATGGTTGTTTCGAACATAAATCATGCGCCATACCATTGAATTAGGACGTCAGCCAGTTTTTGGTATGTTGAATTTGAATGGACTTAACATTGCACTAAAGCTAGACAGACAGCATATCAACGGTCTAGAATTCATTTCTAGGGTAATCGTACCATCGCAATTTTAAACTTCCACGGAGGAGATGTTTCCCCAACTTCAGTACACCTAAGCTATTACATTTACAAAACATGGAGGACACAACGGATTTTATGTGCACCAGATACCATTTATCTACATGACAGTCTTTTGATGGCTCTAGTATCGATCGCTCAATCCTTCAATTACGAGCTCGACTCCTTATTAACCGGACTACCGTGAGTCCAGTTTTGGGGAATTTTCTCCGTTTGTCAGCGGTTAAAGAACTCTCTAGCAGAGACTTGTGCATTTTAAAGGACTAGCTCCATCAGTTTTAGGACCAAGGCACTTTTTAGAATTATTATTAAATCTTTTCTTGCCATTTGAGATTTTAGGATTATTAATTCCATTGTTTGCCGCCATGCAGCGTTGTAAACGATCTTATTTATAGCGCATAACCATTTTACTATGCCTAGATACGAATTTTAAGGCAATAACTTATATTTGCTTTAAAGTTAAGGTGACTGGGGGGGGGGGACAAACTTTAATCCACACGCTCTTGATGTACATATGTGCGGGTGCACGACCAACATCTGAGTGAAAGTTGGGCCCCCTCCGAAAATTTCTTCTGGATACGGCCTTGCAGGAGACCTTAAAACATGTAAATCAGGTGAAAACTTGATAGCGAATTTTTGGACCAAATACAATACTTCAATTACCTATAGTAGTTGGGTAATGGAAGTAAAATGCTTTGATACAATAAAAATATTCACTACGGTGAAACATAAATGGAGGGGAATGTTTTGATGTTTATCTACCCCCTCATATCTTTCATCTACAAACTGTGTATGCCACTGCTTGTGTATGAAAGATTAAAAGTGTATTTAACTTTTTCTTTCTGTATAAGAATGGAGACCAAAACAAATAAAAGGACAGATGCTAAAACACAATAAATAACATCAAACTCATGTTAGAAATTTATTCAGAAAATTGGAAGACTAGAAATAAAAGCAATGCACGTGTATTTTAAATGTAATTACATATTGCACATAACTTTACAATTTTTAACTGTAGGTATCAAAAGACATGTGATTGGCACTTCCAAATACACATTAGATTAAAAAGAAAAAAAAAAAAAAAGAGGATCATAACAAAATAATAATATGCATAATGTCATTTCACTATTTAAAATAGCCAAAAGTTAATTTTTGCATATTAATATTCAAAATCAATAAACCAGTACATATTAATTTATTTCAAACCATTAAATAGTTACTACATATTACAATAAACGTTTTTTGGTACCATTCTGTTACACCAACATCATGCCAAATACACTTTAATATGCTGAACATTTCAAAATCTGGATGCAGCTTTAGTACAAGATCCTCCTTAGCAACTTTTCACTTTAATTATATTTTTTACTTTATTTATTATATATTATTATTTTATTTATTTATTTTATTTTTATGTTATTTATTTGAGCGGGGGGGGGGGGGGGTGCATTTTAAAATTGAAATAAATAAAAAAATTTCTTCTTAAAATATAAATAAAATAAAAATAAATACCAATTTTCATTATGTTTGTATTAGTGCATTATTTTGTTAATTTATGACAATATTTCATATTCTAATTATATTTAAAATACATGGGAAGGTTAAAATGGTGCTTGCAAAAATACTACAATTTTTTAAAATGCATTTTTAATGTAAAACAATCTAGTCAGACACATTAAAAATAAACAATTTATATATTTAATTATTTATTTATATTTTTAATGCATGGCTAGATATAAAATATCTGCCACGACAGAAGTCCTTGACAAAAAACACATAGTCTACTCTGACACTAAAATTTCAAACGCCAATAAGGGGGTCGCTTCCAACCTTGTCACGATAAGCATTTTTATTTGAAATCAAGAAAAATTATTAAGATTTATTATTATTTTTTAATATGAATCTTTTTTTCTTTTTTTTTTTCCTAAACAAAAACATTTGTATTACATTATAATTTACATAACATACAAAAATTGTTTATTACAATTTTTTTCTTAGCCATCAATTATTACATAGCAGTGGTGTTGGTGTGGTATAACAGTATAGTACCTGTTTCTTCATTAGCAAAAGTAAACATAAGGTTACAGTTCTCTATTTGAAATTTCAAGAATATTTTTCATACTAAATTAAAAAAAAAAAAAAAAAAAAAAAAAAAAAACATGTTAAATTGAATTGATCACCTTTTTCGTGATCCAGAAAATGTATAATACTGCAGGCGATTATTTTATACATATAAATGTAGAATCAGAAATACATAGTAAAATTGTCTATACTAATTTTTCAAATTTAAAAATCAATTTCATGTCAAAAGCTTTTTCATTCAGTAAATTTAGTAATTTTACACTGGACTTCACCAACTCATAATAAAGCAAAAATAAAATATTTAAATAACTTCAACAATTTAGCAATAATAATAAACACTCCTAGTTTTGATGTTTCAAAATTATATACACAGAGACAAGTGTTTTAATTTCTTTAAACTGACTGAAAAAAATACATGAATCAAGAATTTTATACATTCATAGGTTTGTTATCTTACAAAAAGAGATTTATCATTTCAAATTGAAAAGAAATCTAGAAAAAAAAAAAAGAACTGTTAGTTACTATCAAAGTATCACAGAGTTTCAAATAACAAGTAGGACAACAAAATGCAAAACTATACATCAGTGAAAATACATACACAAATTAAACATAGCCTTGATCTATGGTAAATAAATTTATGTATTTATTTGAAAAAAAAAAAAAATAATAATAAAATAAAATAAAATAAACACAGTGTTTGAAGCCAAAGAAGGTAGAAAAAGCTGAACCAGGAAAAATAACTTTTAATATTATTGCAATTATTATTTTGGCAAACACTGAGTCATTAAGTAATAACAACAGAAATATTATTATTTTGGTAAATACTGAGTATTTTAAGTAATAAAATACATAAGACCAGGAATATTCACATGATATTGTTATTAATTTTCACAAAATAAACAATAAATTTAAGCACAGATCTGCTAGGGATTGTGTGGAATTTTGGCAGGCAACCAATTAAAGTGAATCCAAGAAGATCAATTTAATAGGGGTTTAGAAAATGAGAAAGTGGAGGAAATTTATTTTGCAGATTTTTGATCCATTCTTATTTTTATTATTTCATCGTGTTTTGTTTGCTTTGCTGCAATTTTTATATATAAACCTCTCAATATAAATATTTATAATTCAATTATTTTTATTTCAATATTAACAACTTTATTTAATCAAATATTCTAAGGTATTTTCAATTTATTTTTATCATCTACAAACTACAGTAAAAGTAAATTTTTTATTTATTTTTATGTCTGCAAACTAATGTAAGGTGCAATAAATTTTATTATTTTAGTTATTATTATCATAATGAATTTCTTTAAATAATAATAATAATAATAAATATATGAAATGAAGAGTCACATTATTTAATAAAATATAAACAGTCAGGTTAAATCAGATTTTATCTGTAAAACTTAATTGCACAAAAGCAACTTTATTTTAAAATAGCTTTCTGAATTTTTCTTTATATATTATATATCTTGCCGCCTGCCTCCTTTCATCCTATCTTAAGTTTCTTAAATTATTTTTTCATAAATTTTGATATAGTTTATGGTTTTAAGTTAAGATTTGTTGTGTTACTTTATTGATTCGCTTGTTTTGCAGGCTGTTAATTAATAATACTGGTTTCTTTAAATTTGTGTATTTCATCCCCTGATTTTTTTTTTTTTTTCATTTTTCTGAACTTCTCAAAGAAATTTTTAATCTTATTGGTCATTGGTGTTTCAGTGATCTTGTGTCTGTTGCTTGGCTTCTACTATGCTTAATAGATCATCTTTATTATATATATATATAATTTAACTGAGCTCCAAGCATTCATGCTTCCTTAAAATCAGATTAAAACCACTGTTAACTAATGGACTTTTCCATTACTTAATCGGATATTTACCTTTCCACATAATACATGGTAGGATAGTACATGGGTGCATCCCTCATATCTTAATGAGAGGAGGGTAAAAAAGGATTTTTAAATGAAGATATTTCAAAATAGAGTAAATATAATAGTAGATTAAGAATAATGAAATATTCCTGTTCTCATAATTAAAAAAAAAAAAGTAGTACACAAAAAACTTACTTTGTTAACACAAAACATATAAATAAATTAGATTTCAAATTTAAATCAATAACACAAAGATAGAATAAACATTATGCAGCGAAAACACTTATAAAAAGCAAAATCCGAACAACAGTTAACAGTTCAATAGGCTTTTGTTTTTCTTTTTCTTTTATATATATACAACATGCTTAACTAGCAAATAAAACAAACAAACAATGAATTTGGCAATATACATTTATACTTAAATTTCTACAAACTTAAAAGAAATTTACACAACGCAAGAGCAAAATAAATTTTTTCAAGCAACAACAGAACGTTGTGAAAAAAAATCTCACTAAACTAAATCAGATCAATAACTTTGATCAATAACATGACAAAGAAAGAAAAACAATAATAAACATTTTCCCAATGCTTTAAAAGTTGGATAATTAAGTAAAGTGCTCTTAATACTCAGAAAAGAAACTAAAAACTAATATTAAACAGTAAAATAATTTTACAGGGTGTCTACTGAGTATTTGATAGTCAGTGATGCTACGGACATACTATAGCCTATTACATATGTAGTAAAAAAAAAGAGGGGGGGGTGCAGATAAGTTTTTAACGGCCCTCTTCACTTACCGTCACCGGAAGCCAGAGACAATGTTATTCCATGGTGAAATTTTCTTTACAAATAACTTATGAACTAATACATATTTTTAAATTCTGTTTTCACATTCAGAAAATTCCCAACTGTTAAAGTGACAGACCTTTTATAAAAATGTGTTTTTTTAATTTTTAATATTTTATTTTGAAATTGCAAAATGAAAAAATTTCACATATTGAAAATTCTTATTTTGCAGCTTCAAAATAAAATATAAAAAAATAATTTTTTAAAAAAGGTCTGTCAATTTAACAGCTGGGAATTTTCAGAATGTGAAAACAGAATTTTAAAATATGTATTAGTTAATAATAAGTTATTTGTAAAGAAAAATTTCCCATAGAATAACATTAGCTTCGGCTTCCGGCGGCGGTGAGTGAAGCGGGCCCTTAAGCCACAATACTATTTTTAACAAACTATAGAACTTTCAGCATTTTTATAGTTGAGTCTTATGCCTTTTTATTATGAATTCTGAGATTATTCCTTTCCGAATTGAAAATAATAATTAAATAAAAAATTCTTATATTATTATTATTAAACATTTTTAAAGCAAGTCCGGGGTTTTATTTGATATAATTAAAAAAAAAAAAAAAAAAAGTATTTACGTAATAACAAGAGTCATTGAATGACCTCTGCATGGCTTTTCATGTTTCAATTTTTCACCTGGTTGTCAGAAGATTAAAAAATTTAGTTAACTACATTATTGAAATAGGTAACTACAAAATTTTAGTTTTTAACCCTAAAAATAGAAATGTTTTAACTTCAACTAATATATAATTATTCATTGTCTTGTAACTGCATTGAAAGAAAAAAATATTGGAAAAGACTTTTTCCACTAGTTAAAAATAAAAATAATAATTAACAGGAAATTACAGGCATTTAGCCATCATAGAATTTTAAACAAATTTTATTTCAAACATTTTAATAATGTAAAATTCTTGAGCAAAATTAGAATACTGCATACATGAATAAATCTATAAATATTAAATATTTATTAGATTTCTTTATTTTTATAAAAACATTTGAAAAAATACTTAATAAACATTATTGCTCTATAACTTTTTTAGAAAATTATCCAACTTTTACAGAAAAATTAAGCAAGCTTCTATAAAAACAAAAAAGGAAGAGGTAAAATACTGTTTGGTAGAAGAAAATGATCAAATATTAAATAAATTTCGATCCTTTAAGTTTTTCAATACGAATAAACTTTCGAAAAAATAATTATTCATTTTCATTCATAAATAACATGTGAAAGTTTGTATTAATATTATTATTATTTTTTTTTTTAAGAGAAAAATTTATTCCCAAATTTATTGCTAAAATGAGATTCCTGCCTGCATAAAGTCAAACTTATTTATCAAAGTGATCTTATCAATAAATGCATACATTTTTAAATGCACCAAAAATGTTTAGAAAAAGTGGGATGTTTCAAATTACTTTTTTCAGGATTAAAATGTGTAGCCTTTGAACATTGATTGCTGTATGATATGTTTTATATATATTTTTTTTTTTAATGTATATCGATTGAAAAAATATACATAAAAGAATGTATAACGTATTGTTCAAAATGTAATACTTTACTTACAGGGAATATTAATAATTTTAAAGATAGTTCAGATAAAATATACTAACTTAATATTTTACTTTCTTTTAAAAATAAATAAATCCCAAGGAACTAACATTTTATAATTCTAGTAAAATCTATGTAACGGCTTAAGCAACAACCTGCTTTTGTAAATAATTGCATGTTTTAGCAGTCAAATATACTGATGTACTGGTGTTTAAAAGTAATAAATAAACTTTGCAAGAAAACACCATAAACTGTTAAAAACTCACAATTGTTTTGTTGTCAAAATGATATTAGAATCCTTCGTAAGAAGAATAACAGTAGGTACAAATGCAGCATCAGGGCAGCACACTTAGATGCTGCATTAGTACTTTTTTTTTTTTTTTTTTTTTTGGACTGATGAAGGGTATTATTTTGACCTGAAACAAATATTTGCAACTTATTTATCTTATTTATTTAATTTTTAATAATTTACAGTGCTTGTTTACAAAGTTTTTTACTTATTAATCATATGTCTCGGTTTAAGTAAAATTCTTTCCTGCAAAACTCACAGCTGAAATATACATTTTTATGGCACATTTAAAGAGTTCACATTTTTAAAAGCTTTGTTATGTAAATCAATGAAATATTAAGGAACACAAGCTTCTAAATAAATATTAACAAGTATCAAAATATAACAAAGGCTTTTTGACTTTCTTTCCTTTCAGAATGATATACTTATCATAAATGAAAAAACAAAAAGCAGATTTAATAAATTTATCAAATTGAAACAAAAAAATAATAATATTGTAAATAAAATTATTCAAACAAATTTTATGCTTATTGGTATTCTCTAGTATTGTTATTTTTAAAGTAAACAAAAATATTAAATTCAAAACTGGTGTACAAACGATACATAGATTATAAGACTTCTTCACACACCATAAATTTTAGGACAGCACAACCAGTTTCGAAAGGACGTAGCCTTTCTTCATCAGGTGTAAAAAAACACGTGCTACTGCCTTGGAGGCAAAAACAAGACTTGCTTTAGCCTCCAAGGCAGTAGCATGTGTTTTTTTTTGCACCTGATGAAGAAAGGCTACGTCCTTTCGAAACCGGTTGTGCTGTCCTAAAATTTATGGTGTGTGAAGAAGTCTTATAATCTATTTAAACAAAAATAATTCCACGGTATGGTGGGGCAATCTCTGCAGACTAGCTCAACTCAAAGTCTTGTGTATGGAAAGTAATAGAGAGTCTGAGGCAGATCCAGCTGCCAGTTGCTTGCATGGAGTTCGATAACTTCCAACAGAGTTTTGCGGATATGTGCTGTAATGGACGGATTGATAAATGCATCACGCAAGTTGCACACCAGGTGCTGCATGCGCTGGGCAGCATCCTTCTCAAGTTCTTTACCGACCGTAGTCAGTATGCTCCGAAGGATGTCAATCTGAAACGACAATTTAATTTTGTAGGTAATTTGAAAAAGTTATTACAAAGAAAAAAAAAAAAATCACTAAAAACTTTTATTTTAAATTTTTAAATATATATATGCATATATAATGAGCTATGATTATTCAACTATCGTTTTTTCTATCAAGATACTGTTCTAAAATTATAAAAGATAAACTTGTTAAGCTCTATTTTTGTCAGAAGTGGCACCAGAAATGTGGACCAGAAAGTGACACCACCTCCCCGACAGGGGGGCACTACATAAAGAGAGTTTATTATATGAGTATTTATCAAAAACTGCAATACTGTTAACAATACTACTGTTAATATTTGTACCATTCCATTTGTTAGTACTCCTCGTGGTTTTGGAGATCATCGTGTCACAGACAGACATTTTCTAAAAATATCATGACCAAAACATATTCATTCTGGACCTCTCAAAACGTGTATATTCATGGAAAACTGGAAGCTGAAAATTTTTACAAATCCAATACTTTCTTCTATTGAATATAGAATGAAAAACTGGAATGCTCCAAATTTGTAAAAGGAAAGAAAAATGCTGCTAAAAGTAGAAAAACTGAAAATTTTGTATTTGTTCCCCCAAAGATTTTAGGAGTATGCCCCGATGGGGATCACAGACTCCCCGTGCCCCCCCAACCCCCCACCCCGGCCCCCTAGCTGGCACCACCCCTGATTTTTGTGTATGGTAACTAGTACAAAGAAGAGTTTTATTTAATTGTTTATAAAACATTCATTAAATAAAATGCATTCATCAACTATAACCTGCTTATGTCTTTAGAAAATATTTTCTATATACACAAAAATGTCGATAATTTTTATAACAACATCATTGCAAGTTCTATCATTAGCTTCTATTGAAATCTCTATGACGCAGATCATATAATAGTAAAAAATTTTGTATTTTTGTCTATTTTGAATATTGTTTTTATAATTATCTCCAAAACAAAAAGACCAAAAAAGTAGGTGTACAACTAGATGTTATATATACCCTGAGCCTGTTCTGGGTATTTCTCACACTACTTTTAGGGCTTCTATCTTCCAGCTCTTTGGTAAGGAGCACTAGGCTATGACGTAATTCTGATGGTCAAAGGCGAGCAAAAGAGCTTAATCGTGACTATCCTGGTCTTCGTCATAAGGAGCTTTTAAAGCTTAACAGGAATGGTTTGAGGAAGGTTATTGGCCTTCTTACTGGTCACTGTACCCTTAAGAGACATCTGAACATTATGGATATCAGTTCTGATCCCATCGGTCGTGGTTGTTGTCTGGAAGAGGAGACTGCTCGGCACATTTTGTGTGACTGTGAGGCCTTTTCTGCTTACAGGTTTGAGCATCTTGGTCGGCATCTTATTGAGCCTTGGGAGCTGCAGGATATTCCTGTCAGGTGTCTGCTGAGCTTTGCTTCAGCTACGAGGCTTTTCTCTTAAGGATGTGTTTGGGTCTGGGTACAATAGACCTCTGGTCGATGTGCCCTAGCTCTCAGTGTCCTGCTGAGGGCTGCGCTCATTAATAAGTCATAAGTCATAAGATGTTATAACAAACCTATATATTAATTTGCAATGTTCAATATGTCCAACAGTTTTTGAATTGAGTTATGCAAGATACACACACAAATACACATATATGTATATACAGACATCATGAAAAATCATGTAAAATAGTATGTATTTCTAAAGTAAGAGCTCATGTTAAGATCCATAATTGTAGGTATACAATTACACGCCAAAGCAATTGCAAAAATAAATTTGCAATATTTTACGACCATTCATTTTTTAGCTATCAGCGATACAAAACCCATTTTGCAAATCGCGATAACAATATTAAGTGACGAAAATTTAAAAGCAATATTTTTGAAGAAAAAAACAGCTTTACAACTAGGGTAACAAAATACAGATGAAAGAAAGGTAGAGTAAAACAGTGCAACCAAAACATAGTAGTAACATACTATACAAGATTTACAATATATTTGAATGTAAGAAATATAAGAATGTCATCAGCATGAATTTCCTTACATAAATTTAAATATATTCTATACAATAAATATTATAATATTAGAAAAATCTATGATTAGAATGGAGTAATTCAATCTTTTACAGACAGTTCTTATATTATCATTAATATCAATAATGCAGAAATGAGTACATATATATATTAGTTCCTTATAATTGAAATTGAAACAAATTTGTTGCTTAAGGGCCCTCTTCACTCACCGCTGCCAGAAGCCGGAGCTAATGTTATTCTATGGGAAATTTTTCTTTACAAATAACTTGTTAACTAATACATATTTTTAAATTCTGTTTTCACATTCTGAAAATTACCAGCTGTTAAATTGACAGATCTTTTTTAAAAAGTTATTTTTGAATTTTTTCCAATTTTATTTTGAAGCTACAAACTACGAATTTTCAATATGTGAAATTTTTTCCTTTTGGAATTTCAAAATAAAATATTTAAAAAAAAAAAAAAAAAAAATCCTTTTTTAAAAAAGGTCTGTCAATTTAATAGTTTGGTATTTTCTGAATGTGAAAACAGAATTTAAAAATATGTATTAGTTAATAAGTTATCTGTAAAGAAAATTTCCCCATAGAACAACATTGGCTCGGGATTCCAGCGACAGTAAGTGAAGAGGGCCGTTAAAGCACCATTTACTATTAAAAAAAAAAAAAAATCAAAAATTTACCTCTCCTTCATTTGTCAAGGCTGGTGGCTTTAAGACAATGTTTGCACATTCAAACAAGAGAGTCTGTAAAGTCAATGCAAGATGAGCCATTGGTGAATTTGGATGTGGACCAATAACTTGTACAGAGGTACTCCCAGATTCGCTCGTTTGAACAACTTGACAATGTTGACTCTTCACACACAGATAGAGTTCAGTCAGGAAAGAAACATATGCAGTCCATCTTCTTAGCCCAGGAGCTGATGTTCCATGAGAGGACAGAAATGGAGAGCGAAGTAGTTTGTCACGCTCATTGAACCATTCTCTGCAGCAATTCTGTAGACTTTCCAGGAAGGTATGATTGTGTTCCTTCTGCAAAAGTTAAGATATTAAATAATGAAACAAAAAGATGTCATAAAAAGTCAATCATGCAAACATAATGTTGAAAAAATAGTATTCTGTGGCCATCACAAAACTTTCTTCTACACCATTCCACATACACAGCATCAACTTTACAATACCAAATCCAACCCAATATCAAGTTCAGTTAAATTCCATCTATTGGTTCATGAGATACAGAATTCAAAAAATTCTACTAGCACACACACGGACAGACATTTTCTAAAAATTGTAGAATCATATTCAGGTCAGGACATCTAAAAACATGTAAATTCATTGAAAACCAGAGGTTGAAAGTTTTCACAAATCCAATACTTCTTCTCATGTATACAGAAGAAAAGACAGAAATGGACATCAAGAAAATAATGGTTTCAAATAACACTAATAAAAAGAATAAATAATGATACACATTTCTAACTTTAAACTATATATTAAAATAATATAATCAAATTTGTTTATAATTAGGAAGAAAGGATTGATACAAATTGCTTGTAAAAATCAATTGCTTGTATGCAACAGGTCTATCCAAAATTTATATTTAACACATAAAAAAGAATTATAAACAATTTTAAAAGAATATTTATTTTTTATTTAAGCAAAAGGAAAATAGCTTGTAGGTTTTATTTGCATTTTATTTTTGCCCTATTCTTTAACAATTTTTTCAAATTATAGAACATATTGTCATCAACACCTCTAGATTCTAAGTTTTTTTTTTTTTCCCCTTTCATTGGAAAAAGTTTATGGAGTAGATTCTATGATTTCTCTATTATGAATGTCTTCAGCTTCTGCATTAGCAGGGATTAATCCAGCTTTTTAAAAATGGTACCCCATTTGTGAATTTATAAAATAATTTGTGAAAACATCAAGTAAGTTTATGAAAATTAATGATACTTCAGAAAAATTAACTAAAATACGTAAAGCAGTTTTTTTTTTTTTTTTTTAATACATTTAAAAAATAAAATGGAACAGTTGTAAAAATAAATATATATATGGGCGAGTTAAGTTGTTTCTTATATGTAAGATAAGTAGGTGTTACTTAGATATCTATCATTGTCTCCAGTAAATATTCAAATTGAGGGTATTTTTCTGTGTTCGATGCAGTGAAGCTTATAAAATATTTTAGTGTGCAGTTATATTGCAAAGAATTGACTTTGTGAAGGAACCTCTTTGCTGAAAGTTGAATTTGTGAAAGTACCTCATTGCTAAAAATCGACTTTGTGAAAGTGCCTCAATGCGGCACTAAATTTGTTCTGGATTAACCTCTGATTAGGTTAAGATTTTTATTCTTTTATCTCTGCAGGATTGTGATGCAGTAATTCTGTGCCTTTTATTATTTATTTAACCTAATTTAGAAAAAAAAGCAACACAAAAATTGGGTGCTAGTGATTTCGGTGAAATTCATTTATGGCAAAAAGAAAAAAATCTTTAAACCTTTCACGGGAAAAAAAACCTCCTGACAAAATTCAGGTTGTATTCATACTAAAAAAGTTTTACAATAGATATTTTGATATTAAACCAACCATTTATTTATTTATTTATTTATTTATTAATATTAGTTTTAAAGTTCAGTTCTCATTAAATCAAGACTCACAATCAAAAAGTTTAACTACAATGACCATTAACAAATATCCTAAACCTGAAAAAAAAAAAAAAAAAAAAAGATTGACTAATTTATTCTAATATAACACTGTTATTTCATTTATCTTTTTTTCTTTCTTTTTTTAACTAAATACTTTGATAAAATGGCATATATAAATATAGATAGCGTAAAGATTCAGGCCAACTGACTGCATATGGGACCTACACCTAGCATAGAATGGGGTATTTCTTCACATTTTGCATTTAATCATATTATTCAACGTTCTTTCAGAGTTACACAATTTACTGTAAGTATTCATTACAAAACATGAAAAAAAAAAAAAAAAAAAATCATGCATAATAAAATAAATATTTTCATAAAATTTGAAGATGCTCATAAAGTTTAACTAAAAATAAAATGCTTATCCATGCATTTAAGCAAGCACATGTGAATAGTACCATTATTTAAAATAATAATTGAAATATAGCACAAAATTGTGTCAATTTGCATGAGCAAGAGTTTATTTATTTATTTATTTTGTAAAAATACAATATAATAAGTCACAAAACAAATTTATATCACATTCATAAATTTTGAGGAACATTAATTCAGTAATTTTAAAATTTTCGAAGGTTTTTCATGATTAATATGCCATTTCATTATGAAATTTTAATTACAATAAAAGCAGGGCTGCCAACCTCTGGGAGTGCTAAAGTGTAGTTAAAAAGCAAAAAAAGTATAGTTTTAAGCTACAAAGTGTAGTCGCTAAAAAATTAGAAAATACTTAAAATATAAATAAGCATAAAATCTTTTGTTTACATTATGACTTACTTTCAGAAATTTATTGATTTTTAATAATCAAACATTCAAAAATAATAGAAATTTTATCTAAATTTACTTTTTATATTAACATGGATACATGAAAATACACTAATTCTAATATAATACACTAATATGCAGGGTTGCCAACTTTTCAAAAACAGTTTGAGGAGTATTCAGAGAAATTTTGAGGAGCATTTCGGCTACTTTGAGGAGCAATTTTAAAAATTAAAAAAGAAAAAGAAAGAAAGAAACTACTAACAAAAATAAATTAGCAATAATCATATGAAATTAAGTAAAGAAAAAAAAAAAAGGTAAGATGTAGGTATGCATCAAATTTTTAGTTATTCAGTATACTGAATATTCATTATTCAGTAATAATCAAACATTTAGTGCATGCCTATTCAAAAGAAACTTGTTTAATTACAAGAACAAGACAATTGATGTGAAAATAATTTCAATGCTATACTTCAAACAGATACAAAAATTGGATTTTTTTAAACAAAATCTTAAATTTTTGGAGTAACAAAAGTCAAAATAATGAACAATTTTAATAGTTTAGATATTAGAAAATGTAATAAAACTGAATCTACAATAAAATAATCATTGTTATTAAGGATGGAAAAGGATTGAAATTGTACAACATTAAATTCAATTTCAGTACAAACTGACAGCCATCAACTTTTCTGAAACTTTTTTCCCCCTTAAGATTATTGCTAAATATACCTAAAAAATCGAGTTTCCGTAGAGGGGGGGGGGGGGGTAGAATTACGTTTTTATCATTAATTAAATAAATATGCTATTCTTCTCGTATTTGACAGAATTCGCAATATTTTTACGACCGATTGACGAAATTCGTAATTATCTCACTGCAAATTTACAAAATCTACGTTTAATAGCAAATAATTGCTAATATATACTATAATTTTGCTCTAATTGATAAAATTCACTCTTCTTTAAAGGTAAATCCTAAAATACGCGATTATTATGCGGCCGATTGCCGAAACACGCTATTATTTAGCTACTAATTTGTGCAAAATACGTTCATCTGAAAGCTGAATCTTAAATACTCAACTATTTTGCCACTAATCAGTGAAATTTGCATTTTTTTTTTTTTTTTTTTTTTCAAAGTGTAATCTCGGAAATCGGGAATAATTTTGAAGTAGTTTTCGCTAATACGGGATCGCTTACCCACTAATAATCAAAAATTTACGTTTTATATGCTATCATTTGGCTGCTAGCC
Organism: Salticus scenicus; assembly: GCA_963930645.1. Classification (NCBI taxonomy): domain Eukaryota; kingdom Metazoa; phylum Arthropoda; class Arachnida; order Araneae; family Salticidae; genus Salticus; species Salticus scenicus. Next base: position 24,425,174 of record OZ005660.1, read on the forward strand.
AATAAAGGTTTTTTTTTTTTTTTTTTTTTTTTTTCTCCAGTTGATTTCAGTAAATCGCGATATTTTTGTAGCCGATGACGGAAATACGCAATCATTCCGCCGCTAATTAACAAAATTTATGTTTAATCGCTGAAAAAGGCTTTATTTTGATGCTAATCGATGAATTTCTTGATTTTTTCAAACATGATTTACATTATAAGTATAATTTTGTGGCTTTTTATAGAAATACGGAATTATTTTACAGCTAATTTTCAAAATTACGTAATCGTAAACTAATTGCTAAAATAGATGTTATTTTTCTAAAATGTCTAATTATTTAGTCATAAATCAGCTTTTTTTTTATTACTGAAATGTCATTTTTTGCGGCTGATTTATAAAATACGCAATTTTCTTGTGCTATTTTTGTGATGAATCCATTTTAAATCCGGCAATTTTTGTGAAAGTCCCATTTTCAGATATGAAAATTTCTTAGAATCACCCAATAAAAACTAAGTTATCGCGTATTCAGTTATCCTAAGAAAAAGCACAGAAAATATTCTTTTTCTTTCTCCAACGGTAGATACTTCGTACGATAAAGTTCGAAATTTTCCATGATTTTCTCAGAAACTTGTATATTAAAACACTTAAGAAAGTTTCCTATTACAGAGGACAATTCCTCCGTTAAAGTCCGACTTTATACTGTTTTCTCCAAAACTCGCGTGATTACGGCTTCAGACACTTTAGAAAGTCTCCCACGGAAGATAGCTCTTCCTGGTCTTAGTTTCCTTGCGTTGTCAATCGTACTTAAAGTTCAGTAACTTTGAATCCATTATTTTTATCGATAAATAATTAAAATAAACAATTTTTTTCGTTAGAAAGTATTATTTTTTAGCGACTTATTAAGCATTAAGTAAACTGAAACATTGATAGAGTTTAAATGAAAATCAAAATACAGCATAATCATAGCCATGAAGATAATCATAGCATTCGGTTTCTTTCTCCCCCCCCCCCTTTCAGCTTGCGGTGTCTGTGCTTGCGGTTTTAATTAAGCACACTCTCAGCTAATGTAAACAAATATGTGTTCCCGTTCTGAGTCAGCAATATTTCGATTACGCAATGCCTAGCACTAGAATGTTTTTTTTTTTTCTTTACTATTTATTTATGAGTATTTACGATGAAGCATGTGGTTCTTCAACTAGATTGTAAAAGTTAGTTTTGTTATTTTTATATTTTCAAGAAGCACTTTCATAGATAAAAAATAAAATTCAAAGAATAATGTTTTATGCGGCAACTGTTGGAAATACAAAATTAAAAGTTGATAAGGATTGGATTGGGATTTCTGTCTAGATGTGTGCAAGGAAAAAAAAAAAAGAAAAAGAAAGAAAGAAAAAAGATAGTAGTTTTTTTAATTTTTTTTTCAGTGTCTGCCACTATTTAGTTTTATATTATACTTTTTTAATCCGTGGTGAAATCGGAGTTCGCTCGTTGTAAACAAGATGACGATGGGGAAAGGAAAAGCGTAGCTTTAAGTATACGATGCGTAGAGTGTAGTAGAAGCAGGCTAAAGCGTAGTTACTACGCCAATTGCGTAGTTGTTGGCAGCCCTGTAAAAGATATAAATACAGTTCCCGCCGCTTATTAAAATCACATTTGTTCTCAGCCAAAGTGATTTTATTAAACAGCTGATTTTTATATCCGGTGAACGTTTCTGCACTTAAGGAAAATATATTACTTCCCTGAATTTGGAAAGAAACTTCGAAAGGTAAAGAATAATGGTATTAGTAAACAATATTAATTAATTTTTGATAGATAATTAATTAGTTGTTCCTTTATTATAAGTAAATTAAACGCATTCCAAGTTCCTATGCGTTTTCATTCGAGGAAAATTGTCATTACTTTACCAAAAGTTCATAGGCTGTTCTTACAAATTTAAAATCTTTCCATGTAAGCCTCATGAGTTATAGTAATTTCAAAATAAGAACTAGAAATTGCCTTTTAATAATTAGAAATTAAAATATATGCATATATATCATTTCGAATCAAATTTGTAATTTTTTTTACTACGCTTTGAAGAATACGTTCCTTGAAATTGTTACGGAGATCAGTTATGGGGTTTAATTTGTAACTGTACTGCAAGTGATAAATCTTTGACAATGATCGATAATGGAGGGTTTGTTGTGCTTTAATTTCTATTCCTATTTTTTAAAAAAAAAAAAAAAAATGTAAATAAAAATTTTTTTTAGTGTGCATAAGTGATATTTTTGGCTGCTGAGGAGATATTTTTGAGTTTATTAACTGGCTATGCTGATTTTATTAAACGGCAGCTTTAAAAATAGTTTATATTGATTTGATTCCGGTCCTGGCAATTTGATCAGATTAAGCGACTGATTTTATTAACCAGTGAATTTATTAAGCGGCGGTTACAGTATATCATAAATTGACATTTGTATAACATTTCTTTTTTTTTTTTTTTTTTTTTTTTTTTGTTTAAGTAAGTAAATTTTACATAATTAGACAATTGGATAATTTCAAGAGTTCAGTTTTAAAATTGTATTTTTTACCTAGAAAAATCTCTCAAACAAAATATTTTTATTTATTTATTTAGCTTAATAGTTTTAACAATATAAATATTGTCCAAATACAATATAAATATTGTCCAAATGTATTTTTATTATTTTATTCAAAAACAAAAGAGAAAATACATGTTTATAATCATAGTAATAAAATAATTCCTTACTTGAATTTTAATAACCACATATTAAAACACTTTAAATCAGATAACAGATTTTGACTGGACATATAAAATTTGTGAAAAAGCATAAAATATACCATGAATGTTGTCTGTATGCAAGGCAAATAGTTCTAAAACCTCTTTTAAGATGCATTTCATTAAGCTGATTTCTTGTTTTAAACATATGACTTTCTTAGAATTATTGTCGTTAATTAAAGTAAGACAATAACAGAGTTTGGTTAAAAAAAAATAGAATTATAGAAATCTCTTACCATAAATTTAATTAAATTAAAATTTTTGAATAATCAACTTACAGCTTTGATTTTTCTTCTATGAATGTGACTTGATACAATTTTTAATCTAATAGTACTTCTAAGTACCACTGACAGACAAAGGGTTAAAGAATTCAAAGAGAGATTAATTTTTACTTTTACTGGGGTACATACATTTTACATTAATAGACAAAAAAAAAAAAAAAAAAAAAAAAAATATTTTAAAATTAAAATAATAATTTAATTTAGAAATTTATTTATCAACCTTGGAAGTTCATACAGAAAATTTTGGAGTGGAAGGCTGATTTTTTATACCAACTACGTGAAAAATACCAGAGCCGGGAATTGAACCCGGATCTTCCAAAGCGGAAGGCCTGGGTTCGATTCCCAGCTCTGGTATTTTTCGCATAGTTGGTATAAAAAATCAGCCTTCCACACCAAAATTTTCTGTATGAACTTCCAAGGTTGATAAATAAATTTCTAAATTAAATTAAAATTTCGTGGCCTATTGGAGTTGTGCCATGAATATTAATGTCACTTGATATAGCTGTGTTTACAGACTCGGTGACTTTGCTAACGAATGTTATGTGAGAAATGCCTAGCTGGTAATCAGCCAGGGTAGCTCAATGGTTTGAGCATCCGCATGTAAAGCGGAAGGCCCGGGTTCGATTCCCGGCTCTGGTATTTTTCACATAGTTGGTTTAAAAAATCAGCCTTCCACTCCAAAATTTTCTGTATTAAAATAATACTTTATTATTTTAAATTTAATAGTTATATTAAATATTGTAAGCAAAATATCATTTGTACAATGCACCTGAATTCGTTTGCATGTTCCTATACAAAAACATAAGTCTGATTTCAATAAGAAGTTTGAAGTATAATCAGCATGTGATACAGGTTTAGAATACCCATTTCGGACTTTCAACTAGTATCTATTCTTGAATTATGCTGATAACAGACAGACAGACAATTCAACGATTACACAAAATTGTTTTTTGGATACAGAGAACCTCAAAACATGTTAATTATAGTGAAAATTCAATCCAGAAGTTAAACTTTCTTTACCCATACATGGGTAAAAAAAGGTAAAAAAAAACGTTAGGAAAAAATGAAAAAGGGGTACTTTCCATTCAAAACATAATTATTGGTTTTCCAGATGTCAGATAAAATACTATTTTTGTGATGTTCTTTTAGAGAACTGAAAATGGTGAAAGATAAAAAATATTAGATTTTTAGGGAAAATAGATATATATTTCTAACTGGAAGGTCTGACAAAATGAGAGGTTGTGTGTTGGGGGGAGGGGGGGGACATGATTGACAGCCAAATTTTAGACTTTTTATTGACTTTCATGACATACTGCTGAAAGTCATACTCTTTTCATTTCCTTTATGACCCAGCAGACACACTGTAAGTCTAAATGCTCACAAATTATGATTAGAAATTTACTGTATTATTGGTAGAGGGGGGGGGGGGTAGGAATCGTTAAATTTAATTGCTCTTTTATTAAAAACTTATTTGTTAATAATGGCATTTTAACATGTTTTTTTTTTTCTTTTATTAATTGAGATATAAACACAATGTAAATAAATAATTTTGATATAAAACATTGCATTAGTTTATAAAAAAAAAAAAAAAAAAAAATACTTAGAGCTTTAATTTTGCTTTAAAAAATAAATTCAATAGCCAAGCATTAAAATGTTTTTTAAAAATGCTAACATTTCTTAAATTTTATTCAATATTATACATTAACAGCATTTCATAATGGAATTCTTCAATCCAAATAAAAACATATCTAACAGCATTCCAAACAATATTTGCAGCATATCTTGCAAAAGCATTTAATGCATGATTTAAAAAAAGTATTTGGCAAAATAACCAAAGAAAGATAGAAAAAATCTTCCCTAAAGAAACATTCAAGCAAATATACATCAACAAACTTACCATCACAAACTCCATTTTGCTTCAAAGAAAAAGAAAGAAAACTCAAAAATAAATGTACACAACCATTAAATTGAATTCAGTAACAAATATTAAAATAAATTTAAGTCACTGCAAATATGTTACACATTTAAAGTAAAAAAAAAAAAAAAAAAGAGTAATAAAATCCATGAGTATAACATTAGATATTAGCTACAAGAAATGTATTAACAACTCTTAAGGGGACTTTCTACTTATTGTTTCCAAAAGCCGAAGTCAATGTTATTCTATGGGAAATTTTGCCCCTTTATAACTCATTAACTAATATCTCTTATATTATTAAAATCCGTACACGTGTGTGTGTCTGTGTGTCTGTCTGTGAGAAACGGCTTGAAGCAGCTAAAGCTCGGCCGCTAATGGTCGCATGGACTTCGGACAGGTACCGTCGGATGGAGAATTTATCGCAGATGTACGTTATCTAATTTCCTAAATGATGCAACCCTAATTAGCAGAGATATTAATTAAAACGTCGACCCATGTCTAACGGAAAAATGATTCAAAATGGCAGGCGATCGTCATTTTCGTCCGGAACTGCATACCGCAAAAGAAGAAGCAGAAAGAGTATATTTCGTGGGTTTTTGTAAACCCATCACTGCCGATCTGTTAGAGATATCGAAAATACACCTGTACCACGTGAAAGAGCATATATTACCGATTCTTATGGTACAATTTTTTTTTAAATACGGATTTTTCATATTTTTTAAAAAAGTTTTAAAAAGGGTCGAAAATTACTCTTTTTCTCGATCGTCTTTTTTGAAACGCCCTGCACGAAAGAATAACAGACCAATTTCTTAACAACTGGTATATTTGGAAAGGTCATTTAATCCTCTTTCGAACCATATAAACATTTTTACAAAATACGGATTAGCGATCTATATTTTCAGATTTTACGAAACATCAAAGATTTTACGAACCATTGAGATTTTACAAAACATCATACAGCACTGCCGAAGGCAGTGGGGACCCGGGGCAACTTTTTACCCAATCAAAAATGATTTTTTTTTTTTTAAATTTATTTTCTTAACACTTAAAGTTACTATTAGTGATTCATTAATTATAGTGATTCATTTGAAAATACTGACCCGCTAGTATATTTTTAAATTCCGTTTTCACTTTCAGAAAATTGACATCGGCTAAAAATTTATAGCTTTCTAAAAAAAATTTTTTTTTAATTTTTACGATTTAATTTTTAAGCTCAAAAATGAAAAATTTCACATCATGAAAATTTGCATTTTGCAACCTCAAACTAGAATATTAAAAATTAAAAAAAATAATTTTTAGAAAGCGATAAATTGTTTAATAATTGTGAAGTTTCTGAATGGGAAAACGAAATTTAAAAATATGTATTAGTTAATAAGTTATAATGGGACAAAATTCTCCATAGAATAACATTGGCTCTGGTTTCCAGGGATGATAAGTAGAGAGGCCTCTTAATATTGCAATTCTCTAGAATAATTTAAGAATTATTTCTAAAGAGTATCATAAAGATTATAGCATTACTTTTAATAGAATTGCACCAAATATTTAGTTATTATTCTGTATTTAGCCTATTCAGCAGACGACATCAAATATTCACTTCAGCCGAATATCTTGATAGTGACTGAATAGTGGAGTTAAATTTAAAATATGGATATTAGCAAAAATATTCTTTATTATATAAAATTAGTTTGAATTTTTTTTTTTTTTTATCATCCACAGTTTAATGAATAATATATTCAAATTAGTAAAATTATACTTAAATAACAATTTATGAACTTATATTTTTAAAAATTATTTTTGTATATCGGAATAAGAGCAGATATACAGTACCCACAGCTTATTAAAATCACATTCGTTCTGAGCCAAAATGATTTTATTAAGCGGCTGATTTTTATATCCAGCGATCATTCTTGCACCCAAGAAAATGGTATTATACTTGTCTGAATTAGGAAAGAAATTTCAAAAGATAACAAATAATGAAATTAATAAACAATATTAATTTTTGACAGATAATTAATTTTTTCTTTAATATAAGTAAATTAAACGCATTGCAAGTTTCTATGCACTTTCCATTGAGGAGAATAATCATTACTTTGTCAAAAGTTCACGGTTTTCTTTTAAATTTAAAATCTTTCCTTTTAAACCTTTATAGTTATTTCAAAATAAGCACCAGAAAATGTCTTTGCCGCCTGCCTCCTTCCTTCCTTTCTTAAGTTTCTTAAATTATTTTTTCATAAATTTCGTTTTAGTTTAAGTTTTGTTAAGATTTTGTTGAGTTAGTTTACTGGTTCGTTTGTTTTACAGGCTGTTAATTTGCGAATCAAATCAAATTTGCAACTTATTACTTTGAAGAATATGTTTCTTGAAATATTTATTGAGGTAAGTGATGGGGCTTGTTTGTTTAATTTGTAACTATACTGCAAGTATAAAATTTTCGATAAAGAGAGATACCTGAGAGATTGCATGCTTTGGTTTCTTTTTCTTTTTTTTTTTTTTTTAATCTGGAAAAAAAAAATCATAATGTAAATTTAAAAAAAAATGTATATATAGCTTGATTAAATGATATTTTTGTTACTGAAGAGATTTTTTTTTAGTTTATTAACTGGCGAAGCTTATTATTAAGTGGCAGTTTTAAAAATAGTTTGTATGGATTTGATTCTGGTCTTGGCAATTTGATCAGATTAAGCGGCTGCTTTTATTAACCAGGGAATTTATTAAGCAGTGGTTACTGTATTTTATTTTGCCTTCATTTCAGCATTAGTCAAAATTTTCAAAAATTTCCATACAAGACTTGTTCTCTTATTTTATAAATAGGAAAGGAAATTATATTTAAAAATTCTTTTTAAGTTTTCAAATACACAGCAAACATACAAACACACAAACATATATATATGTGTGTGTGTTTCAGCTTGCTGTTATATCTACCAGATAATTTAATTTTTTTTATTTCACTTTGTGTGGAGCTTACAACACATATATTTAGAAGGCTGCATGTAAATAAGATTAATTTTTGAAAATTCACAAAGAGGAAATTTTTTATTTATATTTATTTTAATGTATTTGGCCGTTTTAGTCTATTTACTGAAATTCAAAATTTATAGGGCAAAAGAATTATGGTTAACAATATATATGTATATATATAATATATATATATATATATTATAGTTCTATTTTTACTATAAAATTATCTTTTAATGCTTAAATTTTATGCTGATATTTTTTAATACACATTATATTCTTTTTTATGCACAGTAAATGAAAAAATAATAAAGCTATTTTGGACATGAAAAAATATTTACATTAAGTATTTGGCCAAATACTGAATATTCAGTCAAAATTTTAACCAAATATTCAGTATTTGGCAAAAATCACTAGTTGGTGCAACTTTACTTTTTTAATACATAATGTTTAATTATATCTGAAGGACAAAGGTTGCAATGGCCAAAATGTAACATATTAATAATAAAAGCCCGGGTTTTCTAAAAGTAATACATACAACCGTGTACAACTTCTAGTTTTTCCCAAAAGTAAAAATTCTTTTATATGAAAAACGTTTTGACCTTTCCTAACATTGAGAAAGCCACAAAAAAAAAAAAAAAAAAAAAAAGGCTTCCAGATTTATTTTGTATCAAAAGAATCAACATTGGGATAAACAAACACAAGAAAAATCTTCAACATACTGAATGCCAAGGAGAAATAATAGAAAAGCAGACAGCTGTTTCGGTAGCATTTAGTATACATACATCATCAGTGCAATCTAACAATACAATGCAATTATTTAGCACCAGGTCTCCTTTTAATATTGGGATAAATATATCTCTAGCAAAAGAGCATAAACTGAAAAGGATTAATTCAAATTTCATATAAGCTTATTACTTTATTCTTAAATTATTTGTCATTTTTTTTTAAAATCATATCTTGTAGATAACACAGCTCTGAATGAAAATTGCCCCTAACCCCATTTTTTTTACATTCTTAAGTAAAATGACTTCCTGAATCCGAATATGATGCCTATTTTGCCTTATCACCCACCGTTAGGGATGGTCAGGGTTTAAACTGCCATTAGTTTTTTTTAGCATTTTGCTAAAAGGTATCATATTTTGCTAAAACAAGTCGGTCAGAATTTCGCTAAAAAGCTAAAACTGGATAACTGTATAAAATATCTCTGTATAATAATTCAGATATTTTTTTTTTTTTTTTTTTTTGTAATATTTGCAGGCAAAAACTACGAAAGGACTGAAATTTTTGGGAATCCTTATTTATATAGTAATTTGGATTTATTTTTAATTTTCAATGATTGAATTTAAATGCAAAAATATTTAAAAGTATGTTAGAATTCAGAATTTGCTTCATAGAAGCATTTTTAGCACTAGTATTTCACGATTATCTACCACTACACTTTACTTGATTTTTAAATTGCTTTTTCATTTTTATACATATGATATGAATACCTCTTTCTCTATTTATAAAATCAAAACATAGTTTCCCTGATTCATATTTTTAAAGTCACAAATATAGATGCTTGGTTAAAATCATCAATGAACAAAAGGAATAGAAAACAAAACTGAGGATAACAAAGCTAAGTAAAAGAAATGAATGGTATCCAAAGAATTAACTTTCGAAAAAGCTAAAATAGTGCTTGCCTATTTTCGCTAAAATGCTAAAGTAATTTTTTTGCTAGATTAAACCCTGGGGATGGTCCCTATTTTTATCATTTTTCAGTAATTTTATGGCTATAAATTTTATTTTTAGGGAAGGGGGAGGGTGGATTATTTCAACCATTAAATAACTTCTGAAGGGCTACAGAGTTTGAAAATTCTAAAACATGAGCATCAGTGGCAAGGGGAAAATTTTGGGGGGATTTGCAACTGAAATTATGTATTACATTTCTTATATTTTCTTAATCTAGTATTAATGTTATTTATTAAACATTGTGTTTTTTTGTTTTTAAGTGTTAATTCTTTTTCATTCTCCAAATCAAATTCATGGCCATAAAATTATCGAACAGAGATAAAAATTGAGAGATTGTGTGGTGTCCTGAGAAAATGGTGGGTGGCTGGGCAAAGTGGTAGTCATATTCGGATTCAGGAGGTCATTTTACATAAGAATCAGCAAGAATGGTATCAGGGCCTGAAAAATCTCTCTTTTTTTTTTTTTTTTTCAGTGCAGTGTAATAGGAGGTTTATTTCTCTATTTCTCATGCCTACACCTTATCTTAATTCAACACAAGTGTACATTTAGCAACAGATACTAATAAATGAAAAACAAATTCTTAATCGACAAATTTGAAGTAATATGATTCAAGACATTAAATTATAATGAAGTAGTAGAGATTTTTGCATACTTCTATAATAGAGAAACAAAGATGTGCTGCTGGTCCAGAATGCTGTACATGTTCAACAGCTTTGCTGCATATTAGACGAACTAACTCCATTAACTTTTGACAGGTCAGAGAATTAGGATCTAGAAAATTGATACATTTTCAGTTTATTTTAAAAAAGTATTGCATAAGTACAACAGAGAGAAAATTAAAAATAAATAAATAATTATTTTCCACTATGAAGCAATGAAAGACATAAAAGAATTAAAAAACAAAAATTCGATATCATTCGATTGCTTTTATATAAAAATAAGAGTCTAATATTACAGAATAATGAATAACTTTTTAAAAATAATCAGTTTTGAAGTTCTAAGAGCAGCAATTTTTAAATTACAGCATACTTATTTCCCATACACAATCAATTAAATTTGTAAACAATTGTTGATTCATTCTTGAGAATCATTCACATAAGACCATAGAGAAGTTTTGCAAAACGGAAGAAATATTTAATTTAATTTAACTTAATTTGTAACATGTTATTCTGACTTTTTGGCTCTACAAGGAATTTTTAATTATGTTACAAAGCCCAAAATGTGATATAAAAAATAAATAAAACAATTCAATTCTTTTCAAAATTTCATTTAAATTTAGTGACCAGCAAAGCGAGCATAGCCTGCTAGTTCATAAATAAGCAACAGGCATAAATTTTGTTTCATAAAATACCTCGACCTTGAATTTAATTAAACATTTTCTATACAACTTGTAATTTTAAATTCGAAGAATGTTAGTTCATGAATTATAAAAAGTCAATGCATGGCTGGCCTTGAAATTAATTAAATAGTATTTTCTATAAAATATCTCTAACTTTCAACAGAATTTAGAGATTTTTGGACTGTGAACTTCCTTTTGAACTGCGTTTCCTGTGTTTACTTTCCCTAGGGAGTGAAGTGATGTTCCTAGATATACAGTTGGTAACAAAAGTGTCCGAACATTAGCAAAAATTCCTATATAAAAAAAGTACACTTAATACAGTTTTGTTAAATAAATCTTTGTCAAATCCTGTTCTTAGTCAGTCTAAAAACAGGATTTGACAAGGATTTATTTAACAAAACTGTATTAAGTGTACTTTTTTTACATAGGAATTTTCGTTAGTGTTCGGAGACTTTTGTTACCGACTGTACAAAAGATTTTTTTTCCTGGTTAACCATTGCAGGGTTGCCACAAAAGAAATATAACAAAAATAGTTGCTTTAGTAGCCTAGAAACATTAAAATATTTGCCTAAATAGTAAGTAGCCTAATGACAAAAATACTAGCTTAAATATCACATGCTAACGATCATTAAAGTATAAAAACCATATGCATTTTCTTACTATTCAACATAAATATACCAACCTGGGATTTGATTTGGTCGTTAAAAAGATTAAATATTGTCAGCTCTTAAGAGCTTATGTTTTTTTTTTTTTTTTTCTGTATTCTGCCTTTTCTGCTTTACTAAAAGAGCTTTCTTTTATAATTTTGTTATTTTTTCTTACATGAAATCAGGGTGAGGAAGGACATAACAGGTCACAGGAGTGTACTGGTAATCATTTGCAATAAGCAAATTGGCCAGCTTAATAGCTACATATGTCATGTCTGGTGCTATTTCTACATTCTCATTGGATGTTCTACCTGTTTCAAGGTCAGCATCAGGGATATACCGTACTTTAAGGAGGTAAAAAATAAATAAATAAATAAATAAAAGGTAAAAAGGTTAAGATATGGGATTGTTTTATAAAATGCATTGACAATATTTCTTTCTGAAAGATTTTCTTGATATTTCTGGAAGAATTTTGCAAAAGGTGAAAAATAGTCTCCCAATAGTTGCCTTTTTGTGAAAACAGTTGCTTTTTCAAGCTTTTGCGGTCAAAAAAGTTGCCATAGTTTCCTTAGGCTGAAAATAGTGACAAATAGTTGCCTTTTAGTAGCCTGTGGCAACCCTGCCATTGTATTATAAATAATTTTTAATTTCACAGTAATTGATTACAAATAATCCTTATTGAGTTTATTTATAGGAAATATTATCTCATACTGCTATATTAAAAATTATGAAAAACAGGATGACAGTGATACTTGTTAATGACATATCCTAAAAATATAATTAGCATTAATTTAAGTCAAGGTTCAACTAAATATTGAATTTGGTTAAATTCTGTTTATTGGCTTGTTAGATAAAAAATATCCACACTATTTTAGGCACAGACACACAGATAAACAAGCATTTTCCAAAATTGATCATATTGTGTTCAGAGCATCTCAAAACAAGCAAATCCATCGAAAACTTAGATAAAAAAAATTTACAAATCCAATGCTTTTTTTATCAAGACCACAGCCAGAAAAAAATTTCGGAGAAGGTTCAAACTTTAATATAGAGTGTTGAGTGTAATGAAATATAACTCAAGAATTTTTAACAAATTTGAAAATTTTGGACAGGGCAGTGGTGGAAAATCCCACACCCTCATGGCTATGGCCTTGTTTCTTATGTATTGAGAAGAAAGTAAAAAAGCTGATTTGCAAAGTTTGAAACCCTTGAATATAATGAAAGTTTAATTTAGAAAAGAATATGTATTATTAGATGTTATACATCAATATTTATGCATTTTATTATTAACGGCCCTCTTCACTTACCGTCGCTGGAAGCCTGAGCCAATGTTATTCTATGGGGAAATTTTCTTTACAAATAACTTATTAACTAATACATATTTTTAAATTCTGTTTTCACATTCAGAAAATTCCCAACTGGTAAACCTTTTTTAAAAATGTATTTTTTTTAGTTTTTAACATTTTATTTTGAAATTGCAAAATGAAAAAATTTCACATATTGAAAATTTGTATTTTGCAGCTTCAAAATAAAATATAAAAAAATTAAAAAATATTTTTTTAAAAAAGGTCCGTCAATTTAACAGCTGGGAATTTTTAGAATGTGAAAACAGAATTTAAAATTATGTATTAGTTAATAAGTTATTTGTAAAGAAAAATTTCCCATATAATAACATTAGTTTCGGCTTCCGGCAGTGGAGAGTGAAGAGGGCCCTTAAGTCAAAGTATTAACTGAAAAAGAAAAAAGAAATCATTTCCACCTAAAACAGCTTTTCTTATTAAACCTTGATACTCCATAGGAAATGCATCTCTTTCAAAACCAATGGCTTCCAATTCACTGATCTCACTAGTTGTGAAACTTTTGGAACGCTTTAAGGCACTTTTAAGCTCAACAGGCAGATGTGTAGAATTTGAAGGGACAATAGTGTTCTTTTTGGCAACATTCCCATCAGCAAAATGAACTTTAGTTCCATTTTTGTGAAGTATTTCTAAAAATATCAATAAACATAAAATTATTAATGCATTTAATTTAACAAAATATTCTGTTTCTAAACAGGCATAGAAGAAAAAAAAATAATTTTTAAAAACGTTTTGACTTTCTGCTATATATACATAAGGAGAAAGTATTTTAGATGTAAAAAATTCCAATTTCCAGTTTTCAAAAACTTTAAACCTTTTGTGAAGTCTTGAACAGGGCCAGATTATCATTATGGCACGGACACACGGGGTACTAGCCTAGGGTCTCCAAAATTAGGGGGCCTCATTTTCAAAAACTGAGAAGTAACAGTACAATTTTTTTCATTATATGTTTATTAAAAGCGAAAAATGATTAAGGTTTTTCTCGCTATATTTTATTAGAGAGCTTAAACATTAAATTTTGTGACTAATTTCCTAAATATTGGCTGATCAATGAGCTTCAGTTTTTTATTTGTCTTGAACATAAAACTAATGATTTTGTTTGCTAAAAAAAATGAGGAAATAGAAGGTATAACTGAAGGAAAAATTTTAAAAATGTACTATTTTTATTTATCTTTTTTTTTTTTTTTTTTTTTTTTTTTGAGAATGGGTCCTTTTGGTGAGTTCTTTAGAGCAGGGTGTAAAGGTTCAAATAGCATTAGTGCCCCAGGTCTTCAAAAAGCATAGTCGGGCACTGGTCCTGAACAAAATTTGTCTATTTTTAGAAAATATTTGTCTATTTACATGTTACCAAAATTTTGTGGACTCCATATTGAATAGAAAAAAAAAAAAAGTTCAGAATTTTACAAAGTTTTAATTTGGTTGGGCTTTGGCACTGATTATGGTAGTGCTGCTATGCTATAATTTTTCCAGTTTAAGAGAAAGTTATGATTTCAGCATTTATAATGGTAGCATTTATAATAGGTATACATAAGTGCTGGTATTTCCTTGAAATAAAATTTATTTCAAGGCAGTGGCGGATCCAGAACTTGACTTTTGGGGGGGGGCTAAGATTTTTCAAAGTGTTATTCTAGGCCAATAAAAAATTTACAATTGCAGTATTCAATTGTGAATGTCAGTGTTTTGGGGGGGGCTTCAGCCCCCTAGCCCCCCCCCCCCCCTTAAATCCGCCACTGTTTCAAGGTATAAGACTTTTTCTTTTTTTTATGGTGTAACGTCACAGCTTGCTAATTATTTCAAGAAGCATGAAATATTCATCCATAGTTTGACAATTAATTATTAAAGAAAGAAAAAATAATGAAAATTAAAAAGAATGTGAACTGTTTGAAAAGAGCACGAGAAGTAAGGAAAATCTTGGATGTTCTATGAATTGAAAGTGGGATTTTTTTCTCTCTTGTGTGATGGTTGGGAGAAATGTTCTCCAACCTATGGCGATTATTTAACTATATGGTTTATTTAAATACAAGTGAAATACAATGTGTAAATATAAGTGAAATTAAACTGTATAAATATTTTTTTAAGTTCAGTTATTTCATACGGAATACATTATAGAAATTTAAAGTGGTCTATTAAGTACCAACAGCATACATTACAATGGCTCTATTCAATTTATATTTTTCAAGTTATGGGATATCATTTTTAAATCTATTGTTTAGTTTGTTTCTATTTTTAATGAATTTAGGTAAGATTTTAGAATATTTACAATCCTGTATGAAAATTCGGTGCCTTAGTTAAATTTTTGGGAGTTCAATCCACTCCTTAAAAACCTTCTCCTTATTCATCTCTTAAAGGAAAAAAAAAAAAAAAAAAGTATGTTGTGACTGCCGCAACACTTTCTTCTATATTTTCTTATACAAATTCCCACAGTACAAATTATTCATCAAAATTTATTTTCATCATGAATGCAGACAATTTTCATCTCACAGAAGCATAAAACTAAATGGCCAAAGAAACTCAATTTTGTACTAACATCTAATTATTTTTTTTTCTTCTTAATGAAAAAAAAAAATCAATAACTTTGTTTTAAATTATAAGAGATCTACGTTTCAGTCATTCATTTAAAAAATATTGACAAGTTGATTTGACAGATACCCATATTGAAAATTCCCACACACCGGAGGTAGGCAATGCTTCTACATGCACACAATTTTCTCCCAGTTTACTACTACTATTATTAATATACTCTATGACAAAAAAATGTGATGCACTAAGAAGGAGTGAAGACAAAAATTGGTAGATGTGATGTACACGCTGAGAAAAACCGAAAAACGATAGATTACAGTTTCAGAAAATTTGAATGATTTAATCAAGAGAAAGGGCCTCACAAAGTAAACAAGTCAATAGCACGTTGGTCCACTTCTGGCCCTTATGTACGCAGTTATTCGGCTTGGTATTAATTGATAGATTTGGCAGATGTGCTCCTGTGAAGTATCGTGCCAAATTCTGTCCAATTATTGCGTTGGTAAAATCCCGAGATGGTTGTAGGACCCTTTTTATGATGCTCCAAACATCCTCAGTGGAAGAGAGATCTGGGGACAGAGTTCAACCTCAATTCACTGAACCCCCTATTAAGGGTATTTGAAGTCATTGAAGTACCAGTTGCACGTAGGATCAACGATTATGATGAATTGGTGCTTGATTTCATCAAAACCTGTATATATGAGAATTTGTCTCTAGTTTGCATTACTTCTTCTTGGTGCGTCCCTTTTTTTGTTATAGAGTGTAATTTTTATTAATTTCACAAACATTCGTTAAAAATAATTCTCATTATGTACATTTATATGAAATTTTGTTCTATACTACCATATTAAAATTTAGGAAGAAATGGAATGACAGTGCCACCTACTGGGCAATTGATTCCCAAATGTAATCTACACCAGTTTAGTTTAAAGTCCAACTAAATACCAAGTTTGGTTAAATTTTGTTCATTTGGTTCATGTGACAACATCCACAAAATTTAAGATACGCACAGAAAGGCAGACAGACATTTTCTAAAGTAGTCAAATCATGTTCAAGAGACCTTAAAACATGTAAATACATCAAAAACTACAGGTTGATAATTTTCACAAATCCAATACTTTCTTCTTAATGCATATAGAAGAACGTAAAAAAACAGAAACCAAGGAGAAAATGTTTTTTATAAAAACTTATAAAATGTAAACTAAAAAGTTGTATAATTACATTAGAAAAATGTTTTGTTTATAAAATTTTACAATATGGAAGCATAATTGTTTAGTTTCATTGTTAAATTTAAAAATAACATAAAATCGTTAAAACTTTAAAACCCTTAAAATTTTTAATAATTTTTTTTTTTTTTTTTTTTTGCTCCACACAGTCGTCCTGAGGTATGTTACGCAACAGCGTGAAACCTACAGAAATAGAGGAAAGGTGGAACACCATACTGAAGAAGAAGGTGAAGAAACCGGCAATAGCCTATCTCCCAACTAGGGGTCACATTTATGCAGAAAAATCAATGGGTATTTTAAACGAATTCTTAAATAAATGACTAATTTAAACCACAATCTGTGGGTAATTTTGACACAAGAATTTGTTGCGACAAAATAAGTGGTCCCATTTATTCATTTATTTATTTATTAAAGCCAACAGGAGTTTATGCAATCATACTTTTTCTTCCTTTCACATCACAGCTTCATCCAAAGCGTACTAAATCTCTCTCTTAAAGATTCCTCAGAATCTCCTAAGATAACTTATTTATGAAACTTACTTCAAACTTCAAAATTGTCTCAAAGTTTTTTTTTTATACATAAAAATCGTAGAATGAGAAAGGAAAACTTTAAAGTTCACATAAAGAAATTTCTGAATAACTTATCCTGTAAAAAAGAAAAAAAAAAAAAAAGAAGATCCACATTTTTAAAATCTGACATATATTTTTAAAAGGCATTGGGCCTTTTTCACACACTTTATTTCAACCACAGCGTGATAACTGCCTAACATACCAATGTTATTCCACAGCCTCCTAAACTAGATGCCTGTCGCATAACTCGAAAACTTGGCAACAGTTGAAGCGGTAGACAGTGCCACCTGGTACGAATTCCACGACTTTTTTATTCAACAGCCACCAAAAATTTTTAAAAGTGGGATATAATATACATAAAAGGAGAATAGAATGGAAGAAACATCGATTATATATATCATATATCACTTCTTAAAATTATTGGTGAAAGTTGAATAAAAAAAGTCGCACAATCTGTACCAGGTCGTGGCGCTGTCTACCGCTTCAACTGTTGCCAAGTTTCCAAGCTATGTGACAGGCATCTAGTTTAGGAGGCTATGGTTATTCTATGGGAAATTTTGTTTACTTACAACTTCATTAACTAATATATACTTCTAAATTCTGTTTTCATATTTAGGAAATTCCCAACAGTTAAATTCACGGACTTTTTTAATTTTTAATGTTTTATTTCTAAACTGTAAAATACGAATTTTCAATATGTGAAATTTTTCATTTTATAGTTTCAAAATAAAATATTAAAAAGTTTTAAAAAATCCATTTTTAAAAAACGTCCATCAATTTAACAGTTGTGAATTTTCTGAATGTAAAAACAGAATTTAAAGTATGTATTACTATTATTTAATGATCTATAAGTAAACAAAGTTTCCCATAGAATAACATAGATTTGGGCTTCCAGCTACGGTAATTGAAGTTGGCCATTAAGATGACTATGTGGTAAAGTCAAAACTGTTAATAAAAATAATTTTATTGGTTTTAAAGTTTTAACTTTAGAGATTTTAATTGTAAATAATTTTTAGTAACATTAGTTGTCGCTAATCTTAAAACTAGTATGTTTTGGCCACCACAAGACTTTCTTCTATATTTTCCTATATTAATTCACTAAGTGCAAATAATTTATTAAAACTATTATTTATTAAAATTATCTAACAGGATGAATGCAAACGATTTTCATCATGGAGAAAACTAACACTAAATATCTAAAGAAAGGTAATTTTATTGTCTATAAATAGCATCTTAAAAATTGCATTTTTATAATGGTTATCTTTATCTCACATATAAGGTTTCGTACAGTTATATGCCATAGAAGTTGAGATATAGCCTTCCCATTAACGAGGAAAATTGCAGCATAGCAGCGCTACCAATTGGCCAATAAGCATCCAAATTGAATCAGCATAATGTCTCAGAATGGCCTTCTCACATACAAAGTTTTGTTTGATGGTACGCAATAGAACCTGAGATATAGCCTTCCCTTAAATAGCGGAAACTGTTGTGTAGCAGCGCCATCTGTTGAGCGGCTGACACCAAAAGTAGCCTTCCCGTTATTGAGGAATTTTGCAGTATAGCAGTACCACCTATGGGCCAATAAGCATCCAAACTGAATCAGCATAATGTCTCATAATGGCCTTCTCACATATAGAGTTTTGTTTGATGATACAAAATAGAATCTGAGATATAGCCTTTCCTTAACTTGCAGAAATTGGTGTGTAACAGTGCCACCTGTTGAGCAGTTGACGCCAAAAGTTGACAGACACTAATTTACGACAAAATGCATCTACATATAAATTTATATGCATTAGTTCCTGAGATATAGCCTTCCTTAAACAGATGAAATCGTTATATAGCAGCGCCACTTTTTGGCCAATAAGCATTCAAATTGAATCAGCATAATGTCTCATAATGGCCTTCTCACATATCAAGTTTTGCTTGATTATACGCAATAGAACCTGAGATATAGCCTCCTATTAAATAACGGAAATCGCTGTATAGCAGCACCACCTGTTGAGCGGTTGACACCAAAAGTTGACAGGCACTAATTTAGGTCAAGATGCCTCTACATATACATTTATATACAATTCTGAGCAGTAGTTCCGGAGATACAGTCGTCACAAAACTTTTGTCACACACACACACACACACATGTTCCCCTTAGAGGGAAAATGCGGACGGTGTGTGTAAACCGCCAAATTGCGGACATGCTTAAATTAATTATCTATCGTTATGAAATTTCATATTTTCTTTTAAAAATAAACAGTTAAACGTATGTTACCTTCATTTTTTCAAAATTTAAAAAATTTCGAATGCTTATTTTTGCAAGGTAAATGCGGACCTCATATACACAAGCATATATGCCGGAAATTGAGGACATCACACTTTTGCGATAGTTTTGATTTCTTTTTTGTGTGTGTGTGTGTAATTTTCTACTGTATTTTAATACAAGAAAATATTGTATTCGTAAAAATTTTGAGCTACCGGTTTTCGATGGATTACTACGTTTTAAGAAATCCAAAACCTTATTGGAAAGATTTAGTAAATCTGTTTATCCGTATATGTGTGTGTGATAGAAATTTTTTGCAAACTATATCTCAGGCAGAATTTCAAATAAATTTATATATAGTATAAATTAGTGCCTATCAACTTTTCGTGCAAATCGCTTAATTTTTTGGCGCTGCCATAATGCGATTTCTCCCATTTAAGAAAAGCTACATTTCAGGTTCTATTGTGTATAATTAATAAAAACGTGATATGTGAGAGGAACTGTATGGAAAATTATGCTTAATCAATTTGGGTGCATATTGGGTGATAGGTGGCGTTGCTATGCTGCCATTTCCTCCGGCACTGACATGCTGCATTTTTCTTCGTGGACTCGAAAGCTGTATCAGAAATTCTATTGTATATAATTGCACAAAACTTGCTATATAAGTGGGCCGTTACGAAACAGTATGCTGATTCAATTTGGGTGCATATCGGCGCCGACAGATGGTGCTGCTAATACTCACCATCAATGATTTTACGTATGCTTGTATCTCAGCATCTGTTGATTAAAATTTAACCGAATTCCATACTCCATATGTAAAATATTTATAATTAGAAGCTATGATTAAACTTTTGTGCAAGTTCAATAGTAAATAGTGCTGTTATAAAGTATGATTTAGAAGAACGTCTTATGATGTACTTTTTGTTTGTTTCAGTAGCGAATTATTATACTTCCCTAGGCGCAATGGACCGTATGTCCCTTCATACTATCGTGCATTTTATTTTATGTTTTATTCCATTTTCAAATTATTAAAAGATTTAAAAAAAAAAAAAAAAAAAAAAAAAAAAAACCTTAAGCGATATTTATTATTACTTTAATTCATATTTTATGGTAAAAATATTCTAGCTAGGTTAAGCTTCTTTTAGATGAATTATTTCATAAGCATTGGAATAGTTCTTGGAATAAGTATTTACATGATACTGGTCCAAATCTCATTTGAGGTAACTAAATTCTAATTATTATTCCTGCCCGTATTCACCACAAAACTAAGATCAAATTTATTTCTTGTACTGCATTAATAAATCATGACTTTTTATTTTTTACATTTTTATTTATTTATTTTTTTAAATATGGACGTATGATGAACACGTGAAATATGAAATATGACATACCTCTGAAAATTCCAACGTCTGTTGAAGAACAGCGGTAAATGGGACATGTTACTTACACCTGAAAATGCAGACACATTATAGAACATGAAAATGCGGATATGTGATGATATATACCTGAAAATGCAGACATACGTCAACACTTACGTCATATACCTGCAAATGCGGATATGAGTAACACACTCGAAAATGCGAACGTTCATAACACACCTGAAAATGCGGACGTCCAAAACACACCTGAAAGTGCGGACGTCCAAAACACACCTGAAAGTGCGGACGTCCGAAACACACCTGAAAGTGCGGACGTCCGAAACACACCTGAAAGTGCGGACCTCCGAAACACACCTGAAAGTGCGGACCTCCGAAACACACCTGAAAGTGCGGACGTCCGAAACACACCTGAAAGTGCGGACGTCCGAAACACACCTGTAAGTGCGGACCTCCAAAACACACCTGAAACTGCAGACGTCCGAAACACACCTGAAAATGCGGACTTCCTGCATATCCCGGAGAATGCAGACTTAGCACATGCAACTGAAATATACATATAATGCAGCATTACTTAAGAATACAATATGAGATATGAGATAATATATAACAAATTCGAAAAATGTACAACAGAACATAATAACAACTAGAAGAAGGAGCAGAGTGCACCACGTCTTAAGACGGGTGGATCGGATTAAACCCGTTTGATGGGGCCCATCTTTCCCCAAATCCATTGCAAGATCATATGATAACATAGAAAAAAAAAAAGTTAAAATGTAGATAATAATTTCTGCAAAAAAATTAAAAATTAATACATATAAAAAAATTAATAAATTTACTAAAATTAAAATTATTCAGCAAGCAAGTTTAATTTTTCAGACAATATATTAATCTAGGTCGAAATCATGTTACAGTAATAAGCAATCATATATAGTTATAAGCTTTAACAATTTTGTTATTAAAATTATTTAAATAGTCTCGTATAATACAAATAAGAGTGGGTTATGATTTACGAAGTATTTTCTTCAATTCCATTAAGCATATTATATCCATAATCTAAAAAAAAAAAAAAAAAAAAAAAAAAAAAAAAAACGTTGTTCATACAATGGGATGTTGGCCAATGAATTTAAATTATATCCACTATACAAAATTAAGATTATATCATTCATAGAAATCCAGTATGCTATATATATATATATAATTTACCATTACAATGATCAAGCATCAGGAAAGAAAACTTGGATTAATAAAAAAAAACAACGACGTATGGAGCTGTAGCCTTATACAAGTCAAAAGGTACCAATAGTTATTTTAAATCATAATATATATTTATATGATTTGATTCATTCAAAGTTGGTTTATAAGTATCAACAATTACATATATATATATATATATATTTTTTTTTTTTTTTTTCACCTAATAATATATATATATATATAATCCATCTTAGCTTTCATTTTCAGAAGTTTGGAGCAAAGTTTGGTTTTAGTAAAACATGTTTAACTCGCTCTACCTGTCTTAAGATGTGGTGGACTCTGCATCTTCATATTATGATTTTAGTTTCATTTGTTTAGATATTGCTCTTATTTCACATAGTTTTCAGTTCTTATATTAACCCCTTAACTATTCGGTCGTATATATACGTCTTGCGTTCCGATCCTTTGTGTTACACTGCTACCAGTGAAACTAGTGACACTTTTTTGGAATGCAATTAAATGAGCATGACATTGTTTTCGAAGGGTTTACTTATTTCAGAGAAGGTGAAGAGTGGAAGGAATCGGATGGATGGATGGTTGGGTTTTACGTCGCACTAGTGCTGCGCAGAGGGGCAATTGGCGACGGTCTGGGACAGACCCCTAGTGGTGGTCCAGAGACATGCCATCACAATTTTGATCCTCCACGGAAGGGATGGCTCTCCCGCTTCGGTGACCCCCAGAGGTATAATTGTTGATGGGAACGTGGAGGACATTGCGGTCACGACAGATTTTACGTGCACCAGCCACCATTAGTGTACACGACTGCCTGTGGCCGGCTCGAGTACCGAACCCGCAATCTTCCAATTACGAGGCCGGCGCTCTATCGACTGGGTTACCGCGGTCCGTGCGAGGAATCGGAAAGAGAATGTTTCGGGAACAATAAACAGATAACTACACGCACCTGTGTGAAAAATGGTGACACTGGGAAGCTAATCTTGCAATTTTTCGTCAGCAGGTAAAGGGTTAAATATATGTGTTCATTTCTTATGTCAAATATATATATATATATACATGTATATATATATATATATATATATATATATATATATATATATATATATAATGGGAAATTTTCCATCCCGGTAACTTCCAAAATAATGAATAAAATCGAGCCAAACTTATATAGTGCACTTATATGGCCGCACGGCAACTGGTAGGCCCGAATAATTTTAAAGATATCAACAATGGGCTCTTCCCAGTTTCGTATGCCCAATCATGTGATATAGGAAAACAAAGAAGCAAATTCAATTATATATTATTTTTTTTTTTTTTTTGAATTTTACATATTTTTGAATCGAGCCGGGCCTGATTTTATCGCTTTTTGTCCGGGCCGGGCCGTACACTAGCAAAAAAGAAACGGGCCGGACCTGGGCCGAATTTTTCTATTTCATACCGGGCTGTGCAGACCTCTAATGTCACTAGATTCTGTTGCTGATTTTGCAAGAGTGTCTGCTAGTTGATTTCCTACGACCCCCTTAGGGGCAGAAACATAGACCTTATATAGATAGACTACGCCACCAATAGGACTTCCCATTATACTGAGGGCCGTATTCACCAAACTTCACTGATCGAGGATTAAACCATGGATCAGAAAATTCGAGAATCAAAGCTATTGCATATGACATCGGAGCTAAGGATATAAAGCATATCATTCATATATATTAGTACAGAAATGAATCAATAAGCTGGAGCTCTTAATGGTCTCTTCCACTGAAAAAGGAACAACCTGAGAAATAGCGTCGCTTCTTTTCTAAAAATAATTAGCGGCGCACACTACATGCAATTTTTAATTTATTTATATTTTTAAATTGATAAATAATTTAAGAAAAAAATAATTGTTAAATTTAACTATTTTTTTTTTTCTTTAAAGACATATATGCTATAAAAAAAAAACATTATAAAGGAAAAGACAGAAAAATTATGTTTAAAAAAATAAAATAAAATAAATGTAAATATCTCCCGACGGGGACTTTTTCCTTTCCTTTCGTTCTTTCTTTTTCTTTCTTTTTTTTTCTTTTTTTTTCTTTTTCTTTATAGATGAATAATGTAAGAAAAATAATCATTAAATTTAACTAGGGTTTTTATTTTTCTCTTTTCTTTTCTTTATGGGTAGGGAAATATTATGAGACCAAGTATCACATGAAGAACTATAAAAAATGAATAAAGTTGAAGAAAAGAAATATATAAGCAACTTGATATTGAAACATTCAAATTCATTACTTTTCAAGAGCAGTGGATGAATGTTGTATGCAAATTAGGTAATCTTTCAGTCATGCTGTATGCAAACTGCTAAAAATTTACAGCATGCAATGCCCGAAGTCACCTAAAAGGCTTGAAAATAATTTCAAATATGTATATATATATATATACTCTGCTGAAAGACATTAACAAGGAAAAGGGAAGAGGAATTATTCATTTGAAAGGAAGAAGATCATGTTAAAGTATAGAAATTTAGTACCTGGTTAATTATGTATAATTTAATTTAAATAGCAACTAACTATCTAGGTAAGTTTGAAGTTAAATTAAATAGAAAAATCAATAAGTAAAATTTATTCTTTCAAAAATCAAAATTATTTATTTCAATAATTTACAACAAGTCTTCATAAGTAATTTTAATTTAATGAAATTTTATTCTTATTGGTTTTTGTGGTTTCAGGGGTCTGCAATCTTCTGTTGCTCGGCTTTTACTACCTTTTAAAAAATTACTAATATACATAATATGTATATATATGATTAAATGTTTTAAATATATATATATATACATTCTTAAGAATGCATTGGTCATTAGAAATTATTGGGTTTTTATATCGGTTTACAATTTTTTCTTGGTAATTGTTCAAATTTAAAAGCAATGTTTTCATCTGGAAACTATTAATTTAAATTTAAACATAAGTATAATTAACAAATAAAAAGTGCGATGTGCTCTCGGAAATTATTGGTTTTTTACATCGATTTACAATTTTTTCTTGATAATTGTTCAAATTTAAAAGCAATGTTTTAATCTGGAAATTATTAATTTAAATTTAAATATAACAATAATAAAAAAAAAAGGTGCGATGTGAAAATTATTTCTCCTAAATTATTCATTTATTTAAATTATAATAATAAAAAATAAAAAAATAAAAACACTTTTTTTAGTTAAAAAAAAAAAAAAAAAATATTAATAGAATATTTATTTTACATGTCAATAATAACTAAATTAAAGCAAACGGGCACTGTTTTCTGCTAGAAACACGATATCAAATATTAAATTTAAATTTAAACATCAACAAAATAAATGAATTAATAAAAATAAATGAAATGTAAAAATTATTTTCCCTTAAGTTATTTATTTATTTAAATGATAAAGTAAAATGATAATTTTTTTAAGTTAAAATTCTTTAATGATTCAACAACGAAAAATTTATTTTTAAATTTAATAATTATTTTCTCGTAAATTATGCTTTTATTTTTATTTAAAAAAAATTAAAAAAATTTTAAATAAGAAAAATTAAATTTTTATTTTATTCATTTATTTGAATTAATATGAATTAAACAAAGCAACGAAAGATAGATAAAAAGTGCGATACAAAAATTATTTTCTCTTAAATTATTCATTTATTTAATAATAAAGTTATTTTTTTTTTAGTTGAAATAAAATATTTTAATAATTTAATAGACTATTTATTTTTACACATCAATAATAACACAATTAAAGCATGCGATCAGCGTTTTCTATTAGAAGTGTTTGTCAAATGATGTTAATTATGAATTTAAATAAAACATTAATCCCTCCCCCCACAAAGATATAAAAATTACTTTCCCTTTAATAACAAAGAAAAATTAAAAGAGTGTTTTATTTTTAGGTGGAATATATGATTTGAATCATTTTACAAAAAATTCTATTTTTAAATTTAATAATTATTTTTTTCTAAATTATTCTTTTATAAAAAAAAAAAAAAAAAAAAAAAAAAAAAAAAAAAAAACTTTTTTTTTTTTCTTTTTTACTTGAAATTATAATATATTTCGAACTTTTTGTTGTAAACAAATCTGACACGCGTGATCAAAAACGCTTCCTTCGTTCTCGTTGGATGTCTCTGTCGCTTCCATAGACTGGTGCGGATGGAAAAGGGTGAAAAGACAAGTTGCTTGCGTCGCATCCACGATTCCAGAGACATGCCGCGTATGTCGCTGTCGCTTGCCTCTTTGGTGTGCAGCCTGCCTAAAACAGGTGTTTCTTCTTTTGCTCCAAACCCACCTTATTCATTTATTATCCTGACAACACGCTATAGGAGTATAAAGTACGGGAAACGCCTGTATGCAATTAGACAATTTCTTAGAAATAAAGTTTAACAGAGTAGTAAATGTTAGAATACCAATCCGAGATATGGAGTCCTTTGGAGTAAAGCAAATCTAAGGTTACATTACAGAGATGAACCTTGGAACGTTATGCGGTCAAAAAAAGAGGGTCCCGGGAAAAAGTGCACGAAAGAAAGAAAGGGCACCAGGAAAAAATACACTTTTTCGCAAGAACAATAAATATCAAATAATGAATTTAAAGAATAACTTTCACATTACATATTTAGAAATTTCAATTAAATTGGTACAACATTCCTAGTATATACCTGGGGGGAAGGAGAGAGGGTAGAGGCAGATTGAAAGAAAATAATTGTTTTTAAATCATCTACAGATTTTAATGAAACTTCATATAACAGTTACTTACTATTTATGAAAAAATTACAGTGTCGCAGACACTTGGGGGCTGAGGGGTAGCAAGGGAAAATTAATTATTTCTCTTAAATTAAATTATATATTTTTTAACATAATCTCATTATATTTATATCATACTTTTTTATGAAAATCCCATTGAGTGTTATATATAATCACAATGAGTGTTATGCGTGTGTGTGTGTGTGGGGGGGGGGGGGGGGGGGGTGCCCCAGAAAAAAAAAAATGGTAAAAGGAAAAAATGGTATCCTTAAACATCAGAAACTTCCTATAAATATAGTAATAAGTATCATTTTTGTATATATGTCGTTTCGTATATATATTAGTAGAGGAAAAATTCCTTTTAGACCAATTTTCGATCTTTTGAACACAGCATCCACCCCTTTCCACACCTTCAAATAAAAAAATAATGATATTTTCTACTTTCTTACTGCTTTGTATATCCCCTCCTTGCCCTGCCCTCCAAATATTTGTTCACTTACTTTAACTTATTTTTTTATTAATTGGCGTGGGAAGGGATTTTAGCATATATTAAATAAATACAGCAAACTTTTAGAAAATTATTACATTTTAAAAACAGTAAATATTAATTTTCTTTTGTATAGATTACTCTAATTAGTATTAAATTTATTAACATTTACCATAAAAGAAAATAATCTAATAATATTTTTGTTTTGTTTTCAAAGTAGAAAGTATTGGATTCGTAAAAATTTTCTACTTCCAGGTTGCCAACGGAATTACAGATTTTGAGATGACGTGACCATAATTTCATCATTAAAACTAGTATGAGGTGATCACCACAAATCTTTCTTCTACAGTTTCCTATACAGTTTCACTCACTACAAATAATTTATAAAAATATTTTCCATGATGAATGTTGACTATTTTCCTCCCAGAGAAGTATAATATTAATTGTCGAAAAAAGTCAATTTTTCACAAGGTATATATAATATATATATATACTCTTAAAAATGAAAAACATCGATAATTTTTTATTTAATTATTACAGATCTATAATTCAATCATCGTTTTTAAAGGTATTCACGAGTTCTTTTGAAAGATACCCATATTTAAAATTTTCACACTCCAAGGGTTTCCCTGAGTGGTGTAGGAGTGTGTGTATGTGGGGGGGGGGGGGGGGGGAGAATGATGCCCGTGCACATGCAAAAACTTTTCCTGTTTGAATATTGCTATCATAAATATTTATATATTTTTTAAATTTTCATAATGAAAAGTTAGAAACAAATTTCCTTATTTATGTACGTTTATACAGAATTTTGTCTTATACAGCTATATTAAATTAAAAATAAATAAATAAATAAATAAAAATTATGGCAGCATCGCTTTTTGTGCAATTTATCCCCAAATGTAATCAGCTTTGATTTATATCTAGGTCCAATAATATATAAAGTTTTATTAAATTCCGTCCACTGGACCTATAGAGAGAAACCTCTTCAAGGGTCTTTCTAAGGTGTTCTATGCATATTTACGCGAGTTTCAGGAAAAAACATGGAAAACTGCTAATGGCTAGGTCGATGAATGTGAGCTGAGATCAAATCCTGCATTTTTCATTTACCAGATTTTAGTGCAGAACTCCTCGGCCACTTGCTGCCAGGGAGGTGGAGGGAAAGAAAGAGATTGTTTTTATATCACTTTCTTCTGACCCTCTTTTATATTTAGAGTATTTTTTCACATAGTTTGATGATAATTATATAAAACTATATAGAAATCAGTCAAACAAATATATAAAGCACCCCCCCCCTCCCCACCTCCAATTCTTTCTTATATATCTAACAATCTCTTTCTTTTTTTTCTTTCTTTCTTTCTACACAATGTTTCATTTAAGCAGGGGGGGGGGGGAATGCAAAATATATTTTTTTATATTCCTTGTCAGCCTTACCTCTTAAACTTCACTTTGGAGCGATTTTTCTGATTTCGTTAAAATTAGTAAAACTTAATATAAAATAAAAATCATTCTTTTCCATTCTGCCCCTCCAGCCTTATCTCTCCTAAACATATTTAGCCCATAATGAACTTTTTCTTTCTGAATTAGTAAGTAATGATTGCACGTACACAGTTTGATAGAAATCGCAAAATAAAGTAAAAAAAAAAAAAAAAAAAAAAATCCATTTCCTACCTGTTCCTCCCCAAGACCCTTCCATATAAATTTAGTTATCACAATGTATTTTGTAAATTACTACGTAAAAATTATACAAAATTTGATTGAAATTTAAAAAAAAAAAAAAAAAAAAACTTTTTCTTCGAGCACCTCCCTCCCTCCTACCCTACTCCCCAAGTATACTATAATTCTACTGTGTTTTCTGTCAGTTGATATATTTTTTTTTTTTTTTTTTTTTTTTTTTTTGCCTATGCTCTCTTAAACCCAGATATATATAACACAGATACTATACTTTTTCCTTATTTTGAAAAGTTTTTTAGAAATTGGAAACAGGTAGTGAACTCTGAGAAAGGAATCTTTTTTACACTATGTTTATGGGAAAGAGATGTTATTAAAAGACTATGTAAAAATACATCCCCTTAAAAAATTAAATAATCTTAAAAAAATTAAACTCATTTCTAAATATTGGGCATATCCAACTGAAAATGGTTGTTGTACAGTAACTACTTCTATAGTAGAAAATGATATATTTTTCTCTGCTTAATTATATTTATTGATTATCAGTCTAAATGTTTGTTGTTTAATTTATCGCAATGTTTAAAAAGTTTAATGCTGTCCCCTACATTAATATTGTATCGTGCATAATACTATTAAATTATTTTTACTTCAGTAAATGAAAACAGAAATAGATGATGTTGGGTAATTTTTTTTCTCCCCATCTTAAATGTCTTTAAATTCACTGTCGTAATCTTTGAGTTTTTGATGAAGTGATAGTGATTTTACATGATCTCATATATTGATGTCTCAGAAACAACCCAGTTTTTATTACCCTGTTGCTGTGATTGCCTTTAATAAAGACAGAGCAGTTTTTGAATAATACAATAATAGTTTTCAGTATTAGTTTTCAGTATTAATTTTTGTGTCAATTTTTCCAGTATCTTTTGTTGTATAACGCTTCATTTCCAAATGTAATTATTTATTCCTGAATTCAGTCTTCCTTCCTGGTATTTAATACTTATTTATAATCAGAGCCTGATTATGGCCTGTTGGGGCCCAAGGCCCAAGACGATTTTGGTGCCCCCCTCTCTCCAACAAAATAAAGCAAATTTCTCGAAAGAAATATTTTATTTCTGCAGGAAATTTGAATGGTGGTAACAAAGTTAAAGCTTCGCCTTCATAAGAAATTAGTTTTAACTTTTTTTTGCAACGAGATCTCAAATCATTATGATTATTTTTTAAGGAATATCACTCTTCTATAACTGTTGGAATTCACTTGCATAGAATTGCAATTATTTATTATTTTTTTAAAAAGAAAATCTTTGCCAAAAGTAGCATTTTAATTTTTAAAAATTATTTTGGTGCCCTTAGATAGAGGGGCCCTAGGCCAAGGCCTAGTGGGCCTGTGCGATAATCAGGCCCTGTTTATAATGATATGTTATTATTATTATATCTGGAAACTGTTTCAAACATTTCAAAGGAATAAATAAAAATATCAGATGAATAAATGAATATATGTATATTTCATTCTGAAAACTTATGAAGTATAAAACAACTTTGAAATGAAGTATAAAACAACTTTATTATTAATATACGACATGTAAAATTTATGGATGTAAATAATGATTTCAGCTTTAAAATGGTGGTTATAAATGTAGTTGATAAGTAACACAAGTTTAAATTAATATCACTGATTTTTTTTTTTTTTTTTTAGGTATGAAGATTTTAATATAATAGTTAAAGTATAGTATGGGTGTTTTTAAATATTATAAAATCTCACTTAATACAATTGTTGAAATCTTTAAAATTATTCAACTTGTAAATAGTCTCAAATCTTCTTTTCACCAAAAAATCGAGTTTTTTATATTATAGCCAAATGGTTACTAAGTTAATTAATCAAATCTTTCGAGTATTTCTCGTTAATTATTTTTTTTTCTTGCTTATTATCATTATTAATATACATTTTACTGATGTAGACAATTTTAAATTAAATTAAACGAAAACTTGTATAAGAAAAGGGGGGAAATTGCTTTTGAAATTCCGACAATATTTTTTTTTTTTTTCAGATTTCAGGATATTTTCTCCATTCTGATTCACTGTGTGTGTACACCTTCGAGGAGAAATACTCTCTCTCTCCGTATCTCTCCTCTAAGGTGTACACAGAAAAAGATAATTTTCCGAAGGGGGTTTATGAATGAGTTTTGAATTTGACCTTGGCCACTCTTTGTTTGGTCCAACAAACATCTGTTGCAACACGAGTATGGTTGAGGCGGGAAGAGATACAATATTATCTTGAGGAACGATGTATACTGTAAATGAAATGACAAATACTTCACATGTACGCACTCGAAAAAAAAAGTATACAATATTATATACTATGAAGCATCGTTTATGCAATTTTCAAGGGACCTTTCGTAAATAAATAAATAAATTAATTAAATAATAAAATAAAAAAATGTACAACTTACATTTTTTTTTAACACACTATTACATAATAAAGAGCCATATAAAAAATCTAATACATTGCATGGTTTTCTTTTCATTTGTTCACTAAATTACTTTTTAAATAAGATTTTAAACGACTTAAAAAGATAAAATAAAAATAGTAATTTTTTTACTGATAAATTTCTATTTTATACACACATAGATATTAAAAGTATAGAAAATCGGAGAAAAAAAAATATATACCTTTAATTCGAATTTAAACTCCGTGGATTGTCATTTATTCATTAAACCTATCTTCATTAAATTAATACATTATTCTCTTGATTGAATATGTATAAACAACAGTTAATTATATTATTCTTAAAGATTTTAACGTTTGGGAAAGGGGTGTTGGCAATGCTGAATATGATGCAAAGCATAATTTATCGAATTTAATTCAAAAAATATTTCCTCGTACGTCGAACGACATAAAATATTTCCTGAAAGTTTCAACATTATTTATATTAATTCCCCTTCGAAAGATGAGTAAATTAATTTATCGCTATCGCCTTCTTCGCTATAAATAACTTGAAAAAAAATTTCAACTATTTCATCAATCGTACATAATTTGGATAAATAAAAATAAGAAAAATATGGATGTGTGCTTCAATATTTTTTTTTTTTTTTTTGCCGACTGTACGTTATTACCCTTTCGAAACTGAAAAAGCGTACAGTGCCGGATATGTACCTTTCCTTTTATTTAGCTGGCCATATCACTATACATGTTTAAAAGAAAAATTAAGTTTAATTTACGAGAAAATAAATAACTCTAACTTCGAAATATTATGATTTGAAAAATTACAAATTTTGAACATGTGATGAAGTTTTCAAAATTAAAACCAAATGTTGGTGGGGGGGGGGGAGTTCTTGAAAGTATTGTAAGATATATTTTAAAACTGGTCCAACCATTTTACGACTATCCGTGTTTGAGATATTTTCTATACAGTATAACTAACTAACAAATTGACAAAGCTACCGACGAATACAATATCGATTTTGTAATTATTTTTTAAATTTCCTCATATTTCAAAACTTTTAAAAACGTCCAAAACCGAAGTCGAATATTTTCCCGAATATGATTTCCCCGCAATATGATGGGAAACTAATACTTATGTTCTCGTTGCAAATTATTAAGAAATAATAAGAAAGAAAGAAAGAAAGAAAATAAATAAATACAAAAGTAAAATAAATATCAAGTAAAATAAAATAAAAATAAGTTTACCAATCAGTTACACATAAAAAAAAAAAATAAATAAATAAATAAAAAATGTACCACTGTTGAATTTTATTATTCTATATGCATTTCAGTAATTCAAAATAACTTAAATTTACATAGGGGTTTTATAATCTTAAAATTGAAATTGTAAACTATTCGTGAATGGACGGTAAATCATTTTAGCTTACTCGTTATTTTTTGTTATTATTGTAATATTTTTATTTTGCTATTATTGTTCCTCTTTAGCGGGACGCGGACAAAATCTCATGCGGACAAAATCAATTCCGGACAAAAGCCCCACATATTTGAAATGCTTAAAATATATTTCAAATCAAAAGTTTTTGCAACATATTTACAAAATATATTAAAAAATATATTAAATACATTCAAGGGAACATCCTCACTTCAAAAAAAAAAAAAAAAAAAAGTGTGTGTGTGTGTGGGGGGGGGGGGGGGGGGGGGTTTAGCAAAATGTCATTGTATCTTTATGTCCCTTTATATCTCAATGGAAGTTCTTACTTTAAAATGTAAAAACATCAATACCTGAAATTTAATTTTAAGAACTGATTTATTAAATCTATTATGGGAAAAAAATAAAAATAAATAAATAAAGGACATCTCCCGAAGATTTTTGCTTGAAAAAAATAACAAATAAAAATACAAAAAATAAATAAACAAATAAATAAATAAATAAAATAAACAAGAGGTGAGAAACGACCGAAAAAAAGATCACTGTGTCGTTGGAGAGATGAAGTGGGTCCTCTTCATGTTTTTCAGTGAAGATTGCTTTAAGACAACATTTAGGGGGGTGGTAACAAATTAACCAAAATCAATAATATTTGGGATCACACTGTATCGTTAACTGAACGAAATGACCTATAACTTTAGGATATGTTAACATAGACCCCGTAATATTTATGAACGAATCTATGTGACGATAGCATGTTAAACAAAGAAGATATAAGCATTTATTTTGAAGCCCAAGAAAAAAAAAAAATAAGAAAAATAAGAAACATAATACAGTGAAACTTGAATAATTCGAACTTGTTTAATTCAAAATTCTGGATAATCCGTACTTTTTACTTGGTCCCTTGAATTTTATGTTAAAATAATGTTGAAAAATCGTGGATAATTCGAATTTTATTTTGGATAATTCAAAATTTTCATACGATTACCTTTAAAAAATTTCACTAAAATTTGTTCCCGAGATGTTTCTCAGCTAAAGTGCATTATATAGTCTTTCAAAAGAAGGATAAGGAAATACAAGAGAAACCCCTAGCTAGTGTATCAGAAGATATGCTGAATATACATGAACTTCGAGGATTTTTACTTTCTTCTATCTTCAATAGAAGAAAGTATTGGATTCGTAAAAATTTTCGATTTCGGATTTTTGATGGATTTACACGTTTTGAGAGCTGTAGAACACGATTTTACCATTTTTAGAAAATGTCTGTCTGTCTCTGTGTGTGTGTGTGACAAAATTTTGTGGCAACTGTATCTCTGGAACTACTGCACAGAATTTCATACAAATTGGTATGTAGTTGCAGCTTGACATAAATTAGTGCCTATCAACTTTTGGTAAAAATCGTCTTACAGGTTGCGTTGCCATCCCGCTTTTTCTAAATTTTTAACAGGGTGATATAGGGCAAAAATTTTCAAGATGGGTATCTTTCGAAAGGTCTCGTCAGTACCTTTAAAACGAATAGTTGAACTATAAATCTGTGATAATTTAAAACAAAGTTATCGATTTTTTTTACTTTTTACGAAAAAAAACTTAGAAATTTTTTTTTTTTTTTTTTTTTTTTTTCC
This sequence comes from Salticus scenicus, assembly GCA_963930645.1. Classification (NCBI taxonomy): domain Eukaryota; kingdom Metazoa; phylum Arthropoda; class Arachnida; order Araneae; family Salticidae; genus Salticus; species Salticus scenicus. Next base: position 24,459,680 of record OZ005660.1, read on the forward strand.
TCTCCCCTTAATTTTATCGAACTCCCACGGTTTCCGTGTTCTGACAAACTTAAACTAATTTTTGCTTTTTTTCCCTAATTTTGTCAAAGTCCTACGGTTTCCGTGTCTTGACAAACTTTAACATATTTTTGCATTTTTCCCCTAATTTTGTCAAAGTCCCACGGTTTCCTTGTTTTGACAAACAAATTTTCACATTTTACCCAAAATTTTGTCAAAGTCCCACTTCTTTTTTTCCCTCTCCCCTTAATTCTATCAAACTCTCACGGTTTCCGTGAAGTAACAAATTTTTGCATTTTTCCCCCAATTTTGTCAAAGTCCCACGGTTTCCGTGTTTTGACAAACTTAGAATAATTTTCACATTTTACCCAAAATTTTGTCAAAGTCCAACTTTTTTTTTTTTTTTAATTATTGTTACTGAGTGAATTTGTACAGGAAAATATAGAAGAAAGTCTCGTGGTGGCCACAACATACTAGTTTGAATTGAAAGTCATGTCTAATTTAGTAGATTCTATTTTTGCATGAAGTCATATATGCTATGACACAAAGATTGTACTTAAAGAAGAAATAAAAAATATCTAACTATTTTTCAAAAAGTGTTGAATAATTAAGATCGTAAAAAATATTGATTTAATGAAGGGGGGGGGGGATTGTAGCAGTGTTCTAGATATAAAGTTTATGTGTTAAATCTTTGATCATAGAGTTTAAATTTTTTAATATATCTCTTGTTTTTGAAAAAATAGTATATGTAATTCGCTTTCAAATTATTCAATTCTATTTCCGATAAATTTTCGATTTCGATAATTGCCCAACTATCGTAAAACTGGTATCGTAAAAATCCGCAGATTGAGACTAATAGTCCTCAGTCCAAAAAAAAAAAAAAAAAAAAAAAAAACTTTAGAGTTATAGGAATTTATCCTCGTGGAGGTAACAAAATGAAATGTATTTCTACCTGAACGTGGTATAAAAATGTCACTTACGGCTGGGTTGCAATTTTTTTAAAGTATCAGTAAGTGTTACATATATTTCTTTAGTAGGAGGAAAGGGCAGCGAGAAAGTAGATTATTCTTTGTCTATCACTATGTTACTTATTTTCATATTGGGTTTAATTTCATTCGAGAGTGAACAAGAAGATCACTTTCTCACTTTACACCTAATTCAATTATTTTTAAATTTTCTAAATATAAAACTTATGAAACTATCAAATAATGTAACACATTCAACATTATTATTATTTTGTACATTATTAATTAAAAAAAGGAAATTTAATTTTAAAATTCAGTACGCAAACGGTAATTCTAAATTTTTACACATGTCAGATCTATCACGTTATATATTTATTTATTAAAAATTGAAAACTTGAAATAGATCAGATGAGAGTCTTGTTTATATAGATTAATATTTCTGAACAAGACCGTAGCCAGGATTTTTTTTCGGGAGGGGCCCATCACATTTCTAATACAAGGTCATTGAATATGATATAATAATATGCATACCCAACGAAAAAAACATACGCACACACAATCAAGGGCCTGATTAACATAGGGGCATATGGTGCCCCGGGCCCTGAGCAGCAAAGAGCCCTAAAACTGGCCCTAAAAATGCCCTTTTGCCTCTAAAAATGACAAAAGTGGTATCATAAAATGCAAAATTTTGTTATTTTAATTTCATATACAGGTATATATATGTACTTTTGCTGATTCCTGCACAGTACGAATGGTGGGGTGGATCCCACGAAAGTGTGTTTAACCCGGGCCTCACACGAAGTTAATCAGACCCTACACAAAAAGACCCTGATTAACTTCATGCGAGACCCGGGGCACACACAGTTTCGAGAGCCCGCCTCGTCTTCGTATTGTGCACCAATAAACACAGGTACATATATACCTGTTTATGGGAGTAATATGTCAGAATTTGCACTATATGATACCATTTTTAGGGCATAAAAGGCTAAATGGCATTTTCAGGGTGAATTATATGGCCCCTGCTCGTCAGGTCACATGTCTTACATGCCCCTGCTTTAATCAGGTCTTGCACACAAATCTTTCGTCTATATATTCCTATACAAATTCACTCAATACCAATCATTTCATTAAAACTTTTATTTATTAAAATTAATTTCCATGATGAATGCAGATGATTTGTTTCTAATAGAAATGTAACGCTTAATGTCCAAAGAAAGTCAATTTTATGTTCACTAATAATATCTTTAAAAATGTTTTTTGCCCTTTTTCGTTTTGTCAAAAATAATGGAAAAAAAATGAAAACTTAGATTCAAATTATCATACATTAATAGTTCAACTGTTAGTCTTAAAAATACTGACGAGTTCTTTTAAAAGATACTCATATCGGATAACTGTCCCCCTCCGGGGAGAGGGACTTCACCCTCGGGGAGAAGCGTTGCTCCTATGTGTCCAAATTTTTTTGCCTACTTGATTATTACCATGATAAATAATTCTTACTGTGTACATTTATAAGAAATTTTGTACTATACCGCCAAGTTAAAAGCTGAGAAAAATTCAGACGGCAACGCCACCTGTTGGACGATTTTCACCAAAAAGTGTTAGGCACTAATTTATGTCATGGTGCAGCTGCATATAAATGTATATGTAATTCTGCGCAGTGCAGTAGTTACTGAGATACAATTGGAACAAAATATTTGTCACACACAGACAGACATTTTCTAAAAATGGTCAAATCGTGTTCTGGAGCTCTCAAAACACGTAAATCCATGAAAAACCGGAAATCAAAAAAAAATTTCGAATCTAGTACTTTCTTCTATTGAATACAAAAAAAGTAAAAAGATTGAATTCGTGACGTAGGACAGTCCATTATAGCTTTGACAAAAGGTGGATGAAATTAAGCGAATTAATATAGCGAGATTATGGTTGAATGGATTTTACGGCGCTCTAGAGCTTAAATATAGAAAAGAAAGAACGTAATGTGAAATTTAATTAATTAATAGGTTTTATTAAATTATTTTTAAATACTTTTTTTTTTCAAGACAGCCTTGTTTGCCTGACATACTACACGAAATCAGTCTTTCACCATTATTTCGGGGGGGGGGGGGGGGGGGGGGGGGGGGTGGGGGGGGGCTTGGGCCCGTCGGCTCCCCCCCCCCTTGCCTACGGCCTTGTTTCTGAACTTCAAATGTGTTTCAATTTAGAGCAATTGAGTGATGAAGATGAATAACTTAAATCGTGTCTGTTAATTGTTATGTCTTTCACGCTATATTATTCCCTTATTAAGTGTGAATTATTTTTCTTAAATTAAAAATTATTTATTATTTATACGAAAGACATACAGATACACTAGCACACCAAAATCCATAAACGTAAATAAATATTTAGTAATTAAAATTGGACAAGAATGCAATTTAATGTCTAGTCCGTCACAAATAAAATTAATAACAACTAAGATTTAAAGTTTTAAAATTAAGGATTTATTGAATGAAAGTTTTCTCTCTCACCTTTTCTATTTATTTAAATTTGTTCAAAAATATATTAGCTCCAACAGTTCCAAGAGGGTTTTCTCTCAAAGCTGTTAGACGTGAGGTGCCATGCTCCATTCCAGGTCACGCTCGTCGGCTTATCCGTTTGGAGTTTTCTGTAGTTTTCTCCGAAAATTACATAAATACTAGTTAAACCACTTAGAAGGACCTCGCGGAAGGCACTTTCCTTGACCTGTTGGGGGATTTGTGCCAAACTTTGATAGATACAACTGCATTTAAATTGGTAGGGAATTCTATGCCGTAGTTCCTGAGTTATAGTCGCCACAAATTTTTGTCGCACACACACAATGAATTTAAAAAAAAAAAGCGTATTTGATGTTTTTATTCTATTCGAAATATTTTAATAAAACTTTAAGAAAAACACAATACACTTGTAATTATGTTTTTTGTAGGTATCTGCATACCCTGTGCGCGCGTGTGTGTGTGTGGGGGGGGGGGGGGGGGGGACTTGTAAGCAAAGAATGATTTCAATAAAAAAAAGTTATTGTTATCAGTAAAGCTAAATATATTATTAGATTCTGGTCATATACCATATCGACATTGAGAAAGTAATAGCTTCTTATATTTTCATCCATTATTTAGTAATATGTGAAGGGATGGGGCACAGCATAAATAATAATAATAATAATAATGCATATTAAAGAAAACATTTCTAATATATATATATATATATATATCATGTGGAAATCAGATTTGATTTTTCACTACTTTTTTAATTAATTTCCCAACCCATGAGCTTGATTAGTAGGGGGTATACATTATTTAAAATTCAATTCCTCTTTCTTAAATAATTTTACCGAAATGGGCTTTTGTCCTGAGATTTCGTCCGGGTGGATTTTGTCCGGAGTTGATTTTGTCCTGGGAGGATTTTGCCCAGGCTGTTATTATATAACTGTGGGTCACAACTGAAAAGCGGAACTATTTTACAGCTAGAGAAAAAAAAAAAAAAAAGAGAGAAAGAAAAAGCGTTTAATCTCAGCTAAATATTAAAATGTGTGTGAAATCTTTTTATATTTGGGTTAAATAAGCAATTATTTTACAGTAACTAACAAAAATTGGACGTTTTTCAGAGTTAATTTCTGAATCACATCACTTTGTCAAAAGTGAACAAAGTTCTTGCTTTTATGTCTGATTGCAGTAATTAGTGATATCCCCCCTTTCCTAACAGCATGATCATATCACTTACTTTTGACTTATTTTGTTTGATCCATGTTTTGCTATTATTATATTACTGTGGTTCACGGCTGAAAAGAGGAACTATTTCACAGCTAGCTAAAATTAACAAAAAGAATAAAGAAAAAAGAAAAAAAGAAAGGAAAAAAGAAAAGAAGGAAAAAAAGAAAAGAAAAGGAAAAAAGAAAGAAAGGAAATGGAAAGGAAAGGAAAGGAAAAAAAGAATATATCATTAAATCGGTAAAATGGTGATATAAAAAATCATTTTACTTTCCTCTGCCCCCCTCCCTCTTTAACCCCCCCCCCCTCCTCCCCCGAAGTACGTCTGACACTTAGAGTGATTTTTTCACAAATTGTATGTTATTATACAAAGTTTTTGTTTAAATCTATAATAGGGTAGTTTAAAGGAAAATATATTTTATTTCCATCTAGCACTCTTGCCCCCTCCCCCAAGTATATAATAGACTCATTGTAATCTTAATAAAAATTAAGTGGTAATTATAGAATATATTATTAAAATCGCTAAAATGGTAATATAAAAATTCAATTTATTTTCCTCTGCCCCTTCCTAACCCCCCCTCCCTCCAATTATGTTTGACACTTATTGTAATTTTTTCATAAATTATGCGTGATTATACATTTTTTTTTTTTTTATCGATAATAGGATAGTTTAAAGGAGAATATATTTTATTTTTATCTGCTCCCCCTTGCCCCCCCCAGATATATAAAACACTCGCTGTTATCTTCATAAAAATTAAGTGATAGTTATAAAATGTATCATTAATTCGGTAAAATGGTGATATAAAAAAAATCATTTTATTTTCCTCTGCCCCTCCTCCTCTTTAACCCCTGCCACCCCCCCCCCCCCGAAAAAAAATTATGTCTGTCACTTACTGTAATTTTTTCACAAATTATACGTGATTATACGGTTTTTTGAATCGATAAAAGGGTAGTTTAAAGAAGAATGAAATCTATTTGCATATCCCCCCTTGCCCCCCCCCCCCCAGTATATAATGCACTCATTGTGATCTTCATAAAAAGTAAGTGATAATTATAGAATATATCATTAAATCGGTAAAACGGTGCTATAAAAGATTATTTTATTTTCCTCTGCCCCCCTCTTTACCTCCCCCCCCCCAAGTTTGCCTGCCACTTACTGTCATTTTTTTCACAAGTTGTACGTGATTATACAAAGTTTCATTAAAATCGCTAAGAGTTTTTGTAAAAACAATTATTTTCTTTCGATCTGCTCCTGCCCCCCACCCCCTTCTTCCCCGAGATATATATTAAATGAATGTTGTACCAAATCAATTGAAATTTCTAAAAATGTAGTTTGAAAGTCATTTTTTAAATTCATTATTTGATATTTATTATTTTGCGATTTGCGAATTGGAAAATTGCCCTTTTTTCCGGTGCCCTTTTCTCCGGGTGCCCTTTTTTCCGGTGCCCTTTTTACCGGTGCCCTTTTTTCCGGTGCCCTTTCTTCCGTGCCCTTTTTTCCGGTGCCCTTTTTTCCGGGATCCATTTTACGCAGCTAATGGGTGGCTCAAAACTGAAGTGGTCAGAAGAGTTTTGGATCGCTATAAGTATAATAGTTTCCTGCTGTTCCTGATTCGTTTTCAATGGAAGGAGTGAAGTTTTTGAACAGAATGTGAAGGTCATTTTTTAACCTGTATTATTGAAGCGACAGTGCTAATCATTCCAGAACATTCTATTTCGGCCTAACTCCTCTCTCTTCCTGGGGGAAGAACACGTTTGGTCGAAATTATACGGATGCGATTATACACACTGGAAGCGGTCAATTCGTTTACAATTTTCAAGGTGCTTGTTTGTTTTGGTTAAAAAAAAAAGGGGGGGGGTGATTTTCTCTTCGGCCCACCAAATGTTTTAGTTTTAACAAATCTGCCTTATAAGAAACCAAAAACACTTAAACACAAATTATAATTTCTTCAGATAGTGTTTAAAAACTGACTGAGATGATTAGCATTTTTTAATTTATTTAATAAAAAGATAATATAGGAAATAATATTATTTTTTTAAATGTGTTTTAAAACATTACATTACTTATATGATTAAGATTTATAAGTCTGATAAAAAAAAAAAAAAAAAAAAAAAAAAAGAAAGAAAGAAAAATTAATTTCTAGTTATTGCTGAAATTAGAAATATTGACATTACACAAATTTGTTTAAGTCGATTATAGATCTATTCATCCATTCTAGCTATATGAATACCTAGAGATATGAAAAACAAGTTGTGTACAAAAACTGAGAATGGAACTACGGTCACAATAATGTTGTAAGGAGATCCCTGAAAAAAAGGGCACCGGAAAAAAAAGGGGCTCTTTTCCAATTCGCAAATCACAAAATAATAAATATGAAATAAAGAATTTAAAGAATGATTTTAAATAAATAATTTTAATTTATAATGCAAACTCAATGAAAGTATAATTATTTGACAGTATATTTGAAAATTAAAAGCACTGTTTCAATATGTAAATATACTTTATTAGACAAAACAAAAGTAATTTTAATGGAATCTGAAACAAATCTTTTAAAATAACACCGAGGCGCCACTGGAATTTTTATATCATTCCTTTTAAAGCAGTTATTTTGAATTTGAAATGTGAATGAAAAAGCATCAGTGAGTGTATTTTATTTATATATCTGTCTGATCTTGAAGCTAAAAATATTACGTTTGCATTTTAAATATAAATAAAAGTAAAAAGTAAATGATCAAATAAGAAAATCCATCCAATTGCAAAGGGTAACTTAAAATTTGATATCATTATTTTTAAGATTCATATTTTAAATTCTTATAGCCATAAAGTAGCGGCGTCACAAACTTTTAACCCGTTAAGGGTTTTTTGTACTGATGTTTTATACGTGCTAAGTAATATTTCTACAAGGTTTCATTAAATCTGCAATAAGATGGTATAAAAATATATTCTTTCCATGTGGCCCCTAGCTCTCACCAGGTAGTGTAACCATCTCTTCAATTTTTGATAAGCAATAAGAGATATTTATGCAACATTTCCTATAAATGTAAAGCAAAGTGATTTAAAAACAATATTTTTTCCCCTCATTCTCCCCTCCTCCTACATATATGTAACTCTCTTTGAAAATTTTCATTAAATGCAGGTGACAGTTTTTGAAATTTTAATTAAAATTGGTAACACTGTGATATTTATACAATAATTTTTCTCCTTTACCCCTTATCTCATTGCCCTCCAAGATATATATAACAATCAGGTAAATTTTCCTAAATATTCAATGATATTTATAATAAATTTTATTAAAATGCAAAATATAGTGAAATAAACGTTTATTTTCTTTCCTTCTGTGCCTCTCCCCCCCCCCCCAGGCATAAGTAACCTCACTGTAATTTTTCATTAATAATAAGTGATATTTACTCAAATTGTGAATAAAACAATCGATAATAAGTTTTGTTTAAAAAGATTATTTTTCATCAGCCCCTCCGCCCCCTACTTCATCTTATCAACTATAGATAACTTTCACTATATTTTTAATAAAATGTAAGTGATAGAACAAAGTTTCGTATAATCTGCCCTCCCCCCCCCCTTTCTCCCCAGGTGTATAATACACTCATTGTGGTCTTCACAAATTGTACATGATTATATAAAGTTTCATTAAAATCGGTAAGAAGGTGGTATAAAAGCAATTTTTTTTTTTTTTTTTTTAGTCTGCTGCTATTCCCCCCCTCTTTTTCCCCAGGTATATACTAAATGAATGGTGCACCAAATCTAATGAAATTTCTAAAAATGCAATTTGAAAGTCATTCTTTAAATTCATTATTTGACAATTATTATTTTGCGATCTGCGAAAGGAAAAAGTGCCCTTTTCCGGTGCCCTTTATTCTGGATACCCTATTTCCAGTGCCCTTTTTTCCGGGATTTGTTTCTAGGTGCCAGGTGGACTATTTATTTATAAGTATGTATGTATTAACCCTTTCCGACCCAGACCAGACCGCACGATCGTGCGGCTTAGACATCCACATACATTTTTTCATCTGCAATAGTTTTATGTAATTAGAACAGGAAATAAACGATCGTACTGATTTCCAGAAAGTGCGAAGCACCATTTTCAATCAACAAATAGCAGTTGTAAGCAAAAACAGAAGAATGTTATGTTTTAAGGTAAAAATGTTTCCCGTCGGAAAGGGATATATATATATATATATATATATGGTACTCAATAAAAATAGCAACGGCAATAATGGCAACGGTAAACTGAAAGCAATAACTTATGAACTGACAAACTTGAAATTATTTAAAATATGTAAATATAAATAAATAAATAAAATAAAATAAAGACATGGTTTCATTTGTAATTGTACTAAAAACTCGAAATCAGCAGATGTAAATTACTTATTATGTATACAAAATTTCAGCTCATTTAGATGAGAAAATATGGTTTAAAATTCGAAAATGTCTTTTCGAATTTTAAACCCTTTCCCTTTCTCGCGTTACTGCAGAAAGTGACAACGTTAAAATTCAAAGCGATAACTTATAAATGAATAAACTAGAAATTATTATAAATAATACATAAATTAAAAAAAAAAAAAAAATTAAATTAAATAACGATATAATTTCATTTCTAATTGTGCTAAGAAACTCCAAATCAGCAGGTATAAATATTGTATTATGTACATAAAATTTTAGCTCATCTCGATAAAAAGAAATGGTTTAAAATTCGAAAAGAAATTTTTGAATTCAACCACTTCTCCTCTCCTGTTACTGCTTAAGCATGCATTGCCTTCAGAATTATAAATATCAGCTCAGTCAATGATAGGAAGTTGGTTAAAATTTTTAACAAATTAATAGCAATAACTCATGAATGAGTAGAGTTGATATTGTCTATATAAATAAAAAAAAAGTATATCTCTCCGTGCGTGATTGGAATGGCGGAAAAAAAGTCGCCAGAAAAAAGAAAGAAAAACAAAAGAAAGATCTGAAATTACTTCATTCGACTTTTCGTACATTTATTAGTTGGATAGGCACTTAGAGAAATGATCATTCTATTAAATCTGATGACTTCTTTATATTAATATTTAAAGAAATGTAAGTTATAAAAGACTGTGTGAATATCCCCCCCCCCCCCCCCCCCCAGAAATTCATATAATCTGTAGTGTACTGTAACGTAGTCGAATTCTTTTGCGCGTTCCTTTAAAAAAATTTTAAGTTATATGAGCGAAATTTTCAGTATCGACCATAATCGGAAAAAAAAATAATAATAATAATTAAATTAAGTTAATTAAAAAAAAAATCAGTTTGTATATATATATATATATCTTTAAAAAAAAAAGTTTAATTGAGTATTAGGGGTGATTGTGACTTGAAGGTAGACATAAAACTTAGAGCCTCAATTTAGAAAACATTCAAAATATCAAATAATGCTTAAACTATTTAAACCAGACGTACTTAATCTTTTTACATTTCATTCCCATATCACCTGGATGACAAATGAACAATCAATGAGGACAAAAAGTAACTTTTATAGGAAATATGAAAATACTGATAAATTAGAGAATAAAAACTCTGAAATCAGGGGTAAATTCTGAACACAAATTTGATCCAAAAACAATACTCTTCTCTACCATATTTAGGTAAGGGAAAGTGAAAAAAAAAAAAAAAAAAAAATCGTTCTTCTACAAATACTAGCTGAATTAAACTGAAAAAAATTAAAGCAAAATTCAGACAAAAAAAAAAAAAAAAAAAAAAAAAAAAAAGAAAAAAAAAAAATCTTATTGTTCTTGAGATGTTGTATACATATATGAATTAACTAACACACAAAAATATAAACCATATCAGTTTCATGATTTTCAGATTTCTCACACCTCAAAACGTGTAGAAATGTAAAAAAGCCAAGGACGAACGTTTTTATGACTGCCTAAAGCTGCCTTCAAACTCTAGCAACGATACAGAGCTTCAAAAGTCATAAATTATCCATTGTCCGAAAGTGACCCTTGAAATCTTGCACGCATTTACAATGAAGGACATTACTTTTTATTGCTCTTTTACAAAAGATAACCCCTTCTCATGCAGTTATCGCACTAGGAGGTTTGTGAGCTTCGATTCCACCGAGCATCGACTCTCCTAAACCACATCAAAGAAATATCTATAGAGCCTAATTTGCAGCTTTCTAAGTTGCCAGAGCTTTAGATCCCATACCTATAGTATAATGTGTAAGGAAAAATAAAGACAGATAGATAAATATTGTATACATTTTTTTTCTTTTAATAATGAAGATTGCTTTAAAAATATCACATGACAAAAGTATAAGAATGTAATTAATTCATTTATATAACAAAATAATTTATAAAAAAAAAAAAAAAAAAAAAAAAAAAAAAATTATCGATATTACCTAACAATTATTTGAATGTAATAAACCATATGCGTTTTCTGTGATTTCAATTTTAAATCTTTTTTTAATCTCATTTTTTGCGCGTAAAAATGTGCCACGTACTTTTTAAAATTACTGAAATGAGTTAAAAGGATATGTTGCCCCCTAAATTTTCTGCTTTAGTTAATTTTAAAAATCTATTTGTTGTGTCCAAAAGCTGTTTGCACCCCTAGATCCCCAAAAATTGTCCTTTTCGTTTGATACCAAATTTGTAATGATAGGACTGATATTCCTAATTTATTTTCCCTTTTTTCGGTGTTACACAAAACTGGTCTACAAAAACTGGCGAGGACGTTTATTTTCCAGATTGAAACTAATAATCCTCCACCCTGAACACTATACAAGTATACTTAACATCTATGCTAATTTAATTTTATTTTTAGCGATAAAAAATATATATAAGCTCATTCGATTTTTTTTTTTTTTTTTTTTTTAATTAAAGGATAAAATGTTTGAGTCATAGAAATATGCTTAATAAATGACCATCCCAACACCCCCCCCTTTTTTTTTAAACTCTTCAAATTTCGAATGTTATTCTGTAGAAGATAGTTCTATAACAAATCGATGATCTTATCTTTTAAAATCAAAACGAAAGGAAATTTCTTGCTTTTAAATATTTATTAAACCAAAAAAAAAAAAAAAAAAAAAAAAAAAGCTAAACGCAGAGAATTTTTTTAAACATTAAACTAATACATTTGAAAGCCGATAAAAGTGTCGTACATTTATTATTTACATTTTTTGGCTCTTTGGTGTTAATTATTTGCAAGAAGTATTAAATGCCTGTTTAGTTTACAATTTTGATACACTAAATTACATTGAAAAAAGTATCAAAAACTACATATCTCCATTTATTTATGCTTTAAGTTAAAAGTTAGAGAAATTTTGATCAATGGAAACTTATAAATAAAGTGTTCTCCTTCAGTGGCAGAAATATTCTGCTCTCGAAGATGACAGCATAGCTGCCAACATCCTAATTAATTTTCTGTAGTAGTGCTAGTACCCGCCTTGTTTTCACACCAGGCGATTTTCGAGGGTTTTTTTTTTTTTTCTCCTAATTTAATCATGATTACATTTTGAGAGAATTACTCTAAAAATAAACCAGTGCGAAAAATGCGGCGGATACTAATAGTACTTCAGAACGTAAATTAGGATGTTGGGAACTATGTGACAGATGGGAGGTGCCGAGTTCAAACCCAAGTCACTCTTCTCGATCTAACCCAACCATTCAGAATTTTTCGTAGTTTTCTCCGAAACCAGCGTGAATATGGATTTTCTTATTTAATCTTAATTACATTTGGAGCGAATTACTCTCAAAATAAACCAGTGCGAAAAAAGGGGTGGATACTAATAGTACTACGGAACATAAATTAGGATTTTGGCAAATATGTGATGGACGGGAGGTCTCGAGTTCAAACCCAAGTCACATTTTTCGATGTAACCCAGCCATTCAGAATTTTTCGTGGTTTTCTCCGAAACCAGCGTGAATATGGATTTTCTTATTTAATCTTAATTACATTTGAAGCGAATTACTCTAAAAATAAACCAGTGTGAAAAAAGCAGCGGGTACTAATATGTACTATGGAACAAAAATTAGCCAATTATGTGACAGATGGGATGTCCGAAGTTCACACCCAATTTACGATAACGAACACGCATACAGACCAACCGCTAATGTCCTGTTTCTAGAATTTGGAGGGATCTCAATTTTTGCAAATATCACAAAAACTCAATTTCCAAAATTTTATACAAAAACAATACTCTTCTCTACCATATTTCGGTAAGGGAAATTGAAAAAAAAAAAAAAAAAATCGTTCTTCTACAAATACTAGCTGAATTAAATTGAAAAAAAATACAGCAAAATTCAGGAAAAAAAAAAAAAAAAAAATCATATGGGAGGAGGGGGAGGGGGGGGAGTGCCGGGAAGAAATCGTGCCACGGACGCCAGTTATGCTCGCTACGTCACTGACTTATGTAACCGTCATAGTTACATAAGCTATGTTACGGTATATACAAACAAAATGCTGATATGTTTCTTAAAAAAGCCCAAATTCTAAAGATATATTCTTTTTGTTAAACATAAACTATGTATACATATTAGCCGTGAATTGTATGCGCTTGGGAACTATTATTATCCGTCCGACCCATATCCATATGTCAATCAACGAGCCTGTTATAAGGGGCATGACAACAGGATAAGATACCTTGAAAAAGAATGTACTATTCAAAGATGAAAGAATTTTCATTTAGAAAAAGAAGGGCATATCAATTTAGAAGACATATTCCAATGATTGACCATGTGTTCATGTTTTTAAAGACATCTGTAATATAGACCTTTTTTGTGGTAAATACTGAAAATAAAACAAAAAATCGAAATATACTCGGCATAATATTCTGTACAAAAGAAACTCAATATCTTTTACATTTAAAATGTAATAAATCTAAAAACGTTCTATCATTTATACAAGATATGCCAGTGTGCAAATCCCTTATAATAATAACCGATATAATTTCAGATAAAAAGGAAAACATTCATAAAAGTATATTATTATAATTATTATTTATTTATTCATTACAGATTTTGTGTTTAGAACTAATATGGATTATATAATATAATAAGCCTAATATGTATTTTTATTAATTTTCGATAATTAATGTGTATGAAACAAATTTGTAACTTTTATGGGTTTTAAAATTTTTGCTGTCTCTGAATTTCGTGCTAAATAATTTGTTTGTGTATTAATTTCTGATTTCGAATCTCTTATTTGTCTCATAATGTATCAGAAACTCCAATAACTTTTTTTTTTTCTTTTTAAGTTTAAATAATATTTTTTATAATATCCATTCATTTCGCATGCATGTAGCAGTTTTCAGGATTACTGCATGTTAAGTAGTTTACCCCCCGACGAGAGGACATTAAACATGGAATCAATGATACAAATTTCAGATCATCATTTCATTACAGATATTTTTAGATACTCATTTTCGGTGACAATGTACCATGGATTCATAGTACAGATGTTTCAGAGTACTACTTTTCCAATTACCATTTTTTCCGTTTACCATTTTTTCAATATTTGTTCGTTGAAAAATCTCGTAACGTTAGGAAATAATAGAGTAATTTTTCGAGAGATTATTTTCTACCCATACACTCAATTGTTAATATTTCATTCTAGTTCTCTCTATCTCTTTTCAATAAAAGTTAGAGACAGACAAAAATATAAAGAAGCAGTCGATAAAGATCGCGTTTGAAACAATATATTTTTTTCCTTCTAAGAGAAATGGCTAATTTATGTAATAATAATTTCGTTCACTTTTATGAAACTAATTCTTCTGTAAAAAATATACACACAAACGTACATATGCATATGTCTTATTTTAAAATTCTTAATCAGAATCCTCTGTTTTATCTTTATCTAAAATTTTCTCTTATCTCTGAATCTCATCACTCGTCAAACCCAGGGATCGACTTTCACCTCATTGACCCCTATCGTTTTGACCATTTGTCAACCTCTTTGACAACACTAGGCAGGTAACAAAACAACAAAGTGCATTAACTGAACATGGTGGGCGAATGTTTAAAGGAAAGAGAAAAAAATACTAAAAACATGAGAATGATGATTCTTCTTTCGTGCATAATTTTCAAAGAAATAAAGCTATGGACACAAAATTTGGATGTCATGTTCGTTATCGTATCATTAATCGAATTTTATATAACTTTAGCATATAAGTAATTCCTTTTAAAATAATAATAATTCATTTTTCTTAAAAGTAAGCTTTGGGAAAAAAAGAAAAATTCAACAATTTTAGGAGAAAAAACACTTAATGAGAAACTGTGATAAAGATGAAATACAGATAGAAGAAGACACCCATGCCTTCAAATGTTAAACTTAATCCCGACTTTTCTTTCTGTTTTCAATTCACTTTTACTTTTATAACGCATGTTTTGAAAATATATAATTACTAATTTGTAAACTATGAGAATCATCAGAATAACAAAGATGTTGATAAATAATTTTATAAAGAACATATTATACAATTTTCATGTTTGTATGAATATTTTTTAAAAAGTTATTCACATGCAAAAAATAAAGGGGAAAAAGTAAGAAAAGAAACAGAGAAGTGAATACATAAAGAAAAATCCGGTTACAATCTAACGCATGGATGCATGTGCATCTTCACTTCCTGTAATGCATCCTTATGGTCATTTTTCATTACGTTTTCCTTTCTAAAATTGTTAAAATGTTTCATTTTTTCCAAAGATTACTTTTGTGAGGTAAATTGAATAATTATTTATTTTAAAAATTTTTACTTAACAGTTAAAAATGTTTACTTAACTTTTACTTACTTTTTACTTTATATAAAATTCGATTAATGATATGATAACAAATATGCCATCCAATTTTTATGTGCCTATGTTTATTTGTTTGAAAATTATGTGTAAAAGATAATGGGAAAACAGATTGTTCCTTTGATTTTGTGCACACACGTATCTGTCAACTTACACAAAATGACTAAAATTCGTTTATTTAACAAGATATATTTCTTTTTTAATCTTTCATAAGGTATTATAAATTTAAGAAGTGAATGAAAGTGATTAGAAAAACTTCATTGGAGATTCAATAAAATAAAATATATAAATGGCGGGAAAATATGTAATTATGCAGTAAAGTGACACTATAGTAAAGATGCCAAGTTATTACGGATTGTCCGTAATTTTAACACTGGAATTTTTTTAATGTATTTTTTTGTAATAATTATCTACAATTTAATAGGATAAATTTTACTTTTTCCTTATTGTGGTATGAAACTGATTTTTCGTTAGTAGTAACTTGGCATCTCTGCTATAGTAGAGTGACTATGCAGCCAAGTGATACAAAATTAATTGCTTTTAAAACATCAGATTACGCATATTTCAAAAACTTAAAATATCTTTCTCAGATAACTACTAGTTTAGAATTTGGTCATATTGTCACATTTTATGGAAGAATCTATTAAGATGACAAAGAATACTGAAAATGTTTAACATCAATTTATAAAAAGTATATACTCCCAACAGTGACCGAAAAGTTTTGCTTTATAAGATCCTTGGCTAAGCCATTCGAGGTTACCGTGATTTTCTCTGAAACATCCATGAATAGCAAATAGGAATCATTAGAAAGTCTACCCGTAAAATGCATTTTTTCATCATTTAATTTGAAATTCATATATTAATAATTTTAAAAATATAATGATAAAACATTCCAACTATGTTTTGAAATTAAGTTTAAAAAAAAAGAGGGGGGGGGGGATGTACAATGGTTTGAATTTTTATTGAAATGTACATAGTAAACGTTGCTAAAAAATTAAATTTTATATTTTAAAGCAAATATTTTCTTTATTTATTTTGGACGGTTTTTCTATACTTGAATGAAAAATTTAGATTACATTGTATTAAAATTGTACAAACAAAACATTTTTTTAAAAGAAATTTAATTTAGTATTCGAGTCCTGTATTAGATATACGTATTTATAAACTCTTTAGAGTCTGTGATAGACTAATTATTATTGAAAATTTTAAGTGATTTGCTGCAAATCGTAACATCTAGGCGAATTATTCAGCCTAGAAACAAATGTAAATCCATTTTTATTTGAAATCTGTTCGAAGATTTTAATTTTATAGAAAACATAAAATCATAATTTCACAGAAGTAATGTACATCAAATTTGCATAAGAGTGATTTTTTTTTAATGATTCTTAAATAAACTTGAAAAAAAAAAAAAAAAAAAAAAAAAAAAAAAAAAATCCCCCTGTAATTTTTTAGTGTCTCGTGTCCTTGGATCAGCGATGACAATTTTCAGCTATTTTCGTCACAATATCATTATGCAACAATATCTATCCAATTTAAACATGAAAAATATACTCAATAAAATTATACTTAAAAAAAGAAAAAAAAAAAAAAAAAAAAAAAACTAAAGAACATGCTTTTATTTAAATGTGGGCTAAAAAGCACAAATAATTTAAAAATTTAAAGCTTTTATTGGATAGCTGTAAGATATCCCACAACTCGATGTAACCTAATTTTTGAACTAAGCTTCGAATAAGAATAAGACATTGATAAAAATACAGATAAATATAACTTATTTCAATGGAAACTAGGAGGCTCTGCCCCCTGCACGCTCCTCTCACCAACCCCCGAGGGAGGCTTCGCCTCCCCCCTGACTCACTTTACTTATTAACACATGCAGATCTCTGCCGGCCTATTTGTTGTTTTCTTTCAATTGAATAGGAAAATTAATAGTGTCCAACACAAGACAAAAGCAGAAAATTATTATAAAAATCCCCATATTCGATGTCAAATTGAAATATATAATATTTAACAACACATTATTTTAATTTATTTTTATGCAAATTATGCTAAAAATCAGTTTTTATTTATTTATTGAATGGAAAGAATATCATAATACTCTTTAACTACATTTATTGCGACCATGGAAGCCTCTGCGCAAGTGCGGATTCAACGAGTCCACTAGTAAAATAGGGGAGACAAGCTTTTCGTTGAGAGAAAATAAGCGATAAGGGAATACCGAATGACTGGATGCTTACTAAATTCAAACCTGTTGGTCAACTTGGAAACCCTCCAAGATTTTCGACTCGTTCTCACTGCTAGGCGTAGGAAACGTGGTTACACTATATCTAGACCACTTTGCAATACAGCTTTTGTATATGACCCTTTTAATTTCTTTTTTACAACCATAGATCCGGACGTCGGTACGCCTGTCGATAGAGCGCCGAGCTCGTAATTGGAGATTGCGGGTCGGTACTCGAGCTGGCCAAAGACCGTCGTGTACACTAATGGTGGGTGGTGCATGTAAAATCTATCGTGGTCGCAATGTCCTCCATGTTCCCATTAAAATTATACCTTTGGGGATCACGGAAGCAGGGTAGATATCCCCTCCGTGTAGGATAAAATATGTGGTGACATGTCTCCGGAACATCCGTAGGGGTGCGTCCCAGACCGTCGCTAATTATCCATAGCGCAGTGATGGTGAGACGTCAAACACAACCAACCTAATTATCTACCTACCTACAACCATGGATCATAATTTAATTTTCCCGTGTAAGAAAATTAATTTTCTAAAAGTAAAAAAAAAAAAAAAAGTTACAAATAGTGGCATTGTCATTCATTTTCCTTTTTCTTTTTTTACAACAAGGGTTCCGGGCCGTTGTACCACAGTAGGTAAAGCGCCGAGCTCATAATTCGAAGATTGCAGATTCGAAGATTGCAGATACTTGAACCGGTCTAAGACCGTCGGGTATATTAATGGTGGCGGTCACACGTTATGGCGGGGACGTCGCTGTTAAGGCCGGTTTCCACATGAGTTGGAGCTACCAGGTCCAAAAAACCATTAATCACGCTCCGCACACAAAGTGCCAAATGTCTTGTCATTAGTTGTAACCTGTTTTCATCAGATTGCGCAGTTACTTCAAAGGAAAGCATGCAAAATTGACAAATATATCTGTCTCTGGACCCTCAATTATCTCAGCTGGGGGTTAGAACCAGGACTTCCAACGCCGTTCGAGGGTTTTGAGCCCGGCTGACCACATCAAAGGATTCTGAATAGAAGCCTGTGAAAGAGCCGTAGTGGAAACTGGACTTTAAGTTTCTAAGCGGACTAGTATAGTGGCCACAGCGTAGTATTTATATATTGCCAATTAGGAAAGGGATTATTATTATTATTATTATTATTATTTACTTGCATGAAATTCCAATTTTCAGCTTGGCAATGAACATGTTACCATTAAAAAAAAAAAAAAAAGTTGCAGGAATCTATAGTATTAAAATGAAAGTCGTGTGTGTGACACGCCAAATTTTTTATATAATTTTAAATCATTTTTAATAAATATCTGTCGCTGCTTGACGCAAATACGGTCAAATCCTGTGCAGCAAGTGTTTAACATTTATAGATTTTTTTCGTTTGCCACTGGAACCTCTCCGAAAAATGCCTTGAGGGGACTTGTATTTTGTATTGTCACTGATTATGAAGTCGTGTGCAAAACTTTAGGTCAATCGGACGACCAGAGGGGGCTGAAAATTGAATTTCAAGATCTTATTACATACATTAATAGTTACATACATCAAGCCAAGATATTAATAAAAGTGTATTAATTTGCTACATTTTACTATGCCGACGAACATTGTTCAGGAAGGAAAATCAATTTTTCATACCTATACTGTAAGTAAAATATTTTTGAAAGCTCTATTTTCACCTCTTTTTTTTTTTTTTTTTTTTTTTTTGTATAATATCACGTTTTGAAAACGAAAGTCCAATTTTTAGAGATTGATTTGTATGTACACCTGTTATTAACATCAGTTAAAAAGAAATAACTGCACAAATTCATCTTTATAGTATTGAAATGCAGGGTAAAAGAAAGAGAAAGTAGTGTGACTGACACATCAGATTATTTATATATTTTTAAATCTTAAAATAATAATAATAATTTTCGCAACTCGACATTACTCAAATACTGCCAAATCCTGTGCTACACGTTCATATTTTAAGATGGGTGCCATATGTACGCACTTTCAGGTGTGTGTGGGACGAACGTCTGCAGTTTCAGGTGTGTGACACACGTCCGCATTTTCATGTGTGTGACGGGCGTCCGCACTTTCATGTGTGTGACGGACGTCCACACTTTCAGGTGTGTGACGGACGTCCGCACTTTCAGGTGTGTAATGGACGTCCGCAATTTCAGGTGTGTGACACACGTCCGCGTTTTCAGGTGTGTGACACACGTCCGCGTTTTCAGGTGTGTGACGGACGTCCGCACTTTCATGTGTGTGACGGGCGTCCGCACTTTCATGTGTTTGACGGGCGTCCGCACTTTCATGTGTGTGAAGAATGTCCTCATTTTCAAGTTTGTGACAAACGCTCGGGTTTTAACGTTCATATAGGGCGCCCGCACTTATTGGTGTGTGACGTACGATTTTATCTGCACTACTTCGAATTCATTAAAATTTAATTTCTGTAATTTCTTACTTAAAACGGTAAAGTAAATTTCTTTTTCTAATATACAAGAATAAAATAAAAATATATAAAAATATATAAATAAAATAATATAAAGGATTAAAAAAAAAAAAAAACTTACGTAATTATTAATGGCTTTGAGTTCAGAACTGAAGATCTAAATACTTCTAGAACATTGGTCCTTGTGCGCTTTATTTGATAATTCCAGTGAAAGAGTTGTGCAAAATACTAAATGAAATTTATCATGAAACCATATTTCTTTTTATTTTATGAGTTTGTAGTTTAACGAACAACTTACTCAATTTAAACATTGATTTTCTCTAATTATTTTTAAACATTAATAAAATAATTTCGAAATATTAATTGCGTGAGATAATATGCATCATTCCATGCATATTATCTTACGTATTTAAATCAATCTATCAATAATGCCTGAATATTTATACTAAGCAGTATAAAATTACAAAGTTTAAAATTTCGATAGTGTTTTTTGATAAAATTGCAAATATATGACACTTTTTGCACAATTAAACGCAAAATCACTTGCGGAGAAAATTTGACACTGATTAATTAAGAAAAAAAAAACAAGTTTTGCCGTCCCATTTTAGTCGCAATTTGCTATATTACGACTGACTTAAAAAACAAACAATTAAATGTAAAATTTTAATTTAAACCTTATGATCATAAATGCCATTTCAGACTTTTTCAACATGGTGTAAGGGTGAGCAACAAAATGAAGATCTAATGAAATAAACTAGATAAATTTGGATAAAAACAATAAAAATTTAACTTTTATTCTAAAATTTCAAAAGCCAACAGGAGGCAAAAGACACTTAAATAAATAAATAAATAAATGATATCTTTTAACAATAACAATAACATTTTTTTTTCTAGTAAATAAAAAAATATATATATTAAAGAAGACAGAAATCTGTATGCTTATTTAAATAGCACAACCGTGGACATACACATCATGCATATTTAAATAGCACAACCGCGGACATACACATCATGCATATTTAAATAGCACAACCGCGGACATACACATCATGCATATTTAAATAGCACAACCGCGGACCTACAGATAGTACACATACTGAAGACAAAATGCGGACCTCTGAAATTTCCAATACACACATGCTTTGGCAGAATACACAGCACAGAATACACAACACCTCTTATATCCGGCAAATAGCGGACATTATCAAAATACTATAAAAATAAATTTTTTAGCATAAATTAGGTCCAAGGATGTCGAAAATGAGCTCAGTTCAAATTGCGGACGTCCGCAATTGGCGGTACGTCCCCAGTTGGAAGGTGTGTATAGGCACACAGGTCCGCAGTTGCGGGTTCCGGGGCACACACACACACACACACACACACACACACACACACACAGAATTATTCTAAAAATGGTTAAATTGTGTTCTCGATCTCTCAAAACGTGCAAATCTGCTGAAAACCAGAAGTCGAAAATTTTTACAAATCCAATACTTTCTTCTACTGAATACAGACGAAAGTAATAAATATATGATTTAAAAATTTTCTATATCTTTTAAAGAATTTCATACCTAGCTAGATTTTTCTATATATTTTGTACTATTTAGATTTTTCAAAATTATTTTCAGATAAATTATTAATATTTATATAATAATTGTCTAATCGTAATGTCAAATTAATTTCAATTTATAAATAAAATAAGAAACATTTAAGAAAGAAAAAAAAAACTTTATATAAATATGTTTATACACTCACTGACCCAATGCATTTACATTATCAAGGGGAATAAAAAACTGAAATATTTACTTCTTGGACTATATATCTCCATACATGGCTTAGGAGATTTTGTTTGGCCAGAGGAACGTTTAGTTGTTTTGATATTATCTTGTTTACAAAGCCCGTCGTCTTGTCCCTAAACAAAGAAAAGAATAAAATAAATACTGGATATTTTACAGGGTGTATTTTCAAAAATAACACTTATTTAAAAAAAATAAAATGCCCTTTTCTTAATGCACTAAAAAGAACAAAATAGTTGATGAATAAATTTCTAAATCAAAATAATAATTTAAAAAAAAAAAAAAAAAAAAAAAAAAGAACAAAAAAGAACAAAAAGAACAAAATAACTTTTTCAGCTCGATCTGAATACTTGCATTTTACTACTATTCCAATAAAATTGCACCTCAACTGAAGAAGAGGGCGGCTCAAACCATTTTATACCAAAATTTCATGAAAATTTTAAATTATTATGGATTTATGAAAATATGGGCTGAAATTAGCCAGATTGGAAATTTTGGTATAAAATGGTTGGAGCCGCCCTTTTTTTCATTTGAGGTGCAATTTTATTGAAATAGTAGTAAAATGAAAGTATTCAGATCGGCAGTACTGAGCTGAAAAAGTTATTTTGTTCTTTTTAGTGCATTAAGAAAAGGGTATTTTTTTTTTTTTTTTTTTTAAATAAGTGTTGTTGTTGTTTTTTTTATAATATTTTATAATTTTTATATTTTTGATGTGCTACCTAGATTAAAATCACTGTTGCTAAATTAAACTTCTTGGGGAAAAATGTTCGGTGTATTTCAACGCAAAAATTTAAAAAATCGCCCAGGAGGATCTATAAATAAAATTGATTTTAGTACAACATATATTTGCATCGTAAAATATATCAGCACTTTATCAATGTGTAAAAAAAAAATTTAAGTGATAATGACGTCAATTTTTGTGAGATGCATAATTTTTTTTTTAATAATTTTTTATTGTTCACGTTTAGATAAATGTATTTATTTCCCTGTCGGGGAAAAAAAAAAAAAAAAAGAACTCGTAAATTTTTTTGGCAACAATTAAATTACGGATAAAATTTTAAATGGCTAATTTTTTGCTATTATTAGCTTATTATTTTCATATTTTTATTAATTAAAAAAAACTAATCAATTATGTTAATTTGTGTGTATGTTAAATTGTAGTGTCAGACATGACTAATATTTCAGTAATTACCCGAAGTCATTAGGTGGTCTGATTGCTGAGATATAAGCAAAAAGATGTGACGCATTCGGACAAACGCCGGTAACAGAAAGAGCGGGTATAAGAAAAGGTCTTAAAAAAAAAATCAATTGTAACAGAAAATTGTGTTTATACAATTGTATTTACTTTTTCTTTGAAAAAAAAAAAAAATGCACAAGAACACTTACTTAAAAGGATGCTAAGTGTTTAAAAAATTTATTTAAAATAAAGTGTTAGTAAAATTACTGATCAAATTTCAAATTACACTATTTTGTCAAATGTATTTGCAATTCGGATAAAAATATAATATATTAATTATAAGATCATAGAAAAAACATTTCTTAATTAATTATGTCAATATTCAATATACCAAAACTCGACATCCTGGAGTAATTTGGAGCAGAGATAAACTTGAAAATATGTTTTTAAGTGGATAATTTTACAAATCTAGTTGACATGACCAACGAGCACACCGAAAAATCGCCTTCTTGAGATAATTTGGAGCAGAGTTACGCCTGGAAGGAAACATGTCCCCTCCCTTAATGGGGAAGGGGGATGAAATTTCACAAAATATTAGGTTCGCATAATCAACCCACACATAAAAAATCGTCTTTATAAGGTAATTTGGAGCAGAGTTATGCTGGAACATGAATATTTTTTTACCCCCCCCCCCTCCCCCAAACAAAGGGGAAAGGAGGCAGAAATTTCGCAAAATCCTGTCCAGTCACAGTGAGTATTGGATGCCGACAGCCAACCCAAATACCAACATTCGTCACTGCAGGCCCATAGGTTCCCAGGATAAATTTCACACAAAAAAGGAGCTCTGAAATTTGTTCTCTCATAACAACCCCCCCCCCCCTCTCCCCATTCAAAATTGGAAAAAAAAATGCAAAATGGAGTATATTCTCAAGAAGTACTGCTAAAATTCTCTCCCCTCCCCAAAATATATATATATATATATATATATATATATATATATATATACTAGCAGGCAACGCCCGCTTCGCTAGTCCCTATTTTTAAATGAATCACTATAATTACTGAATTCTCAAAATTGCATTAATTTTTATCACGTGAACAAAAAAGAGAAACAAAATCTCATTAGGAAAAATGTCGCACAGGGTTCTCACTGTCTTCGGAAAAAATTCCCAAAATGCTCTAACTCTTATTTCTATTATTTTCCCCCTTTGTTCTCTCCCCTCACGTCTATCCTAATAATTTTACAAGTTCGAAAATAACCGCAATCGATTTGTAAGAATCAAAAACCTCTATGCACCAGTTTTGAACGATCTATCTCTATTTTTATTTTTTTGCCCCTTCGCTCCCCCCTTCCCACCCCTCCTAATAATTTTACAAATTCGAAAATATCCGCAATCGATTTGTAAGTATCAAAAACCTCTATATACCAATTTTGAACGATCTAACTATTTTTATTTTTTTGCCCCCCCCCCTCTCCCCTCCCCCCTTCCCGGCCCTCCTAATAACTTTACACTTTCGAAAATATCCCCATTCGACTTGCAGGCCTCTATCTGTAGTAATTTTTAACGGCCTAACTGTATTTCTATTTGTTTTTGCCCATAGCCCCCCCATACCGCCCCACCCCCTTCCCTCCCCTCCTAATAATTTTACAAATTCGAAAATATCCGCAATTGATTTGTAAGTATCGAAAACCTCTATGTACTAATTTTGAACGATCTAACCATTTTTATTTTTTTGCACCCCCCTCTCCCCTCCTAATAACTTTACACTTTCGAAAATATCCCCATTCGACTTGTAGGCCTTTAAAACTTATCTGTACCAACGGCCTAACTGTATTTCTATTTGTTTTTGCCCCATAGCCCCCCCCTTACTGCCCCACCTGGGGGCTGAATTTCTAAAATTCCAGAAATTGGTTTTTAGATATTTGTATTAGTTATATTTTAGAGTAAAAATTTCACGTATATCTATTTTTTTGTTTGAGATATATAGGATTATGCGAAATTACGTTTTGCCCCCCCCCCCTTCCGCCCCTCTTGGGGACCGAATTTCGAAAATTCCAGAAATTGGTTTTTAGACGTTTGTATTAGCTATACTTTAAAGCAAAAATTTTACGGATATCTGTTTTTTTGTTTGAGATATGAAGGATTTTGTGAAATCAAGTTTTGCCCCCCCTCCCCCCTTGGGGGGCGAATTTTGTAAAATCGCTTCTTAGTGGATGCCTACGTCATAGAAAGAACATTGTCACAAAATTTCATGCTTCTAGGTCCAGGGGTTTGGTCTGGGCGATGATGAATCACCCCCTCACTCACTCAGTCAGTCAGTCAGGAAGAACGATTTTATATATATATATATATATATATATATATATATATATATATATATACTAGCAGGCTTTGCCCGCTTCGCTGGTCATTATATTGAAATGAATCCCCAAAACAGCATATCATTGATAATAATAAAATATCTTAAAAAAAAAAAAAAAAAAAAAAAACATTGAAATCCGTCAAAATCTAATTTTAAGTTGCCCAATGCCTTCGGCAGTCCCTTACCTGCTTTTTACTCCCCCTCCCTCGCGGTTACAGTTGAAAGTTTTACAAAATCTCATCAAAGTGCATATTTCGCACACTTAATTAACATTCACACACCAAAATTCGCCATTCTTAGGTAATTTGGACGGATTTAAGCTTCAAAATGTGGTTTTTGCCCCGCCCGCCCCAAGAGGAAGGAGGGGCGGGGGTAAATTTCCAAAATTACTTTATATTTCATGTTGCATACACATACCTGACCGACACATAAAAAAAAATTGAGATCATGAAATTATTTAAAGCTGAGCTATGCTTTAAAACTTTTTTTTTTTTAATCTCTCCTCCCGTTCTTAAAGGAGGGAAGGAGGAGTGAATTTCGCAAAATCTCTTCATACTATGAGTTAGATACATATAATCGTCCCTTACATAAAAAATGTCCAACCTTAGATAATTTAGTGCAGCGTTACGCATGAATACATGTTTTTGCCCCCCATTCTCCAAAGGGCGGTAGGGTGGGATTTCATAAAATCCCTTTGTAGTGTGTGTTCAGTTCGATTTCCTCGTGTGTTGAGTACCCTTCTTCCAAAATCTTTTCCCTTCCCTCCCCCCTTAAAAATCCAAAATTCCAAAATCGCAGAAAATAATTTTTTTGTACTGAAGTCTGGTCTTTCCATCTGCAATTTCTTCACCGTTAAGTAATTTGGAGCCGAGTTAAGCCTTCTGCCCCCCAAGGAGACGGTGTGTGGGGGGGGGTATTTTGCAAAATTCCGTCTTAGTTGGGGGTCAGGCTCCGAAATCCAACCTGGTCACTAAAATTTGTGACCCTCTTTCCCACAGAATCGTCATGGCAGTGTTGAGTCAGTGAATCATTGAGTTTACTCTTTTATATGTACAGATTTGTTTATATTTTTTATGGACTACTTGGCTTAAGGTTGTTGTCACAAAAATAGAGTCCTTGGCGAAAAATGTCCTATCTACTTCAGTATTAAAATTAAAAATATACCCAGGATTATCAACTAATAAAGCTCTTTAATACAGATCTGAATTAGCTTTCCTTTTCTTATTATTTAATTTTGATAATGACGTTATGTTGTCATGTGCCTAAGCAAATTTAATATGTATTATTTTTTTTATTATTATTCGCGTGAAATATTTTTTGGCAACAATTAAAAATTAAAATAAATTATTTTAAAATTTTATTATAGAAGAAATATTTATATTATACAGAAGATTAATTAAAAATTTACATTTTTTCCGGTATAAATAGTAGCCTATGTCTTATTCCAGACTATTACCTATCTCTATACAAAATTTCATCCAGATCCGTTTAGCCGTTGTGGTGTGATTGAGTAACAAACATCCATCCAAACTTTCGCATTTATAATATTAGTTAATATTATTTATAGTTATCGTGTGCATGTGTTAGATTGAGTTATTTTGCTGTCAAATTGACAAAATTTTAATTTTAAATTTCAAAACTCTGTCGTTCTTGGCGCTTATTGTATTTGGTGATCAAAAACGTAATACGAAAATATGTATGCCAGATGTATATTTTCGTAATATGCATTGTACGAAATATTGTTTCATATTATTCATTACTCTCTTAATATAAGTTGTTAAAATAACCATGATTTTTGAAAGGAATTAAATTATGTTCGCCAAATAATTTGTCGATATATATATATTTTTTTCTGCTAAGGATGACCAATATCAAATCTATTCCGCTGCAATATCGTATCTTATATCAGATACTTTATTTAGACATTTGGAAAGAAATTTGACTTCAAATTATGATAGAATATTTATCATTTTCCTTTTAATTAGTGTATTAGTTGGATATTTATTGTGTAAATATCATCCTTTGAAATGAAATGTTTGTGTTTTCAATCGAATATAGAAGTTTGCCATTTTTTTTTCCTAGAGTTTTGATATTAAAAATGCAAATTTTGTCAATTTTACAACAAAAATAACTTAATCTAACGCATGGACATGATAACTAATACATATCTATACCTAAATATGGGGATTAAAATCGGGAAATAATTTTCCTCGATTTTTAATAATTTTTTACAAAAAATCCAATGGGCGTTTAACATAGGACATATTTTTCTTGAATCCACAAACGGCCAGTGACGTCATCACTTCGCTTGCGTATTAGCACTTTATCAATGTGTAAAAGAAATTTTTAATTAAAAATGACGTCAATTTTTGTGAGATGCATAATTTTTTTTTTATAATTTTTTATCGTTCACTTTTAGATAAATGTATTTATTTTCCTGTTGAAAAAAATAAATTCTTTTTTTTTTTTTTGGCAACAATTAAATTATGGATAAATTTAAATGGCTAATTTTTTGCTATTATTAGCTTACAAAATTGCTATTTTATGCATAAAAATCGCAAAAACAAAATTTTTTTTTTGGAATAAAAGGTAGCCAACTTTTTAAGTTAGGGTATAAGCTATCTCCATTACAAATTTCATCGAAATCCGTCGAGCAGTTTTGGCGTGAAACTCAGTCAAATAAATTCACGGACATAACTCTGGAAAACGTTTGTATGGGAAATAGAAAAGGGCTGTTTTTAGGGTTTTCCCGGAAATTATTCGATTTTTTCTCGCCTTTTAAACCTTCCCTAGACCTCCACGAACATTTCAAGACTAAGATAAGATAAATCCCATCAGCCGTTCTCGAGTTTTAGTGAGACTAACGAACAGCAATTCATTTTTATATATATAGATAGATATATCCCTTTTTCTTCTAACTCATGTCTATTCTCATGTACAATTTCTTCACTGTGAAGTGGTCTGAAGTTGAGTGATGGTCACAAACGTCTTTTTACCTCCCAGCTACCAGGTTCCTAGGGAAAGAAAGGGAGAATTTCACAAAATACCATTTTAGTGGAGGGAGCCAGATCCCAAAACACTTGCACAACAGAGTTTATGACTATCTCCCATAGAATCGCCACGGCCGTGCTGAATCAGTCAGTGAGTGAGTAGATGTAGTGTGAGTAGTATTCTTTTAAATATATGTAGATTAAAAATTATCTAATTAAAGTAAGATCACTCTTATAAGCTAATTTTTATGTTTATTGGTACATTTTTAACAATAATCATATTTGTGGCTGTAAATATGTTTTTCTCTCGTTATCTTAGGTCACTACTAATCAGGGAGGTATCTAGGGAAAAGTTTGGTCTGAAAACAAATCTTTCACAAAATTCAACGATCTTAAAACGGACTTTTAAAAAAGTAATCTGATGTGGCACCTACATTACTTTCTCTTACTCTGAATTTCAATACTATAAAGATAGATTGTAGATTAGGGGGCAAGATAACAAGTAGCGTATATAAACCTACGTTGAAAAAAATATCCAAACTAGGCATAAGAACATTTTTATTTGAAAAATTCGGGAGGGGGGGGGGGAGCTATCATCCCTCTCAACCCTCCGTTTAAATATAGTACTTACATTCATATAGAAGTTAAAGTTGTTATTTAAAAGTTTATTCCAAATTATTCATTCATCCACACCACTTTTTAAAACTTATCAATCTTGATTAAATTATTCAAATATCAACCTCACATAAACTTCAAAGTACAACATTTGTGTCGCCTGCAATTATTTATTTTTAAATTACTTTGATAACAGGCACGCACAGAACAACCGTTAAAAACTTGACTTAGTATTCAGGGGACCTCAAAATGACTCATTATACAAATAAGAAACCAGTGCTGAAAACTTAATTTGAAAAAATTACTTTAATACCGTATAGATAGGTATGAAGAATTGTTTTTCATGCCTGAGCACTTTTCTGGACATGGTAAAATAATGTAAAGCACCTTCCACCAATTACATTCTCTAAAAAAGACTGTTTTCGCTTAATTATTGGTAGCCCTGTATGTCTTCTATAATTTATTTACTTTTACGTATCACATTTTGTACTTAAATATAGAGAGTCCTATATTAACAGCACACAATACAACCTGAAATGCACTTCCAGCGATTTATATTGCAATAGTCCTTCTATAGTTTAATTCTTTTGGGTAGCCCTGTTAATGAATGGTGAATGATTTTTACACCATAATCACCACATGTTAAGAATTAAAAAAAAAAGTTGCACTCCGGGAGTGCCGACAGAAGTGAAAACTTGAACAATTATGTGTGTATTTCTTGAATCGTCAGGAAATTTATTGTTCAGGAAATACTTTTAAATGAAGTGTTTTTTTATTCATTAATATAAACTAATACTACAAAAATTATATTAAAATTTTATTTAATGCGCTAACTGCAAAGAGACAGTGTCCGGAGATGACAGAAGTCGTGTAGAGCCGCACCAGATAGTAAAAACGTGAGAAAAATGGCGGCTTTGGCCTTTCTCGCGGTTTGGTGAGATCTAACTAGAATAGAGACAGTGTACGGAGATGAGAGAAGTCGTGTAGAGCCGCACCAGATTGTAAAAACGTGAGAAAAATGGCGGCTTTGGGCTTTCTTACGGTTTTGTGAGGTCTAACTGCAATAGAGACAGTGCCCGGAGATGAGAGAAGTCGTGCAGAGCTGCACCAGATTGTAAAACAATATAATTATTAATACTTCACATTAGCAAGTTAATTGTACGATACATAAAAAATTATTAATGCTTCACATTAGTAAGTTAATTGTATGATACATTATTTGTATCATACAAGGATGGAAAGCGTCAGCTGACGATGACGGGAGTTCAATGATTTTTGTTCGCCCTACAACTAACTAGTAATCCTATTACATTTCGAGAATCAGCTTTGCAAAAAAGCCGGGGATTTTGTGGATCAGCGACGAAATAAACTCACATTTCAAAAATTAAATGCGATTAAACATAAATTTCGTCAATTAGCAGCAAAATAATACAGTATTTTGAAAAAAATGCCACAAAAATTTTTTGTTAAAAATATTCTATCAGCTAGCAGGCTTTGCCTGCTAGGCTGGTCACTATATTTAAATGATTTTTTAAAAAATTAATTAATTGAAACGTTTAAATAAATATATTTTGATTGACGACTGTTTTCAGCCCAACTTTAGTATGGTACCTCTTGGCTACTTTAAATAATTCTTAACATTTTGGCGATGAATTTAAATGGCTATCGCAATAGTGTAAGTAAAGACCTCCGAGCTACTTCGGTGCCAAATTTCAAATTTCGCCAATGGGATCCCATACTAAAGCTGTGCTCTATTTTCAGGAAATCCAAAGCATGGTCAAATACTATGACATACAGAGGTTAATGAAATGTAAATGACATTTAATTATTTGAGTTTCATTATGTTGATTAGAAACACGGTTAATTTAAAACGAACTAAATATGCATTCACATTAGAAAACAGCTTTAGTATATTACTTCGTTGGCGAAATTAAAAATTTAGCCCCGAAGTAGCTCTGATTATTTCCGCACGCAAAGGTCTTTACATACGCTATTACGATAGCCATTTTATTTCTTCACCAATCGGGCAAAAAATAATAAAAATCGTCAAGAGGGTCATGTAGTAAATGTGCGCCCACAATACTTTGAGGACGATAAAATAAACAAAAAAACATACGTCTACTCGATTAACTAAAATTAATATTTTAAAAATTAATAAATCTAAATAATAATTTTAAAGCTATTATGACGCCAGTTTTATCGGCTATTTTTGATAATCTATATAATATTTCTCTAACGTGGTCCAGTTACGATTATATTTTGTTGAAACGATACGATAATGATCTATTAATAAAATGCACAAGGGAAAAAATATATATATTTATAAATAGCCAATATTTAAGCACGCGCACTCATCTCCATGATCTAATAAGAAAAAATTACGACATTTGTCTGATGAGATTACTTGATGGAAAAACGTATTTTTAAAAGTTGCTTCTTCAGTATCTTTGAAGAATCATTTTAAACATAGCAATACTTTAAAGAATTATGCAGATTGTGAATTATTATCATAAAATGACTAAAAAAATATACAGACACGACATTATTTCATTATTTAAAACATGAAAATCTGACATTGACAGATTTTAATTTACTGCCAGAGGCCTACTGCTAAACTTGTTAATATCGACAAATTCTTCTTTAGTTAATTCGTGACGATCTAAATTCCATGATAAAGTTTTCATTAAATCAAACCAATGTGTTTCAGCTGCAGATACTGTAACAAATAACGTTGGAAGTCCAAACTGTCTTATAGCCGCAAAACAACGTTTTTTCTCTTTTTCCCAATGAGGGGGAGGTGTGCCTTGGGGGGGGGACTCATGTCAAAGGTATGCCTTGGGGGGGGGACTCATGTCAAAGTTGTACCTTGGGGGGGACTCATGTCAAAGTTGGGCCTTGGGGGGACTCATGTCAAAGTTGGGCCTGGGGGGGGGGGGACTCATGTCAAAGTTGTACCTTGGGGGGGACTCATGTCAAAGTTGGGACTGGGGGGGGACTCATATAAAAGTTGTGCCTTGGGGGGACTTCATTCAATAAATCCCCATTCAATAAACCGACTGAA
Source organism: Salticus scenicus (assembly GCA_963930645.1). NCBI lineage: Eukaryota > Metazoa > Arthropoda > Arachnida > Araneae > Salticidae > Salticus > Salticus scenicus. The sequence goes on from OZ005660.1 coordinate 24,491,788, forward strand.
ATAGGCCCTTAGCACTATTAAGAGTGACCTATAAAAATTCGACAACGCTGTACTGACTGAAATAGGGGTACCTTGGAGGGGGACTCATGTCAAAGTTGGACCTGGGGGGGGGGGGACTCATGTCAAAGTTGTGCCTTGGGGGGACTTCATTCAATAAATCCCCATTCAATAAACCGACTGAAATAGGCCTTTAGCACTATTAAGAGTGTATTATAAAAATTCGACAACGCTGTACCGACTGAAATAGGGGTACCTTGGGGGGGACTCATGTCAAAGTTGGGCCTGGGGGGGGGACTCATGTGAAAGTTGTGCCTTGGGGGGACTTCATTCAATAAATCCCCATTCAATAAACCGACTGAAATAGGCCCTTAGCACTATTAAGAGTGTATTATAAAAATTCGACAACGCTGTACCGACTGAAATAGGGGTACCTTGGGGGGGGACTCATGTCAAAGTTGTGCCTAGGGGGGACTTCATTCAATACATCCCCATTCAATAAACCGACTGAAATAGGCCTCTAGCACTAATTAAGAGTGACCTATAAAAATTCAACAACTGTACCGACTGAAATAGGCCTCTAGCACTAAAAAGCAATGGTAAAAAAATAATCAAAATAGGAACTAGTTTTATTAAAACAAAAAATCATACCAAAATAATTAAATAAAAAGTCATCGCCAACATAGCGACAAAAATTTAAAAGGCATCATGGGGTCCTATAATAAAATTGTACTGCCTGCGGAAGTATGAAACAGAGTCGTCAACCATGAATTTTATTTTGAAACCTTTCTTCGAATGATTTTGGTTTCACCCTTGCACAGTATTCATTTCATTCTAATAATAATTTGGCTTCTGGTAAATTTAATTAATTAGGTGATGAAATTGGTATAATATTTATGAGTTTCAAATTTAATAACTAACAAATAAATAAACTAACAAAAAATAAAATAAATAACAATAATTAATAAAAAACTTTTTATAAACCATGTTTTTAAATTTTCTGTTGAATCATAGCTATAGAACTAACTACATTAGCACTTTACCAATGCATATTGTTACGAAATTGTAAATAATTGTATTTATTTTTGTATAAATTCTTTCAAAGAGGCTTAGTAAGTTGATAAAATGTCAATTTTCTGCATTTCCAGCTCTTTTTCGCGTTAAAATAGTTTAATTTTCCCTTTAAAACGCATTAAAAAGCTCCAATAGTCCGGTAATGGATTTGGCGCCAAATTTGGCGAGAAAATCCTTATTATCGATATTCCAAAGATGGACGTTCTAATGTGATTGGTTAAGGAGTTACGGTAAATTTGAATAATAAAAAAAAAAAAAGTTGGTTTTAAAAATAAAATATTAATCCTTTCAGAACAACATATATTTGCATCATGAAGTACATTAGCACCATTAGCACTTTATCAATGTGTAGAAAATCTTTAAAGTGCTAATGACGTCAATTTTTGCCAGATGCATAATTTAACTTTTTACAAATTTCACGCTCACGTTTAATTAAATGTATTTATTTTTATGTCGAAAGAAAATGAAATCGTAATTTTTTTTTTGGCAACAATTAAGTTATAGCTAATATTTTAATGACTATTTGTATTGCTATTAGGAGCTTATTATTTTCATATTTTAATTAATTAAAAGAAAACTATTCGAAAATTCGAAAATCTGACTTCGAAGTATTGTGTTGTCACCGGGTTTTGAGCTACTGTGAAAGTTTCAAATGTCTAGAGTAGGGAAGTTAGTAAAAAATAGATTGCAAGATTTGTACCGGACAAACAGACAAACAAACAAGAATAGAAGTTAATAAAAACATGGTAAATAAATAAACTAAATAACTAACAATAAATAAAGTGCGAAAATTTCGCACGGGTTTGCTAGTACTAGTTCAATTTTTATTATTATTATTATTTATTTATTTATTTTAATACACGTGTAGTGTCCCTATTTTAGGAGTGGATCGGGAGAGAACGTTTGCTCGTCTACACTTCCGTTTAAATTATTGTCTTGGCGGAATCTATCGAATCATATGTTAAGTTATTCAGAAATTATATTTTTTTAGGCAAAATCATAAAATTATGAAACTTAGATTATTTTTAGGAATCAAAATTTAAAGGCTTAAATTATGTAAAATTGCACGCTATATAAATAGAATTAACCTATTATTTCTTCCTGTATTTATTCCAAGTAAAAAAATAAAAATTTTGACAATCTAGTTTAAACCATTTAAAATTAAGTTTTTTTCGTTTAGTTTTCATTATAAACAATAAGAGGGCGACTTACTAACTGCACTCGCTTATTTTCCCCCCCACTTTAAAAAAGTACCAACTGCCCTCGGACATGCAAACGCCTCCTACTACCTGAAACCCCTCGTTATGAATTTAGATGAAAGTATAGTGCGACCACGTTTCCTACGACTAGCAGTGAGGCCAAGTCCAAAAGTTTGGAGGGATGCAAAATCGCCCGAGAGATAGTTATTTGGCAAACATCCAGTTATTCGGTGTTCCCTTATCGCTTGTTTTCTCTCAGTCACCCCTATTTTAACACTGGACTCGTTCAATCCGCATTTGCGCAGAGGCTTCCATGGTCGCAAGAAATGTGGTTAAAGAATAATGAAATAGAAAACGAAAGATGTAATGGGAAAACATGTAAAACTTGTGTTGTATCACGCACGTATGTACGCTTCGCACACAGGAAAACAAAAACAAAACATCACTGGACACCCCTACCTCGCTGTGCATGAATCTGAGAACGCATGTAACTCGTTTTAGCAGCAATCAGTATCACGCACGTATGTACGCTTCGCGCACATGAAAAAAAAAAAAAAAAAAAAAAAAACATCACTGGACACCCCTATTCCGCTGTACATGAATCTGAGAACGCACGTAACTCGTTTTTGCAGCAATCTGTATCGCGCACATGACCCCCCCCCCCAAAAAAAAAAAAAAAAAAAAAAAGAATCAATGGATACCCCTACCTTGATGTGTATGAATCGCAAAAGTGCACGAAATTACGATACTTACGTATTGTCCATAAGTACAATTAATATAAACATTATAAAAATGGAAAAATATATTGTAAACAATAATTACGAATTTCCTGAATCACTTATATTTATATTAATGTAAATTTGGCGATCTTTGGCGATTATTCGCTGGCATGTAGATAAGTACCTTCTTATTAATTCCTTAATGTAAGACTAATTCTATTTTATATAGCATCCATTTTTGTATAATTTAAGCCTTTAAATTTTTATTCCTAAAAATACTCTAAGTTTTATAGTTTTAAAAATTTGCTTAAAAAATATAACTTCTGAAAAATTTTATATTTAACATAGAGGACGGATAGATGAGCAAACGTACTCTCCCGATCCACTCCTGAATAAGGAAGTTTGCCATTTTTCCCCCCTAGAGTTTTGGAATTTAAAATTCAAATTTTATCAATTTTTAAAAACAACTTAATCTAACGCATACACACGATAATTAATGCATATCTATACCTAAATATGGGGATTGAAATCGGGAAAGAATTTCCCTCGATTTTTAATAATTTTTTACAAAAAATACAATGGGCGATTAACATAGGAAATCTTTTTCTTGCATACACGGACGGCCAGTGACGTCATCACTTCGCTTGCGTATTGATTTTGGAAATTCTGATCAGAGGATGACGACTTCCAATGAGTGAAAATTACGTCATTTTGACACAATCAAAAAAAAAAAAAAAAAAAAATGTTTGGACTTTTTTTTTTTTTTAAGAATGAGAGGACTATTTTTCACACAAAAGATAAAATAAAAACGGCTTTTCTTTTGATTTACCTCTCTTTGGCATCAAGTTAAAATAAAAATTTATAACCTGAATAGAGAAAGTTATACACAATGAGCTCTAGTTATTTATTTACTTTATAATATTAAACTTTTAAATCAGAGGATGACGACTACCAATGAGTGAAAATTACATAATTTTGACACAATCAAAAAAAAAAAAAAAAAAATTTGGAGGGTTTTTTTTTTTTTTTTTACTCCTTAATTTAAAAAAAAAAAAAAAAAAAAAAAAAAAAGTAAAACAAAAACAATATTATCAGTTAAAGAATATAAGTTTGTTGGATTATTTTTATGCAATTTCAAGTAAAATGAATTGGAAGCCTATTTTTGTTTTCTAAATAATAAATATATAAAAATTCTGCAGAAACAGAATTTAACCCGTTAGTAGTCGCTATAGACAGCGCCACCTATTAAAAATTGCACAATTTTTATTTAACTGTCACCAATAATTTTAAGAAGTGATGTGACCGACGTTTCTTCGATTTTATTCGCTTTTTATGTATATCAAATACTACTTCTAAATATTTTTGGTGGCTATTGAAAAAAATCTGACAACACTAAAAGATGGGCGGCAAATCGACCAACTAGCGACTACTAACGGGTTAATTTAGTGCGGCAGGACTTTTTTCTCCCTATCTTTCTATATAAAGATATGCAGTAACTACATTGCCTTCTTTACCAAAGAATTCTATATTTCATTCGTCAAATTTTTTTAATTGCAGCTAATATGAGAAAACTCCCCCCCCCCTCGTGAATTTTAAATTTTTTATGTTATTCTGGCGATGAATTAAATTATCTATTCCTATTGAGGTTAGCATGTCAAGATTTTGGTAAGAAATATCCGAGCTACTTCGATGCTAAATTTCAAATTTCGCCAAGAAGTCCAGGCTGTTCCACTGCTTTAACAAGATTTTTAATTTTATTTTAAATATTTTTGAACTTGATGCAAGAGGGAAAAACGGAAAAACATTTTTCAATTGATTTAGATATACAAAATGTCTCCAGGTAAAATATTATCCGCTTTCCGTTCTGTTTCTTATTGGAAAGAAAACGGCTAAAATAGTTTTTCCTATATTGACATCTCTATAAATTAAATTATCCAGTACCATTATATTTCATTCTCCACGCAAACTTTTTACTTTCTAAATTAAATATTATCTTAATATATATATATATATATATATAATATATATATATATACTAGCAGACAACGCCCGCTTCTATGGTCCCTATTTTTAAATGAATCACTATAATTACTGAATTCTCAAAATTGCATTAATTTTTATCACGTGAAAAAAAAAGAGAAAAAAAAACCTGATTAGGAAAAATGTCGCACCGGGTTCTCACTGCCTTCGGAAAAAATTCCCAAAATGCTCTAACTCTTATTTCTATTTTCCCCCTCCGCCCCCTCCCCTCCCGTCTATCCTAATAATTTTACAAATTCGAAAATATCCACAATCGATATGTAAGTATCAAAAACCTCTATGCACCAGTTTTGAACGATCTATCTCCATTTTTATTTTTTTGCCCCTCCGCTACCCCCCTTCCCGCCCCTCCCAATAATTTTAAAAATTCGAAAATATCCCCAATCGATTTGTAGGTATCGAAAACCTCTATGTACCAATTTTGTATGATCCAACACTATTTTTTTTTTTTTTTTTTTTGCCCCTCCGCCCCCCATTCTCGCCCCTCCTAATAACTTTACACTTTCGGAAATATCCCCATTCGACTTGCAGGCCTCTAAAACCTGTCTGTACCAATTTTGAACGGCCTAACTGTATTTCTATTTGTTTTTGCCCATAGCTCCCCCTTACCGCCCCACCCCCTTCCCACCCCTCCTAATAATTTTACAAATTCGAAAATATTCGCAATCGATTTGTAGGTATCGAAAACCTCTATGTACCAATTTTGTATGATCTAACTCTTATTTTATTTTTTTTGCCCCTCTGCCCCCCATTCTCGCCCCTCCCAATAACTTTACACTTTCGGAAATATCCCCATTCGACTTGCAGGCCTCTAAAACCTGTCTGTACCAATTTTGAACGGCCTAACTGTATTTCTATTTGTTTTTGCCCATATTTTAAAGCAAAAATTTTACGGATATCTGTTTTTTTTGTTTGAGATATGAAGGATTTTGTGAAATCACGTTTTGCCCCCCTCCCCCCCTTGGGGGGCGAATTTTGTAAAATCGCTTCTTAGTGGATGCCTACGTCATAGAAAGAACATTGTCGCAAAATTTCATGCTTCTAGGTCTAGGGGTTTGGTCTGGGCGATGATGAATCACCCCCTCACTCACTCAGTCAGGAAGAACGATTATATATATACACACAGAAAAATAAATTGGTCACAGTGACCTGCCAAAATGCTCAGCTGACAATACAGAATTGACTAACCAAAATAACTGACTAGCCAAAAAGTGTACTTGCTGAACTAGTCTCCAAAACTGAAAAGTGTACTTGCTGAACTAGTCACCGAAACTGAAAAGTGTACTTGCTGAACTAGTCTTCAAAACTGAAAAGTGTACTTGCTGAACTAGTCACCAAAACTGGAAAGTGTACTTGCTGAACTAGTCTCCAAAACTAAAAAGTGTACTTGCTAAACTAGTCACCAAAACACTACTCCAGACTAGGAAGGTTAATATTATTAGACAAAGAAGGCTAGTCGATAATCATAATTATCTGACCAGGAAGGTTAAACACCGCAGAGTCAACAACCGCAGTTGCCAGACAAGGCAAGTTAATCAGAATCTGCACTTGATTAAGACGGTTAGTCAGCAGCCAACAGGTATTTTACGAAGCAAGCTAGTCAATTTTCAATGAATATCTGAAGAGGCAGGATAGTCAAGACTATTTACCTGACTAATCTGTCTGGTAATATTTGAAAAGGAAAACTAGTCTCTATTTGACTAAGCTGCCTCATAATATTTGTGGAGGAATTTTAGCCCGAAAAAAAAAATATTTGACTAGCCTGTCTCATAATATTTGAGAGAGATTAATCAAAAAAATTTATTTATTAAAATCCCTCATATTTTATGAGGAAGTGGCCTCATACTTGTTTGCAGGGGCTTTTGTAAAAGCATTGTTGTTAGTCTTAACCTCTTTACTTTTGTAATTGTTTAATCCCCCCTCCCCTTTTAAATGTTCAACCTTGAAAAAATATTTAAAAACTTTTCTGAAAAATATTACTTGTCCATCAGCAGGATTAAAATACTCATAGCTGCCAACTTTTTCAATTTATTCCAGAATTTTGTTAACATTCGCCCTTTTCTTCATACAATATTCTTAATAGAATAATTTTCTTTAGCATGTAATTACAATTAAATATGAAGATAATTACTCCTCAAAGAATATGGTTTGAAGATAGGGATTCCGGAATCAATTAAAAAAGTTAGCAGCTATGAATACTGGAAATTTAACAAACTACTGAAACAAAGAATTTGCTAGTTTAATCATTCTTCCCTACCTTTATTCATCATTAATGCACGCATTTATCCAACACTTTTTTATCAAGGCATTCCAAGAGGATTGTGGCGCCACATGATTTAGTCCACTTTTTATGCACATCCTCATATATGGATTTAGAAATATATATATATATTTTCTCATCGGTGCTTTCATTTTATACGCTGTGGTTACAAAAATAAATGTATTTTTTTTTTTTTTTTTTAAGTTCCTTTTTTTAATATTCAAGCCATCTGAATATATGCATATATTTTTTTAAATAATGGATTTTTTCCACCTGATTAAAATTACAGATAAGTACGACGATACAATGTGCTTTAACAATTGATACAGGCAATATAAACAATATGCACGGTATAGACGATACAATGTACTAAACTATAAATAACATCGAACTCAAATTTCAAGTTATTTAAAGTTTTAAAATCATAAATATTAATGATATACTTTTTTTTTTCTTTTTTTTTTTTTTTTTTTTTTTAAGGTGAGGGTGGACATAAAATTTGCATAAAAAACACTTCAACATATATAATAAGAATTTTTATTTTTAATCATCTCTGTAAATTTTATGCCCAGAGAAATTTTAATATATAACAATAATTTATAAGTATTTGATCAGCCAAAATAACTCTTACTTACCTGATAACATTACTTTCAACATTCTTCAAATCATGAATTTAAGTGGCTTATTTAAATAAGATTTCTCCTTCATTAAAACTATGTAATTGAAATAATACATAAAAGACAAAAATCAAGATAAAAATAATTTTATTGAAAATTATAAATGTTTCATATACATGCTCCATAATTTACATAAAAATTAATCATAATAATAATATAAAAGCACAAATATAATTAGGTAATAAAACGTAATTTTTTTATGCCTAATAGCTCTCCATGATGGCAAGCCACTGAAAATTGTAAGAATAGCACCATCTTTAACAATTGGTTTATTTCTTGGGACTTCATATAACTTTCCTTCTTTTTCATCAAAATATGTTATTGTTTGTATAATTCCATCAGGTTTAAAATAGGGCTCACAAACCTTTAAAAAAAAAGAAAAAAAAAAGACATCAGGACATTACTAAGAAATACGTTATATGAGGTGTAAATTTCACCTCATTGCATAGGTTGCATTCAATTAAGAAGTTGCATATATCATAGATGGTTTCATTGGAAATCAAATAAACCAATGAGGAGACGAAATATTCTATCAAAACCTTTCTTAATCTATGCATAAATTATTATATATATATATATATATATGTGTGTGTGTGTGTGTGTGCGAAAACAGGGCAGTTTGGAATCGCCTAGCAGAGGCCTTCATCCTGCAGTGGGTTGATAGAGGCTGAAATTGGTAATGATGATATATATATATTCTCATATAACACCATACCTTATAATTCGTATGATTACTTTAGAAAAGCAAGAACGAGATCTTTTTAAAAATCGATCTGGTTTTATTGATTTTTTTTTTTTAATTGAATTATTATTTTTTTTAATGAATATATCCCTGTTAGAACACTATTGTTAAGCATATTTGAAAGTTGACAGCCATATTATAAATGCTATTGCTGCATAGCAGCGCCACCTTTCGAGCGATTGACACCAAAAGTTGATAGGCACTAATTTAGGTCAAGGTGCATCTACATATAAATTTATATGTAATTCTGAACAGTAGTTCCGTAGATACAGTTGCCACAAAATTTTTGTCACACATACATACACACACAGACAGACAGACAAGACATTTTCTAAAAATGGTCAAATCGTGGTCTAGTCTAACCTCTCAAAACTTGTCGAAAACCGGAATTCGAAAATTTTTACAAATCCAATACTTCCTTCCATTGAACATACAAGAAAAAAAAAAAAAAGATGTAATTACTAATTGTATTGCGTTAAAAATCTGAAAAAAAAAAAAAAAAAAAAAAGAGACTAATAATAATGTTTAAACACTTATGTGAGTTGTGAACTTAAAAAATGTGCTTCAAGGTCAGTGATAGTAGTTCATTGTTTAATGCTTATATTCTGAACAAAAAAAAAAAGTATCTTTATTTATTGCATTTGTTCGACGATGCGTTTATTTTATATTGTTTTTTACTTTCTTCTGTATTCAATAGAAGAAAGTATTTCAATCGTAAAAATTTTCAACTTCCGCTTTTCAATGGATTTACACGTTTTGAGGGCTTCAGAACACGATTTGACCATTCTTAGAAAAATATGTGTCTGTGTCTGTGTGTGTGTGAGACAAAAATTTTGTGGCAGCGTATCTCAGGAACTACTGCAGATAACTGCATATAAATTTATATGCAGATGTACCTTGGCCTAAGTTAGTGCCTATCAACTTTTGGTGTTATTTGCTCAACAAGTGGCGCTGCTAGACCGCGATTTTCGCAATTTCAGGAAAGGCTATATCTTAGAAACTACTAAACGAATTTGCATAAATTTATATGCAGATAAACTTTAACGTAAGTTAGTGCCCACCAATATTTTTTGTCAACTTCTCAACAGTTGGTGCAGCTATACATCGACTTTCGCGTTTTCAGGGAAGGCTGTATCTAAGGTTCTGTTGTGTATAATCAAACAAAACTTGACACGTATCAACGTAGTCATTATATGACATTACGCAGATTCAATTTGGATGCATATCAGCCAATAAGTGGCGCTGGTATACTGCAATTTTCTCTGAGAACAGGATATGGCTCTATCTCAACTTCTGTGTCATATAACTGTACAAAACCTGATATATGAGGTAACCATTATGAAGAAGCATTTTTTAAGACTTCATTTATAGAGAATTAAACTGTCTTTCTTTTCTTATTATTAGTGTTAGTTTTTTCTAAAATGAAATTATCTGCATTCATTATGGTAGATAATTTTAATAAATAATAGTTTTAAGAAAATATTTTTACTGGGCGAATGAATTTTCCTATAGGAAAATATAGAAGAAAGTTTTGCGGTGGTCACAACATAATAGTTTAAAATGAAATCACGACAAGTATTTCCTCTATATTTGCTTTGAAAATTTCGTTCACATAAAAGCGAGGATAGAATTTTATTAAAAATAAAGGTATTTAAAAAAACAACAACAAAAAAAGTATGTTGTGGCCACCACAAGACTTTCTTTTTATATTTTCTAATACAAATTCGCTCAGTACAAATAATTTATTAAAGCTCTTATTTATTTAAATTACCTACCATACTGAATGCAGACGATTTTCATCTTTGAGAAAAATTGCATTGAAAGTACAAAGAAAGACAGCTTTGTTCTCTATAAATAATATATTAAAAAATGCGTTTTCATAATGGTTATCTCACATATCAAATTTTGTACTATACACCATAGAAGTTGAAATATAGCTTTTCCGTTCTCGGGGAAAATTGCAGTACAGCAGCGCCACTATTGGCCGATATGCATCCAAATTGAATTAGCATAATGTCTGAGAATGGTCTTTTCACATATTATTTATTATTATTATTGTGCGCAATAGAACTTGAGATATCTCTTTTCCTTAAATTATGGAAATCGCTATATAGCACCATCACCTATTGAATTATTGATACCAAAAGTGGATGGACAATAATTTATCTCGAGGTAGATCCACATATAAATTTATGTGTAGTAGTTCCTGAGATATAGCCTTCCCTTGAATTGTGAAAATCACTGTATAGCAGCGCCATCTTTTGAGAAATTGGCATAAAAAGCTGATAAGGACTAGGTTATGTCCAGGTGCATCTGCATATAAATTTATATGCAATTCTCTGCAGTAGTTCATGAGACATAGCATTCCCTTAAATTGTTGAAAACGCTAGAGACCCTGTATAATATAATATAGTTTCCTAATATATGGTCTCTAGAAATCGCTGTATATAGCAGTACCATTTCTTGATGGATGGGCACCAAAAGTTGATAGGCACTAATTTATGTCAAGGTGCATTTACATATAAATTTATATGCAATTACGTGCAGTAGTTCCAGATTTGCAGTCGCCACAAAATTTTTGTCTCTCTCACACACACAGAGGCATATCTAATATTTTCTAAAAATAGTCAAATCGTGTTCTGGAACTTTTAATACGTGCAAATTCATGGAAAACGGAAGTCGAAAATTTTTATGAATCTAGTACTTTCTTCTATTGAATATAGAATAAAGTAAAAAAAAAAAAAAAATGTAAATTGCGAAATCTTTTCAATTTCCAGGATGTAAATACGAGGTTATACTGTATTTATTTAATTTATATATTAATAACAGTCAAAAAAGATTTATAATACTTTTCTAATTTTCATACAATTTCTACAAAAGATGCATATTAGTTTCGTTGAAGAAAAGAAAACAGATCCATACAAATATGGATCTATTTTTCTGGATACGAATAGGGAGCTCCGATACATGTCTAGCATGTGTATAATGTTTAAATTAGTTACCGAGTTATAAATATGCCTACAAATTTAGATTTATAATTGTAAAAAGTATTTTGAAAGGTGAGCAGTACAATAGCTGTGAATTGCAGTCGTAGATCGAATGTGCGCTATCGAAGATAAACTAACACAGAGAGAAAACACACACACACACACACACACACACACACACAGAGAGAGAGAGAGAGAGAGAGAAAAGGCTGATGGTCGTCTGTCTGTTGTTTCAGAAAGAAAATGAAAAAAGGTTTATCAATTATTCGTACCACAGAACTGGCGTTGCAAAATAATCCTTACAAAACTTTGAATAAACACCATAAAATTAAAAAAAAAATTGCAACAATGGTTTCGGGTCGAAAGAGCACACGACCCTTCGTCAGGCGACCAAAGTAGGCACGAGTACAGCAGTCAAAGCCGTGCGTTACCACTTTCACTGCTGCACTCGTGCCTACTTTGGGTGCCTGACGAAGGGTCGTGTGCTCTTTCGACCCGAAACAATTGTTGCGAGATATTTTATTTTTATGGTGTCAATTTAAAGTTTTGTAAGTATTATAATATTCATGCCCACTTAAATAAAGTATTTTAAATTACTTGTTGTAAATTATTAAAAAAAGTTTTATTGTTAAATTGGGAATGTTTGCCATTTATACCATCAATGATAAACTTTATATACCTTTTCCGTGTCTTGATACTATTGTGGGGAAAAAATGTTACGTATTAATGAATTTAAAAAATTTTCTGGGGGAACTATATTTGACAATTTATAAGTAAATCATTCATAATTACCAGTTGCAAATTACTAACATATATTTAACCCACTATATCAAAAATTAGTATATGCTGTAGCCATTGCAAAATTTTCTTCTATTATTCTTTAATATAATAGCACCATATATCAGTTACAATGCACAAAGTAATTAACACAGCTTCTCACAAATAAAGATTTTACAAACAAATCTAACAAATAGATACTATAACTATCTGGAAATTTACAAAGAGTAATAGTAGCGCGGCACGTCAGCTGATGTACACCCAAATTGATTCGGCATAGTTTTTAAAAAGCTAGTTTGGCATAGTTTTTGGATGTATGACATACACCTTACATATCAAATTCGGTGCACATACATATCATAGAAGCTGAGATATGGCTCTCCTATAAATAGAGAAAATTGCACCATGCCAACGTCACCTGTCGGCCGATATGCGTCCAAATTAAATCAGCATAATAGTTCATAATGGCTGTTGCACATATCAAGTTTAGTGCATTTATATATCACAGAAGCTCAGTTACAGCATTTTCTTAAATGTGAAAAGTTGCAACATACTGGCATTACCTGATGACCGATATGCACCTAAGTTGAATAAACATAGTCTTTCACAATCGACTATTTGAACATTAAGTTATGTGAAGTTCTACACAATAGAAGCTAAGATATAGTCTTTTCTTAATTGTGGGAAATTGCAGCATAGTAGCGCCACTTCTTAGATGATTTTTTACAGGGTTGCCAACTTTTCAAAAACAGTTTGAGGAGTATTCAGAGAAATTTTGAGGAGCATTTTGGCTACTTTGAGGAGCAATTTTAAAAATACATAAAAAAAAAAAAAAAAGAAAAGAAAAGAAATAAACTACTCACAAAAATAAATTAACAATAATCATATGAAATTTAGAAATATTTATTGATAATCAAATATATTTAGCAAAACAGTGAAGAGAGATAAGAATGGGAAATGATTAAGCCTGAATATAAGCTTAAAACCCAAATGTAATTTGTTTTTTGCATAATGGCATATTTTCCATACATAAATAAAGGCAATATATGAAAGTAGATTATTCAGTTACATTAAAAAAAAAGAAAGAAAGAAAGAGAAACACAAAGGGACAAAAAAATTAATTTCCAACAATTTTCATGAATGTCAAAATAATTATACTATCACATAAAAATCTAAAAACGAAATCATATAAATGTGTAAATGATCTCATCTCTAAGTCAACTCCCTCTAATCTGCATAGCTTGGGACCATATGTTTTGTAAACTTTAGAATTTTTAAGATTATTGGTCATAATTTGTTTACTTATTTTTTTTCCCAGATACAAATGAAGATATGATAATAAATCATTAATGCTTTAAGTGAATGATAAAATAAAAGCATAATTATTTCAAATAAATCTTAAATAAAGCGTTGTCAATCGGCTTAAAGTTCAGTAGCTTAGAATCCATTATTTTTATCGATAAATAATTAAAATAAACAATTTTTTAATGATAACTGAAACATTGATACAGTTTAAATGAAAATCAAAACAGCACATAATCATAGCATTTGGTTTCTTTCTTCCCCCCTTTCAGCTTGTGGTTTTAATTAAACACACTCTTAGCTAATGTAAACAAATACTTGTTCCTGTTCTGAGTCAGCAATATTTCGATCACTAGAATGTTTTCTTTCTTTCTTTTTTCTTCTTTTTTTTTTTTTTTTTTTTTTTTTTAATTATTTACTATTTATTTATGAGTATTGTAGGATGAAGCGTGTGGTTCTTCAGCTAAATTGTAAAAGTTAGTTTTATTATTTTTATTTTCAAGATACGTTGAAGCGCTTTCATAGATAAAAAATAAAATTCAAAGAATAATGTTTTATGCGGCAACTGTTGGAAATGCAAAATCAAAAGTTGATAAGGATTGGACAACGATTTCTGCCTAGATGTGTGCAAGGAAAAAATAAAAATAAAGAAAGAAAGAAAAAAAAATTTTTTTTTCACTGTCTGCCACTATTCAATTTTATGTATAAAAATATTTAAATAGGTGGTCAAGACTGAATTTGCGGAGCATAAACATTACTTCACGGAATTGCGGAGTTTTTAAATTTTTTCGGAGAAACTCCGCAAAAATCGGAGCAGTTGGCAACCCTTGATATGTACCAAAAGCTATTCAGCACGAATTTATGTGAAAGTGCATCTAAATATAAACTTTTGTACAATTATGTTCATTATTTTGTGAGATACAGCACCCAAAACATAAAATTTTGATTAAACACAGACAGACATCTCCTAAAAATGGTTTAATCGAGTTTAAGGAAATCCCAAATTTGTAAATGCACCAAAAGCCAGAAAAAGAAAATTTTGAAAAATCCAGTACTTCATTCTTATATATGTAGAAGAAAATCAAAATTAATTTTAAGTTATTGTGGAAATAGAGTATACAACTAAATGTTTGCAAGAATTACTTAATTTATAGAGCATAGTTAAAAGAAAAAAAATGTTGTTTAAATTGACATACCAAATAGTTTTTAAATTTAAATGTGTTAAGAATGAAACAAATAACATGAAATTAAGTACATATTTTTAACAAGATATCTTTTGTTTATCACGAATACTTAATATGCTGCGCATGAACAATTTGATTTTGAATCGAGAATACAGTATCTAATAATTTAAACTCATATTATTTTTGATTAAATTTGTTTTGAAAAAAAAAAAAAAATATATATATATATATATATATAATATCAAATTTTTAATAACTAAAAATATCAACCTTTTACTACAATCATCAATCATTTGAATGAAACAAATAACATGAAGTTGAATATGTATATGTATATATATGTATATTTATTTATTTACCAAGATATTTATTATTTATCGCTAATAATTAATATTGTATACAAGAACAATTTGACTTTAAATTGAGAGCAGAATATAGTATGCAATATTAAATTCATATTATTTTTGCTAAAAGTTGTTTTGAAAAAAATTGGTGTCAAACATTTAATAATAAAAATGTCATTTTTTTATTACACACTATTATCAACCATTTGCCAAACTTATTTAAATAAAAAAAAATATTTATTTAGAACAGGAATAAAAAAAAATAATCTGGTGTGCCACTCACACGACTTTCTCTTACCCTGAAATTTAATACTATAAATACAGTTTGCAAATTAAGAGGTAAGATAACGAGAACTGTCATGTAAACATATGCTAAACAATTCAAATTAGGCTTCAGAAGAGTTTTAAAGATAATTAGTTCTGTGTGAGGGGGGCTACCGCCCCCCTCAACCCACCGTTTTATTAATGCACCTACATTTATATAGAATTTAATTCGGTTATTAAAAAATAATTCTGTTTTTAAAAAATAATTTATTAAAATTATTATTTACAAAAAATTATTTTTTATGATAATGCAGACGATTTCCATATTAGAGAGGCAGTGTAACACTAAATATCCAAAAAAAGTCCATTTTACTCTCAATATATATTATATATATATATATAAAAAAAAAAATACGATTTTTTTTTTCTAAGTTTTTTTTTCGTTAAAATTAAAAAAAAAATCTATAACTTTGTTTTAAATTATCACAGATTTATAGTTCAACCATTCGTTTTAAAGGTATTCGCAAGATCTTTTGAATGATACCCATCATGAAAATTTACTCCCCTCGAGGGGGGACTTCCCCCCCCCAGGGGGGGGGGGGGAGGTGAGGCTCCTACATACACAAAAATATTTTCCCAGTTAACTATCTCTATTACAAAAAATATATGTTCGTTTCATTTGGTTTAGTGCAGTCTATAGACGTTAAACTCTACTTACCTGCAATTTCCCCCATACACGTAATGTATTAGAATTCTCTTGATTGTCCCTGTACACGAACCATTTGCTTGATCTTAACGAAAAGCTTACTGTAGCATCCCTATATGATACACATTTAGAATACCAAGTTTGAACTTTCTACCATAATTTGTTTTTGCGATATGCTGATAACAGACAGACACACACACAGACTCACAGACCATTTGCTAAAAACATGATTTTCGTATTCAGGGGACCTCAAAACGTGTAAATATAACAAAATCTCGCGTTCGAAAATTTGACCCAAAAACAATACTTTCTCTACCTTATGGGTAAGAGAAAGTAAAAAAGATAAATAAATAAATAATAACAGATAAACGAGAAACCTTTAAATTTTTTTAATTTATCTCATTAAAAAGTTTAAATATAAAAAAAAGTATTAATATTATTTTTTATTGTTCTAAGATAGATATAATGTTGCAAACGATAATTTAAAAAACATACCTTAAAATTCGGATTTCTTTCAAAATCCCCATGGATAGCATTTTTCTATATCTTTCTTAAATTGACGTCCTTTGGAAATCCAAATACCTTCTGAACCATCTTTAGGGAAAAATAAATCATTACTATTCTGTGTATAAAAATATTAATATGAGCTTAATGTTAAAAGTGTATGTAAACAACTATAGCTTAGACAAATTAAATATACTTACTTTTATAATACAACGATACGTAAAACTAGATTTATAATAACGTATTTTAAATTTTATACATTTTAAACAACTTTATAAATTAGAACAAATTCTAATTACGATTCATATTGTTAGAAGATTGCGGAAGCTTTAGAATTCTACAAATTTACAATTTACTATTCTTACAAAGCTTACAATAAAATAAAGTATTTAGCACTTACTTTTGGCTGTAAACTCGATTCGCTGATTCTGATTACTAAAAAATCTCTCGTTCTCTTTCTAAAATGAAAATGACTCTAACGGCAATTCCAGTATCCCGCCAAATGCGATTAGCTTTTTGTTTATTTTTCGGTTTCGGTTGACTAACACAAGTTGTCAATAGGAGACAAAAAATAAATAACAAATAAAAAAAAAGAAGAAGAAGAACAATGTTAGCTTTTGGACTAGCCAAACAAATTTTTCTTAGTCAATTGACAAAACGGGAACATTTTTTTTTATTCTCTCATCTGACTAACCGGTCAAATTTGAGGAAAATGAAAACTGTACCTGGGAAATTAGTCATCTGACAAGTTTTAGAGGCAAAACGGATCATCAGACGAAACACATTAAAGATACATGGTAAAATAAAACGACTTTTGTGTCTCATGACTAAATGGGATTGTCAGGTAGTGTTTTGATTGTTTAAAATTTTGCGTAATTTTGTGCAAATTTGTCAATGTACTTGACAGACGTTTAGTGTCACAAAGATGGCATGTCTCTTGACAAGTTTCGATTTTTCATTTTTCTGTGTGTATATATATATAATAAATGGCAACAGCGCAAAATCGCTGTCTATCTCGTCTATCTAAGGAAATAGTCCTATCGTACTAACACAGGTCTACAAAAATAATGTTGAAAAAACTTGATTTGATGATTTTTAGCTGATCTTTGTGTTTTTTGATGTGCTGAAACCGAAAATTCAGCCAGTTTATCTCTATCACGTATAGATTTTTGTCAATACAGGGTATTTACTGACATAATTTCTTACATATACCATCATAACAATAGGTTGGTTGGTATGGTTTTACGTCGCACTAGTGCTGCGCAATCATAACACTAGATATCCATGATTAATTAATCATGGAAATATACTATAAAACTTACCATATAATTATATTGCCAAGCCCGGCCCGTTCGGCCCGAGCAGACCTCTTACAGAATACATTCAGATATCTGCTAAGATTTTTTTTTTTTTTTTTTTTTTTTCCTGCTTGGCTGCTGGAGAAACTTCGAAACATTTTTATGAAAATACAAATGATTTTTTTTAAAGGGGCACGAAGGGTCAGGGAAGGAATACGCGCGCGCAGCGCGTGTATTCCTTAACTTGAGCGCGCACAGGACTGCGCTGCCGTAGGCAGTGAGGACCCGGTCCGACTTTGTACCCGATGAGAAATGATTTTTTTAATTTTCTTTTCTTAAGAATAAAAATTTGATTTGAGAAGGAATATGTGCGCGCAGCGAACGTATACCCTCACACGTGCGCGCGCGTTCGTCTGCCCTGCCGAAGGCAGTGGGGACACGGTGTGAGTTTTTACCCGATCAGAATTTTTTTTTTTTTGAGGGGAGGGGGGGGGGGGCACGAAGGGTCAGGGAAGGAATACGCGCGCGCAGCGCACACGGGGCAGCGCTGCCGAAGGCAGTGGGGACCCGGGCCGACTTTTTACCCAATCAGAAATGATTTTTTTTTTTTTTTTTTAATTTCTTTTCTTAACACTAAAAGTTACTGTTAGTGATTCATTAATTTTAGTGATTCATTTGAAAACACTGACCCGCTAGCGGGCGAAGCTCGCTAGTTTAGATAATTATAAATTTCTGAATTTAGTTAAATGCATATTTCATTTTAGTATTAAAAATGACAATAATAAAACGGCCTATTTTTGTTTTCTAGGCAATAACAGGATTTAATTAAGTACGACAGGACTTTTTTTTTAAGTCTGGTCTTCTATATAAAGGCATGTGGTAACTGTTTCGCGTTCCTCAGCAACGGTAACTTTTTTTTTTAATCTTTTTGTTACAGCTTTAGTATTTTCGACTTTTAAATTTTTCTTGCCATTTTGACGATGAATTAAAATATTTATCTCAAGTAAAGAACTTGACGAGAAACTTATGGGCTATTTCGGTGCTAAATTTCAAATTTCGCCATGGGGGTCCTATACTTCAGCTGTTACATATCTTTTGCAAGATTTTTCTCATTTTTATTTTAAATATATATATATATTTACTTGATTAGGGATGATTGTGAATTCATGAAAAAAGATTAAAAAAAAGTTTTCGTTTTCGGAGAAAACATAATTTATTACAGGAAGGTCCAATCTTTTCAAAATGAAAAATATTAATTTCAACTACATTTAACCATCATATGAAATTCATATTTTTTGTTATATTTTATGAATACTGTCAGAAAAACCGGGCAAAATTAAAAAAGAAAGAAAGAAATACAGGTAAACTACCACTGCTTGATGCGAAAGGAAGAAAAATAAAAACATTTTTGTAATTGGTATGCGAATAGTAAATACTCAATATATAAAATGCGTATAAATATAATCTATCTATTAATACGCAAACATGAAATTTGTCGTACGTTTTTAACAAGGAGTCGAGGATTGAAAATGGTATGATTGTGAGTTTAAGGGAGGAAAAAAGTCATTTTTTTATGATGCCAAGGTGTTCAAACCAACGATTCAAGCATATCTTTATTTTTATGCACTTTTCCATTTTATTCGCATATACTTTTAAATTAAAAATTCCTGTAGAAGAAAATTATTAAATCTGGCAATTTCTTAAAATTCAAATAAAACCATAGACACAGTAACTTGTATAACCCCTATACTTTAGACTATAGATTTTTCATGCTAAGAGGCAACAGACATTACAGTGACAGAACTGCTTATTGAGTGAATAAGTGCGGTAAATCGAAATTTTATACCACTGAACATATATGATAATTAAAAATAGATTTGATTTATGAAAGTTTTTTTTTTTTCTTTTCCTAATTTATTTATAATCTACTTTCTTCATTTTGTTTCCTTTTCTTGTAATTTATGGACAGCTCTAATTTGAAGGCATATTTTTTTTACTAAAACATAATGCATTTCAATTAACTAAAATTGACTATACTTATTTTTACTTCCATTACCCAACCACCGTAGATAATGGGAGTATTATATTCGGACAAAATATTCAATATCGAATTTTTAACCGAAAGTCCGTTTAATAAGTTCAAAAAAGTCTTATTTTGGCAAATGGTCAATATGTGTGCATGTATGTGTGCGGGGAATCTTCTATTTCTATCATATCTCCGAAACTAATAAAAAGAACGACGAAACTTCAGAAATGAGTTAGGTCTGGTGTACAGATGAATTTTTTAACTTTTGGTGAAAATTGGAAAACCAGAAGTGGGACATATGAAACCAGAAGTAAGACCGTAAGTCCGTGTTTCAAAAACGGCTCTAAAGATTTTCTTCAAAGTTGCTATATAAACACCCTATTAGACGTCCGTTCGTATTTAGTTAGTTCATGAAAATTGATATGTGCCCTTTATAAGTAGGTCAATGTGAGGTCTTGCAAGTGCGTTCCTTTAAAAACGGTTGTAAGGTTTTTTTTTTTTCAAACTCGCCATATTAACTCTTTTTTACGTACCCTTATATCTTTTCGTATGTAATAGTTGTTTTCCAGTCAAGAATTGAGTTTCCCGAGTTTTGGTTAAAGTCGGTATCTCAAAAACGGAACTAATGATTTTCTTGAAAATTGCTACATAAACCCTTTTTTAGATATCCATGTATTACGTGATTAAAGTCACAGAAAGGGAGGTGCACAACTAGATGTTATAACAAACCTATACACCAATTTACAATGTTCTACGTCTAACCGTTTTTGAGTTATGCAAGTCACATTCACACATACAAACGTCATGAAAAATCGTGTCAAGTCGCTGATGTCTCTAAAACGAGAGTTCATATTAAGACGAAACTTGCAGGTGTACAACTAGACATCATGACAGTTACACACATAAATTTACAACATTCTACGATGATTCATTTTTGAGCTACGCGAGATATGAAATCCATTTCGCAAATCAGGATTACAATACTTCCTTACATTTTGTATAATTAAGCAAAAACGCCAAGAACGACATATCAAATCTATGCCCATTTTGTTTGTAATTTTAAATATCAAAACTCTACAATTTTGTCAATTCGACAGCAAAATAACTTAATCTAACACATGTGCACCATAATTAATTTATAATTATACCCAAATATGGGGATTAAAATTGGGAAATAATTTTTCTTAATTTTTAATAATTTTTTACAAAAAATGCAATGGACATTTAACATAGGAAATGTTTTGCTTGTCCCCACTGACAGTTAGTGACGTCCCACTTCGCTTGTGTACGCAAATAAATCATATTTTAACTCATATAATAAATCATAGATTTTTAACAAAAAACAGTAGACCAGTAGAAATAGCCAAAAAACAGTAGTCTACTGCCTACTAGTAAAAACAGTAGAGTTGGCAAGTATGAAATTAGCAAGCATATTATTATTATTATTTTTTTTTTTTAAACATGGTGGTATAGGACAACATTTTGTATAAATGTGCAAAAAGAGAATTATTTTTTAATAACCATTATGAAATTTAAAAGAATTATTTGTAATAGAGATAGTCAACTGAGAATAAAAAAACTGTATGTAGGAGCCTCGCCTCCCCTCCCTTTGGGGGGAAAAGTCCCCCCTCGAGAGGAGTAAATTTTCATGATGGGTATTTTTCAAAAGAGAATACCTTTAAAACGAATGGTTGAACCATTAATCTACGATAATTTAAAATAAAGTTATCGATTTTTTTCATTTTTAACAAAACAAAAATTTAAAATAATGTAATATTGAGAATAAAATTGACTTTTTTTTGGTTATTTAGTGTTATACTTCTCTATTATGGAAATCGTCTGCATTATCATGGAAGATAATTTTTTTTAAATAATAATTTTAATAAAATTATTTTTACTGAGTGAATTTGTATAGGAAAATATAGAAGAAAGTCATGTGGTGGCCACAATATACTACTTTTAAATTGGTAAACAAAGTAGAACTTTTGTACTTTGTGGTCTATGGCTCAAATTACTTAAGAGTCGCTTTAGTTATGTTAAATTGTTTCAAACATAAAAATTTAGATAAATATTTGATAATGCGAGCTTACTATTTGTAATTGTTTTACAGGGATGCACACAAGATTTTAGATACATTATTATTCTTAAATGATATAACAAAGAGAAATACTCAAACACCCTATTATGATTTTCTCTTTTGTTTGTTTATTTAACAACTTCTGAAATTTAAATTTACTTAAATTACACAGATTTACAAAAATAAATGTTGATAAAATTTGAATTGATAATTTTAGCTGATTTTAGTTCTTTGGTGTGCTGAAACCAAAAATGAAGCTAGTTTTTCTTCATCGCATATAGATTTTTTGTCAATGCAGGATTGCCTACCGACACATTTCTTCATTTTCAGTAGTTTCTTGTATGTTTCCATGGTTAACTAGACATAATCAGGTATAATAATAATCATAAAAGTTACAATATAAATATATTGGTGGAAGACTAACAGAAGAAATTGCGTCAGTAGACATTTTGTATTGAGAAAAATCTACATAGGATACAGGAAAACTGGCTTCAGTTTCGGCTCTAGCATAGCAAAAAAATAAATAACAACCAAAATTATCAAATCAAAATTTTAAATGTAGACCTGTGCTTTTAAAAATGTTCAGAAAGTCATTCCAGATTCTTTGGTATAAAATTAAAATAAAAATTTCATAGCCCATTTATAAAAGAAACTTATACTACAGGGTGTTTATAAAGTCCCGGACCCATTTTGATGTTTAATAACTCATAAAATAATAAAGATAGATTAAAATTAATAACATAAATGGTTAGATAGACTCAAAAAGTTTCATGATCCTTGTCAATGAAATTCCACGTGTGCCCCCTTCGTCACACGGAGAATATCAAGTCGATAGTCAATTTCACGCCAGGTAGCGGCAAGCATGTCGGCATCCACAGAGGCTATTGCGGTTGTAATTCTGACTTTTAGGTAATTATTCGACTGCCGCTCGAATAAAACATCACATACAAAAGTACTACATAGAACAAACACATCAAAAGTAAACATAACACTGCAACAGTTGCCAAAAACAAAAGAGAGAAAAATGCAATTAATAAGCAGACGATATTTAGAAAAGTACAGATATTTACACTGGAAAATGAAATTATCTGAAATTAACCACACATGCAGACGATATTTACAAAAGTAAAGATATTCAAACCTGAAAAGAAAATATATGAGTTATTCCATCAATAAATGCCATAAGTTTGTTTATATCTTTATTATTTTATGAGTTATTAAACATCAAAATGGGTCCGGGACTTTATAAACACCCTGTATTTTTTACAAGATGGTATAACTATCAAATTAGTGAAAATTACATCCCATTCAGAAAATCACGGAAAAAAATTAAGTTTTTTTTTTCTTCTTTAAAGCAGAGAAAACATTGAAATAATGAAGATTCCGTAATTTTGACAAAGAGAAAGTTTAAGAAAGATATTTACTGGCAGGTTTACCTGGAGTTGCTGAGGTTCATGTAATTAAATTAAATATTCAACCCGGAGGTCAATTAAACATGACAGATCTAGAGAATTTCTGTGTAAACAGTATTTTTATTTTTTACTGAAGGAGTATAAACAAAGATTTTTAGAGATTCCTATATAAGAGCATTCTACTAATAACTGACAGTGAGAGAAATAGGTCAACATGGCATCTAGAATCAGCTTAAGTTAAAAAATTTCTTCTTATCTTCTAGGCTTTTCCGTTAATCATCTGCACAATACTTGCTTTGTCTCTGTTTATCAACTTTTTCTCTTAACAGCATTACTTTAAGCATGTTCCTGACGCTTGACTTGCGCATGTACTTCAGTTTCTTATTGTATTTCAGCTGCTGTCCGTTAAGCATGTGCACAATACCTATCTTATTGTGTTCGTCTTCTATTAGCTCTTTTCTGACACTAATGGCAATACTACACATGAGAACTTTACACAAAACTTTTGATTTGACTGTTAATTTGAGCCAATTTTGTTGAATCAAATCATCTGAACTCCCAATGACCAATGTAAAAGAAGTTGGAAATATGTACCTTTTTTTTCTGGCAGGTCATAAAAAGTTGCTTCTACAAGCAACTTCCCCCCCCCCCCCCCCCAAAGTTATATACAATCGAACCTCGTTAATGTGAACACTGCTAACGTGAATTACTTTTTCAGGGTGACACGAAATAACTTGGACACACATGATACATTATAACTTTAATGCTAATGAAAATATTATGACCAAATTTCAAAATAAATATGAATACATTATTTTGTCTATTATAATTACAAATTTTCAAAGTGGCTACCTTTAGCCTCAATACAGAGCTTTAAACGTGTCACAAAATTTTCAGTTATGGGCTACAACTCACTTACTGATATTTTATCCCATTCCTTGCATAAGGATTTCTTTAGGGAACCCAAAGCTTTATGAGATTTAGCACACACTGTTGTCTCCAAGATGGACCAAACAGAATAATCTGGGGAATACGGTGGCCATTCTTGAGTGCCAATGAAGTCAGGAAAATTTGTCTTGCACCAATCTTGAGTGAGTTTAGCTCTGTGTGCAGGTGCGGAATCCTGTTGGAAGGTCCATCTTTTGTTTACAAAGAACTTTTGCGACCAAGGTAAGACAACATCTTCCAAAATGAGTTTGCAATATGTTTGTTGATCAACAAAAACAAGTGATGTTTTCCCACAAGCACATATCACACCCCAAACCATTACAGATTGGGGTCGTCGACGCAGTTCAACAATGCAAGAAGGTCCAGGTGCTTCAGCTGACCAAACTATCAGAATGGCTATTGTGAGCTTGTTCAATCGAGAACAGTTTCTCATCTGTGAAGACAAATGTTTGTCATCGATCACCTGCGGCCCGCTTTAACAGTTCTTTACACCTTTGAAGTCTTGTGTGTTTGCTCTCTGCTGTTAGCTTTTGAGCCTTTTTCATTTTGTAAGGGTGAAGACCAAGCTCTACTCTTGCCATCAAACGTGCAGTTTTTCTGTTGATCTTCATAACTCTAGCAACTTTTCTCATTGAAATTCTAGGATTTCATTGAACTCTGTTTTTGATAACTTTCCGGTTTCTTGATGTGTTAAACTATGCGCTTTCTTCCTCTTCCTGGCCTGTCACCATCATGTCCGATTTCTTTAAACCTTTTGATTGTGTATGAAACCGTCTGCTTAGGCACTTCCAATAGTTAAACCATTTCACATTGTTTCTTTCCTTGCTTATGTAATCCAAGTATGGCAGATCGTTTGTTAACCATAATGGTTATCACAACTAACTTACTTACACCTGTTTAGTCGCTTATAAATTTAGTGGTAGTTACAGATATTTCGTTTGAAACTTCGTCCAAGTTATTTCTTGTCACCCTGTAAAATGAACTGTTTCCAGAATCCTCGCCAAAATGAAGATTAGTTACTGATAGCATGAACTACTGATAACACAAAACATTTTTTTGTCCCCCTTCAGATTCACATTAATGAGGTTAGTCTGTATTTAAAATATTAAACTTTAAAAAAATGTAATATTATAGAACTTTTGTTATTATCTAAATGTTGCAGTTATAGTCAGTGGTGTCGCCAGAAAATTTTTCAGGACGGGGCAAACTTAAATTCACAAAACTTCAGCATATTTTTAAAAATTCAGTTAGATTTAAATGGTTGACTGGTTGATTGAGGTGATTAAGCAAGTCAGTGTATAAGCATTTACTGCAACAAATTTTTATGCATGTAATTTAAGCTAAAACCTGTTATTTATAAAATTATACAGTGTATTCTAAAACTAAAAAAAATCCCTTTTCGGCAATCTTAAAGGCAAAGGTAGATTCCTTTACGTTAATGTTACAATTGTAAAGAAATTTTACATATGCATTAATACCTAGCCAATGGCTTTGTTCCCACACATTGTATCATTTACGTCGCTATTCTGTTTTCAAGAAATTTAATTTTCAACTACAAAGGGGTTTTATTCATTCTACTTAAAATTTTAGGCTAAATTTATTGGTTTGTAAATGTTTCAATTTTTTTAAAATTCTAGCTCATAATCATTCAACAAATAAAAGCCTTAAAGATATACAATCCCAGCAATGGTGAATCTCGGAGGGGGCTATTGGGCTACACCCCCTCCCCCCCCCCCTTCCAAGCTTAATCAAAATTATATTTTTTATTTAAAATCCATATGTTGTTCAATATCTTTCTTTTAAAAGAAAAACTAATAGAAACGTGAAAATGCACTTTTGATCTTACTAGTTCTGGTAAGCCTGGCGTTGCTATGGTCAAGTCAAATACAGATAAGTGGTAACGGTTTTTGGATAGTTATTTCATTGTAATTTTTATTGAATTATTGAAAGTTTTGTGTTGTGTTTTTGTGATTCTTATTGTCAGATGAGTAAAAATTGTAAAGTGAAACTGTTTTGGTTCACATAAGCTGGAACATTAACATTAACATCAGTTAACATTTGACCATTTGGCACCGCTGAATTTCAATGTTAATTATTATGAATTTAGTAAATTGTATGATTTGGCGAGATTTTGGTGACAAAACTTGCGACTTAGCAATGAAATTTGTGATTTGGCGGCAAAAGTTGATAGTTGACGACGAAATTTTTGACTTGGCGACAAAATTTGGCGAGCTTGGAGGTGGAGAAAGGCAGCTTTGGCGTCATTATATTTTCTTTCCACGCGAAAACCTCATATCTCTTCACAGACCAATATCTTGTTTCGACAAGATAAAAAGTCAAAGGAAGCTGTAACGTATTACTCTCAATCGTAAATTTTAAATTCTTGCCTAAACTGACATTCTAAACTATTCACCACAAACGATATTTGTATTAAGATTGACGTATTATTTTAATTTTATATTTTTAAATGATTAATTAAAGCGTTTAACAAGGTTTTTAATTAACACACTTCTATTAACTAGATAATGATGCAACTATTAATGTTTGTAACGGAATTTTGAAATTCAATTTTCGGCAACTTTTTGTCGTCCAAAGGACCTGAAATTTTGCACACAACTTCATAATCAATGACAATACTAGATACAAGTGTTTCCAGGCCATAGAATAATAATAAAGGAAGAAGAAGCACGTCAATAGTCTAATGCTTACAAACCACTTCTAGTGAATTGCCAGCAAAAGCTATTTTTGCTACTCAAAACCTTAAAGTAGGGCACCCATACTCGGCACATTTATCGATGATTGTTGTGGGTGCTGTCTTACTGACAGAGAGATGAGACGATTCAAAAATCTCGCCAATAAGTCGCCAACCAATGAGATTGAAACATTGTTTGTTACAACCCTATACCCGGCATTCCTGGATTTTAATAACCGTAACCAAAACATATATATGCTCCTTCTTCCTTTATTATTATTCTATGTTCCAGGCACTTTTCCCATCAGGGGCAGGTTCCAAGGGCAAAGAAAAAATCTATACTTATACAAAACTATCGTATGTGACACAGGATTTGGATGTATTTGTATAATGTCGAATGGCAATAATTAATTTTTTTTAAATAAAGATTTATTAGTTCATTTTTCAAAAAAAGAGTGTTCTGTATTTTTTTTTTTTAAATGGTATAATTTTATTTATCAAAATAAGGGAATTCAAGTAATGAAATACTTTAATTTAAATTTAATTTTTCATGAAAATAAACTTCAACGGAAAATTCATTAAAATCGCCCCTAGTTCATTTGTTAAAGGGATACCTAAATGTCCCCAAATTTATTACCTTTTGTACCATGTCAGTTTAATTCGTTTAGCATCGATTTACAAGATTTTTTTTTTTTTTAACAATGACATTTATCTTTTACATTATAGTATCTATGTCATAAAGCTAAGTCTAAATCTGCTTAGCCCTAAGATATGTTGATTTTATTTACTTATTTTTTTTTTAGTGCTAGAGGCCTATTTCAGTCGGTACAGTTGTCGAATTTTTATAGGTCACTCTTAATTAGTGCTAGAGGCCTATTTCAGTCGGTTTATTGAATGGGGATTTATTGAATGAAGTCCCCCCAAGGCACAACTTTGACATGAGTCCCCCCCAGGCCCAAATTTGACATGAGTCCCCCCCAAGGTACACCTATTTCAGTCGGTACAGCGTTGTCGAATTTTTATAATACACTCTTAATAGTGCTAAGGGCCTATTTCAGTCGGTTTATTGAATGAAGTCCCCCCAAGGCCCAACTTTGACATGAGTCCGCCCCCCAGGCCCAACTTTGTCATGAGTCCTCCCCAAGGTACCCCTATTTCAGTCGGTACAGCGTTGTTGAATTTTTATACGTCACTCTTAATAGTGCTAAGGGTCTATTTCAGTCGGTTTATTGAATGGGGATTTATTGAATGAAGTCCCCCCAAGGCACAACTTTGACATGAGTCCCCCCCAAGGTACAACTTTGACATGAGTCCCCCCAAGGCCCAACTTTGACATGAGTCCCCCCAAGGCCCAACTTTGACATGAGTCCCCCACAAGGTACAACTTTGACATGAGTCCCCCCCCCAAGACACACCTTTGACATGAGTCCCCCCCAAGGCACCCCTCATTGGGAAAAAGAGAAAAAACGTCGTTTTGCGGCTATAAGACAGTTTGGACTTCCAACGTTATTTGTTACAATATCTGCAGCTGAAACACATTGGTTTGATTTAATGAAAACTTTATCATGGAATTTAGATCGTCACGAATTAACTAAAGAAGAATTTGTTGATATTAACAAGTTTAGCAGTAGGCCTCTGGCACTAAATTAAAATCTGTCAATGTCAGATTTTCATGTTTTAAATAATGAAATAATGTCGTGTCTGTATTTTTTTTTTTTTATTAACTTTTATTTTATTTGTTTAAAATCACGGATAAAATTTTATTTCATTTTTCTGAGTACATTGTTATAATTGTGACGTCATATTTTCTGTTCAATTAAACTTTTTTTTTTAAAAATCAGATTATTATATTGTTTAAAAACATGATTAAAATTTTATTATATTTTCAGTGACCTTTTTTATTATTATTTGCACGTGACATAAGCATCAGATTATAAATTTTTGCAATGAAAGCTATAGAAAATGTCGGCTTCATCACATGAAAAATCACTTTTAAACTTGTAACTTTTAAGCAATTGAAGTTATCGAAAAAGTTTAAATACAAAAGTTGTTCTTTAGGGTAAGGCGATAATTCGCCTGATTTGAAGTATTTTCCTATTTTCAATATTAAAGAAATTATGGGCAAATGAAAATTTCCACCCCCCACCATTTCCACCCCCTTTGAGCAGGATACCCCATCTACGAACTCGACCGAGATTTTTACTGTCCTGACAACATATCCCGAGCTGGTTAAATTTAAATAAAAATTACTCCAGTTATCGTGTTCACAACTTAACATGGGAAAAAGCGTTATACACACATATATATATATACCTATATATATATATATATATATATATATAAACTTTTGAACGGAGGGTGGTTTTGGGTTCTAGGGGTCATGATCGGTGAAGATATGAAGAAATTTTCCAAAAGTCGTGTCATGAGAACCATTGCAATAGGTAGATCTCCTATAAGGAATCTACCTAACAACACTAATCCTAAAAACTTACTATCAAGTCAATTTTAAAATCTGTTTGCAGGGAAAGGTTAGAGACAACCTATAAATGCATGTCGGGTCGGTTTAACTATAACTGGCTCTATGACATAAATTTTATTTGGTTATTTGAATTCTAATGACATAGTTTAAAAGCTTTAATTGTAATTTTTTTTAAATAATTTTTTACTTATTAGAATTTTACAGGAGGGGGGCAAGTGCCCCTCCTTGTCCCTATGTGCCAACGCCCATGGTTATAGTGGACTTGGCCTTCACTATTATCATTAAACATATGTAATAGCATTTAGTTAAAAAAATAAATAAATGATGCAATATATAGAAAATGTAAATTATTATTGGATACAAATATTGATAACATCAAAGACTACAGTAAGGTAGGCATTTTTCTTTTGTTGTTAGGCTTGATTTTTGAATCATTTTACAGCTAAAAATGCATAATAAATTATAAATTATTTCATAAATATTAAATTAGAATGACTGATTATATTTAAAATGTTATATAACATAAGTATGCAACTTATGCTATATTTCATTTGAATAAAAAATAGAATTTTGCTATATCAAAAACATGAAACAAACAAAAACAAAAAATGTCAAAGACACAGTTTAATATAGTGCTCGATACCTGCAGTTTTTCTTATTACAATCAGTGCATAGCTGAATTTGTTGACTCTTAGAAGAAGAATCTCCCAAAAATTGAATAAAATGATGAAATTTTCCTTCTGCGAAGGAGTTATAATCAGTTAAAATTATTTTTCCTAGGAGATAATAGCTATAAAATTGAGTTCTATACAGGGGAGGAAAAACTTAAATCTTGATTATTTTTATCAAAACAATCAAAGGTTTTTTTTTTTTTTTTTTTTTTTTTTTTTAATAATCTAAGAAATAATAACTGCCTGAAACACACACACAAAACAGTAATAAATAAATATGCAAAATAATTAATGTTACACATAACACTTCACCTGTCAAAATTATAGGGTGTCCAACAGGAAAGGACTTTCAAACTCCCTACAACTTGCAACCAGAGCAGTATAATGTAGATTCATGTGTGCAAGGTGCGTGCACACATGCATTTCCCTTACTTTTTGTGTACTCTTACTTTTTTGCAGAAATATTTTAGTCTTTTTTAAAAAATGGAAAAAATAAATATCAGAACTCAGGTCCCCCAATTCCTTTGAAGAATTCTTAAAACTATGCTAAACAATAAATAATTAATTTCATCTTTTTTTTTTTTTGTATTCTAGTAGAACAAAATTTGTACCAAATCTTTATCTTAATATTTTATGATTAAAAGTTATATACAGGGCTCATGACATATGGTCGCCTGGTCATCATTGGTGACCAATATATTTTAGCTGATGACTATGTTTACAACGAAAACTCAACATTTAAAAAAAAAAAATTTAATATTTTGGTGAAAAAGCTGGGCTCAGAATCAAATGCCAAAACCTATGCTAAACTGCAGTGTAATTCATATCAATTCGTATAAGAAATAAGTAGAAGGAAAACAGCGACTCATGGCTATCTGTGTATGCTTCACGCTCCGTTATACTGAACTGAGATAGTGTTGAATCAATATATACCAATAGGGAATTCACACTGTGTTCCACTGTGCATGTTCAACAACTCAGTGTTAAATCACTGCAGTTTACACCCCTCTTGTTTACTCACTTTATGACCTGGTGCTGAATCGTTGTGGTGGTGTAATGATGTGTCAATGTCAACAGCGTATCGGTTTAGAGGAAATAATAAAACCGGTTTGAGGATGTTAAATTTAAACAGGTGTTTCCTGATGTACAATCCAGTCCTAGTTATTATTTGTTTTTTTTATGCAGAAATGTTTAATTTCTATATTCAAGTAATTTCGAAATTGAAAAAAATAATAATAATAATAATACATAAGGGTGGGGGTTATTTTTTATTGGCTACCAAAATGTTTTCTTGATGATCAATAATTCTTGAAAGCCCTGTTTATATATATATCTGTGATGTTGCAGATACTTGTTTAGAGCTCTGCAGATTAATTTAACAGCTCAAAATAAAATGCTAAGCTTAAAAATACCAAAAGATGTCCCCAGATTACTGCATTTCTTGTATATTTTTTAATTTATTTTCTTCCTAGAAGAAAATTTTGCATATTTTATGAATTGCTAATAATTTTTGTGATATCAGATTTGGTTCAGCATTCCTGGATCGCAGATAAATTTTGTTATTTTGTACTTCCATCTTTTAGCTCTAAGCAATTATCTGTTAGGTTTACTTACCCATCCGTCGCAAAAGTTTCTTGATTGATGGAAATATATGTAAAGTTCATATGTAACTTAGTTCACAGACTTTTACATAGCAAATATTGGAAAACTCATAATAGATGGAATAAACATATCAATAAAGAAAATGGTGATTACATAAACAAATATAAGTAATTTTCAAAAAATCTTTTTTTCTTTTAAATTGGCTTTTGTTATTCACTTACTCTTTTTTGCCTTTATATATTATTTTGGGTGGTTTTTAAAATTTATTTTATATGTCAACATTTTAATTAAGATACTAGAGTAAATAATCAAAATATTTTCTCTTCCCTCTGTTTTACGTCTCGCCACAGAAAATATTACTTTTCATAATTTCCATAATACTATACAATTGATAAAAAGAAGAAAGAAAAAAATCTGATATGGTTACCACATAGTTATCTTATAGTACCATTTAAACTATAATACAAGTATTGTTATGAAAACACTGCCATTTTTGCAGGTGGTAAGTGGTTTGTAAATAAAAAAGAAGGTTCTTGTTTACTAGTTTATAAATGCACTTTGTTTGATAGACATTCTTGAAAAAATCCAATAAAATTATCACATGTGCCATAAAAATTATGTAAGCAGTATTAGTTATGTACACCTCAGAGTATGAATATCACTCATTCAGCAACAGTGATCAATAGCTTGTCAGACTATTTCTCAATGACAAATGCACAGCTCAGACCTGAATAGAATTGACCCTCCTTTCATATTTTTTTGGCTAAGGCCGCGAAAAATGGCCAGATTATACCACAAAAAAAAAGTTAACCCTGCTTTAAACTGAGGAAGAAATTTATTAAACCTAAACTGTTTTAAAAACCAAATTTTGGTGGCCAAACTTATCATCAAGTCCCCTAGTTTGTCTCTAAGGCAACCTCCACTGAAGCCAATAGGCTGCAAATATGTTCATTATGCCTTAGGATTCTATTTAATGAAATATTATTGTAATTAATAAAAAAAAGTATCTTGATATAAATTAAAAAAGAAAAAATAAGTTGATTTGTCTACCATAAAAAAAAAAAAAAAAAAAAAAAAACTTATTAAAATACTAAAGAAAGATCAGATACCAGTGGTCAAAGGGAAAATTTTTAATTCAACAAATACACAGCCAAAGAAAAATTTTTTTTAAACAATTTTGATGAATTTATATAATTGTAATGGTTATGGAACAGAAATGGCAATTTTAACCAAATAAAAAAAAGTGTGCAAAAATTTCAAATATTAGCAGGTTTCATCAGTAAAATAAATGACAAAGAAATAAATAAATTTAAGTCTAAACACCTCCAGCACTGTGGTCTATAGACACACTATGAATATCACCAATATCCTCAGTAGCAACTAACTGACTCCTTACACCACATTTTATTGCATTCATTAGTAGTAGATATTCTTCAAGTTTAACCTTTCCATCTTTTTGTAAATTAATTTCATCAAGAATTTCATCTAAAATTTCATCACTGACATCTTTATTTTGCGATTTAAGGTGCTCTATAAAATCAGTAAATATTATGTATCCCTTTTTATCTCTATCTATAGACTCAAATTTTTTAGTAAAAGAATTAATTTCTTCTTTAGATAAATTATAAGCCGTAACTTTTGTTTCAATAATATCTCCTCCCATTTCTTTAAGAAGAAACTCCTTTGCCTTTTCAAATTCTTCCTTTTGTCTGTCTGAGCTCCAATTCAAAACACCAGCCATTATAGATATTACAGTAGGCAATACATCTTCGGCAGCTTCAACATTAAGAAAAGACAAACGAAGACGTCGAGCTATAACATCAATGGCTGTGCAGGCATATTCTTTTATAGCATAGTGGACCTCAGCTTCTATGTAAGGAAACTGTTCGTGAAGACGTCGGCCAAATATAGGCCACTTTTTACCAGTTAATGAAGCCTGTTTAGCAACAGAAAATGCTTGATCACCATAAGTATTAGCTAAATGTTGAGCAACTTCAAAATCAAGTCCATAATCTTGCACTAATTTTATATGCAGGTTAGGTGTCCAGCCTCTTGCACCTTCCAATAGAATACTATCGGTATGACAGTCTGATTTAGTTCTTAAATGGCAAATATTTACAGCAGCATCTACAGCTTCTTTTGCCATCACTCGATAAGTTGTCCATTTACCCCCAACTATTGTAATCAAATTGGAATCACTTAAATGAAGAACATGATTCCTGGAAATTTCTTCAGTTGAACTTTTATTTAGATCTGAGACCAATGGCCGTATGCCACTCCAAGCAGACATGACATCACCTCGACGTACAGTAATTTCTGTACTCAAGTATTTTTTTATACCATTCAATATGAACTGGATTTCTTTTTCTGTAGGGCTTGGGTGATGAGTTAATGCACATGGCCTGTCTGTAGTACCTGCTATAGTCATATTTTGCCAAGGAAGGAAAAATATAACTCTACCGTCACTAGTTGAAGGATCAATTAATCCCATTTTTTCTGGGCTGTAGTACTGAGGCAGTACAATATGTACCCCAGCACTAGGCTGGCAAATAAAAGGACATTTGCTATCATCCATTCTTCTAATAGAATCTGTGAATGGTCCAGTAGCATTAATAACAACTCTGGCTTGTGTATCCCACTCAGTTCCAGTTAACATGTCCTTTAATCTTGCTCCACAAACTTTCTCTTTGCCTTTGTTATCTACTGACTTGAGAAGCTTTATGACTTTAACATAATTTGCTACATTTGCCCCCATTCGTGCTGCTGTCATAATAATAGATAAATTCATTCTTGCATCATTATGCATACCATCATAATAAACAAGAGCTCCACATAAA
Organism: Salticus scenicus; assembly: GCA_963930645.1. NCBI lineage: Eukaryota > Metazoa > Arthropoda > Arachnida > Araneae > Salticidae > Salticus > Salticus scenicus. The sequence continues at coordinate 24,526,606 of OZ005660.1, forward strand.
TTGTCTTTGTTTAACATAGGAAACAGTTCCAAGGCTTTGTTTCGAGTTAAGAAATAACTAGATTTCAATAACTGCTTGCCAGCTATTAAGTCATACATCTTTATGCCAATCCAAAAATATGGAACTTGCCACCATTTATGTATAGGTAGCATTATTGGCAGTTGAAATGACAGATGTGGAGCAATTGTCAATACATTAGCTCTTTCATGCAATGCTTCTTTAACCATGCGGAATTGTTCAATATCAAGCTGTGCAATAGCTTTCTCCAGATAGCGAACACCACCATGAATTAACTGAGTGCTACGACTACTTGTTCCAGAAGAAAAATCACTTTGTTCAACTAAAGCTGTTTTCAATCCTCTAGATACTGAATCTAAAGCAATACCAGAACCAGTTGCTCCTCCTCCAATAATTAAAATATCATATTTTGTCGTTGCTTGTAATGCTTGCAATTGTTCATTTCGAGAAGGTAGAGAAGAAAGAGGTATTGTCAAATGTTCTGTTAATGCTAAACAATTGTTAGTTTTGTAGAAATAAATTTTGCATGCAGTATATAGTGACACAGCACCACTAGTAAAAATGAAAATTTTATGAAAATTATTAGACATCTTCAAGATAAAAATATCAAAATTTATCTTCACAAGTTCTTATGCAATTTGGCAAAAAGAATTATCAATTACATCATTTCTTCTTCCCAGTGATATAAGTAGCACATTAAATTCTCACAAAAATATCACATAAAAATTCAAATAACTACAAACCTGAAATGAATTTATGTCCTTGTGCATAGTTTCAGCTTTAACAGAAGCCACAGGATCCTGTCGACCTGTCATAATCGATTTTTCGTCGTCGAAGGAAACTTGTGTCGAAATTCGATTCGGTGGCAATGAACCCGGTCCTATCCCTACATAGAGAAGTTAAACAAAAAAATTTAAAATTTGAAAAAAAAAAAAAAAAATGTAAAAATTAGAAAGGCAAAACAATGAATAACAAATAAAATACGAAACAACCTTTTAAAATACTGAACAAGTATTTCCCATAAAGAACAATGATGTTTTTTTTTTTTTCAGAGAAAATGTACATATTTTTGTAAATGAAATGCAGAAAATGATTCAGAAATTTTTTTATTGAAATAAATAAATAAAGTTATCAAGCTTTATTTACCACAGTTTTCGGAAGATAAGCTGCGGCTTATACGTGTTTAAAAGTTTACAATCAGCAACTGCAGCCTATCTGTTGGGAGAAAAAATATGGAATTTTTTTTTCCTTGCAAAAATATTTTTATTAGCGATCTTTATCAAAAGAAAAATATATTTTTAAATCAGAAAGAACAACTTATGTTATTTTATTTATTTATTTATTTATTATTTTGTCCTTTTAGTTTTCAACCAGAAGAACTCTTGATATTATTGCAGAAAATCAAGCAAACAAATGCACTTTATTTAATGAATATTCTTCATTATTCAAATGTTATAATAAAACTACAAAATATCAAATTAATAAACTCACAAAATTAAATTGAACTTTCACCTGAAGTTTAAATGACAAAGGTAGAAGAACAGTAACTGTAATATTGGAGAGAATAAAATAATACATATAGTCAATATCATTGTCTATGCATAAAATACTAAAGGTTATATAAATAATATGCTTTAGTAAATACAATGGTTTTTAAATAGTTTCTAGAGCTGTACCGAGTACTCGGTATATACTCGGCACTTGGCCTATTTGCAGAGTACTCGGTACTCGTCCAAATTTAGGCTATGTATTCGGCCAATACCGAGTAGTTGCGGGAATTTCACTATTTTTATACATTATTGAAAGAAATGTGTTAATGAGAGATATTTATTTTGTAACTAAACTGAAAAAATATGAAAATATAAATACAGAGACATAATTAAAATTTTTGCTATAACAGCTTTCTGCAGTTAAAACGGGCTGTTACCAAACTTAGTATAGACATGATTCATGATATGAGCTTTTAATTATAACTATCTTGTATGAATGTAATATGTATTATTTTATAAAAACTTAGCACATGAAATTGTATCGATAAATCAGACAAAAATAAAATATTTTAGAAAAAAAAGAGAATCTCTATGTAATATTAACACAAAATTTTTGTTATACATTTGTGCAAATAAAAGTAACACACTTTCAAATCGGTAAGAAAAGATTGATTTGGAATTTTATACTATAAAATAACGTAAAAAAACTATCTCCTATTTGGATGCAGTCTACCGTTGAGCAAAAAGTGTGTTTAATTAGTATTTTAAGAACAAATAATAATAATAATAATAATGTGAAAAGAGGAAGGGGCTTTTATGGCATTTTACGTTATATACACTACTGGCCATTAAAATTGCTACACCAAGAAGGAATGATAATGGAATGAAATTTGTTGGACACATACATTATAGTAGGAAGAACAATTGATTAAAATTTCAGAAAATTTGGAGTAATATGTACTGAGAAAACAATACATAACGCAGCGACCTCTGTGAGCAATAACAGCACATATCTGCCTAGGCATTGAATTGAATAGCGATTGGATGACATGTACGGGTAGAGCACTTCATGAAGTTTTAACACGATGCCACAATTCATCGATCGAAGTTACTGGTGAGTGGTGGGGGGCCAGTCGCTTTTCAATGATTAAACAGTCATTTTCATTGGTGCGAGATCAGGAGAACGTGCTGGCCAGAGTAACAGTCGAACACATTCTGTATCAAAGAAGGTCCAGACAATACAAACAACTTGCGGTCGTGCATTATGTTGCTTAAATTTTGCACTACGGAGGTTTTGAATACAGGGCAGAGGGGTGGGCCTTAACTCATCAGAAATTTAATGGCCGCTGTTCAGAGTGCCAGGAATACGAACATGAAGCAATCGAGACATGTATCCAATGGGAACCCATAACATCATTGCGAATGATGGACAGTATAATGATGTCGAATCCCAGCTGGCAATGTGCATTACTCATAATGCCGTTAAATACGGATAAGGCAACCTTGATGCTGTAAACAGGATTGTGATTTGTCTGAAAAGTGACTTCATGCCATTCCTGCGTCCAGGTTCATCGTTGATCACACATTAATGGTGCCCATATCAGTGTGGCAGTTTTGAGGGTAATCAGAATTTTGGTAGCCGCATACTGAGTCACCACCTGGATTGATGGTATGTGGTACCATTGGATACACATCCCGCTCACCTCTTGTTTTCATTCCCGCCACTCTGAATACCAGCCATTACATTTCTGATGGGTTAAGGCCTGTCGCTCTTCCTTATATTCAAGGCCTCAGAAGCACAACATTTAAGTAAGACAATGCACGACCGCAAGTTGTCCATATTGTCTGGACCTTCATTGATGCTGAATGTGTTCGACTGTTGCTCTGGCCAGTGTGTTCTCCTGATCTCGCACCAATGAAAATGACTGTTTAATCGTTAAAAAGCGACTGGCCACCCACCACTCACCAGTAACTTCGATCGATGAATTGTGGCATCGTGTGAATGAAGTGCTCTACCTGTACATGTCATCCAATCACTGGTCGCTGCTTTATGTACTGTTTTCTCAGTACATATTACTCCAAATTTTCTTAAATTTTAATCAATTATTCTTCCTACTATAATGTATGTGTCCAACAAATTTTATTCTGTTATTATCATTCCTTCTTTGTGCAGCAATTTTAATGACCAGTAGTATATAAAAAAGGTAAATACACTAAAACGTTATTTAAAATTTATTTTCATAATCAAATCTGTTGTTTTGCAAATTATGGTCCAAAACCACCTGTCATTTTACATTTCTATGATCTGAAGATTAATGAAGCCTATCATGTTTAAAATTATAAAATATTTTAATGTTCCCCTTTCATATGTGAATTTCATGTATCTTAAATTAAGCCTTAGTGCCTAGTAACTTTTACATTCTCTAAGAATTATCTGAGGATGATAATTTCGCATCTAAAAAAGATGTTTAAAAAAAAGTTATCAGTTATGGTTTTAGTAATCCACTATGCTGAAAGTATCAAAATATAGCAATGAACCTAATTATGTATATACACTACAAAAGTTGTGCATGAAAGCATGCTGTTTATCATTTAACTAAATTTTATGTTCAAAAGCCTTTTTCTTTAATTTTAAGATGTGCAAATTTTTTCATATATGCATCAATTATTCTTTCTTACAACTACTCGGTACTTGGCTACTCGGTACTCGTCCGAGTAGTAAAAGGCCGAGTACTCGGTATTCGGCTACTCGGTGCAGCACTAATAGTTTCCTCATTTTTTTGAGAAACTGCATGATGTGCCTTAACTTATGTCCATGATTGATCATCAATTCAAAAGGAAAATATGGGTAAAATCCTCTGAGCATTTTGCATCTTTTTATATTATATTCAAAATAAACTTTTCTATCAAAAATACCGGATATCTTTAAAATAATAAGAAATCACCACAGAACTGGCATTTTAATTTAATAAGTACAACACTTTGAATAAACACCATAAAATGCAATAAACACACAACAATTGTTTCAGGTTAAAAAAAAAAAAAAAAAAAAGACCCTTATCAGGCGACCAAGGAGGCATGAGTGCTACAATCAAAGCGGCAATGCATCTAGATACTTTTTAGAGTTTTAACAATATTTGTTTGGGGATTTTTTGAGTTATTCCATACGTTTGGCTAATTAATTAAGTAACAGAAATTTTACTGAGTTTAGCAAATGCACAGTTTTAAACGAAAAATGTAAAATTGTGAACTTTATTTAAAGAAACTTTTAAATTTCTGTTAATATAACTGCAATTCTCACATAAACTTATATCTGTAATTAAAAGAAGGCTGATAATCATATACTATAGCTATATTACAATTTCAAACATTATTTTTTACAGGGTGATCCCAAAAATTAAATTTTTGGTTAATTTGTGACTGAGCCCCTTTTAGCCTTCGGGACAAAACTTTTGCTGAAATACATATTTATATGTTATAACATGTTCTTATTACCCCTAAAGTTTCAAAAGGATTCGTGAAATATATATTTTTTTTAGATATTCAACAAAACTTCTGGCCTAAAGTTGTGAGATAAATGTGTATACACAGGGTGCTCTAAAAAATAATTTTTGAACAACTTGCGAGTTAGTTACAATCTACAGAAACAGCCTTAAATAACAAATTTTAAAATATTAAATTTATAGTTAATGTAGAGCTACAAGAAACCAACAAACTTGAATTTTGCAGAAAATGGTACGCAATTACATTACCTCATTCACCAACCTATTAGCAATTTTCCATCTATCATTAATAATCAACTCTGAAAAATCTAGTGCTGACCCCAATGGCAGAAAGTTTTGTAGCTGTTTGCGACAGGCTTTTAAAATTTCATAATCTGTCAGCAAAATTTGCGTGTAATCAGGAGTGAAAATGGCTTACACTCAAAAAGTCTGAAAGCTGATGGGGGGGCTTAACATCAGTGGTGATCTCGTGCAACAATACATGAATACAATTTTACTACAGAACAATATAGTACAAACAATTGTATTCATTCAATTCATCTCATTCAATTAAATATTTTATAACAATGTTTGACACAACAAAATATAAATAATTATAAATAATAAAAGTATTAGTTTTGATAGAGAAATTTTTATAAGTGAATTGTTATCCAAAAGTTGCAGACAAATTTTTTTTATCAGTGCAGACAAAAACTGTCCGCAAGCCGTTTTTCTGTATCCACGACTATGTTGCAGTGTTTCTGCCACTGGGGTGCTAACTCTAGGCTAATTTGGCAGGGTGCTCTACCCGGTAGCTAATATATATGGCTTTTGATATATATAGTATATTCAAAACTTGTTTCTGCTACTTGGCCTTTAATGTTTATATACTTTTCTCTCATCACATGAATTCAGATAAATCTTCAACAATATTCCTATTTTGTAAAATTGAAAACTGAAATTTTTTGAAAGCAGCCAGAGACTACTGAACATAAATTGACTCAAAATACTCTTATGCAGCATTGTCTTATAACACTGAATTGACAGATAATTAGAAAATATGTAATTGGATAAGATATAAAATCACATATACACTCACTGAGCTAAAATGAGTGTAACAGGAGAACTGAGTCAGCGGTCAAATGATTTACACCTTAATAAATACATGAGGGGCAAAAAATAAAATAGTCCACTTTACTATGCATTTGAAAGTACTAATTCTTGTTATGGTAAATCATTAAATTATAAAACTTTTTAATTTCAAAGAAATTTGACAAAATTACACAGTAAACAAAGGAGGCAATACAAAATATCATTTGTTTTGCCCCATATGTGTACTCATACGTGCTGACTGTGGAAGATGTTAAAGAATAGGTACTCAGCTCTCCTGTTACAAACTGGAGCTCAGCGTATATACTAATATACACTATGGACAGATCATAATTTTGGTAAAATAACAGTATGAAAAAAAAAACATTTTTTAGAGTAAAATCATATTACTACTTATCGTCAGAAACATAAGAGCCCTACTGAACTATCTTATTATTTAAAATTTATGTACAGGATCCATTAAAAAAATAATAAGATGAGGCTTACATTAATCAACATATTCTATGATTTAACAAAGAAGCATATCATATGCCTCAACAATGAGAACACACAGTAACAGAATTTTCTGTAACTATCTGCAGCAAAACAAAATTTATCTGTGGTACATGAATGTCAATACAAATCTGTTATCAAAAGAAGTATTAGCAATTTATAAAATTTGTATGTCTCAAAAAAAAAAAAAAAATTAGAATATACAATAAGTACAGTGAACTAGAAATATAATCAGTGGCGTACTGATGAAAGGAAGAGGGGGGAAGTTGCCTCATCCCTCTAGTTATGAGAGTACCTCCAATGTAAATTTAAGTTTTAAGTATATCAAATCTGCATATTTGCCAACCAGGGCCTCATTAACTTCATGTGAGACCCTGAGTATACATACTTTTTGGGGCCCTAATACTGCTACACCTTAACGATGTGAAAATAGTTGAAAAAGTGACTAAAATGTTTGAACAAGCAATAAATAGTGATTTAAAAGTCCCACCAAAAGATGAGTTTTAAGCCCCCCCTGCTATTCAGGGCTTGGGACACGTGCCCCTGCGATAATCAGGTCCTGCTACCAATATTCTGTAAAATATTTAGTCCTGCCTTTTTTTTTTAGAGAAGCAATTCTACTTTATTAAAAAAGCTATTAGACACAAAAAGTAATTGTAGAGCAACAACCCAAAACCCTAAGAACCCATTTACGCAAGGCTTAACTAAGGCAGGAGAAGCAGGAACAATGCCTCCTGCTGGCCTCCACATTGGATTGAGCTTCTGAATTAATTTTAAAACAAACTTCAATGCTTCTTTCTGGTTAAAAGTTGAAGTGAATAAGCACAAGGGGCCTCATCATACGGGGTGGGCAGTCTCAACAAGGGGACCTCAACTCTTTTCGCTCTGTGCCTCGAAAGTTGTAAGTCTGCCACTGGACTTAATGTAAATTATACTTGTATTTTTTATTTATACATAGGATTTGTTTTATTATTTTTTCTTCTTAAGACGTTAAATTAATATGCAAGCTTTTAAACAATCTGCAACTGTTTCTGCTACTACGCGAGAAAATGTTTCTGAATTTCGAAAACAGAGTCAAAATAACATTGATGATTAACCTTGCAAGATAATAAATAAAAATCATTCACTGCGTTGTTATACTACTGTATTAATAAAACACATAACGTTATCATCAAAAGATATTTCCCATTAATTGAATAAAAACACCAATTATATTTTGAAAGGCATACTTGAAAATACATTCAAACGAAATATATTTTTCATCAGATAAAATTACTTACATAAAGGCCCAGTATTAGGGGTCAATACAGGCATTCTCCAAACACGCGTGCCGTATACAGCGTAATTCATATTTTTTACTGTTATTATTTTTTAAATCAATAGACAATACAGTTTATCTATTTAAAGAAGGTGTACTATGGTAAAAATTATTCACATTTGAAATAATACTCTGACCAACATTCGCATACAATAATCTTTTAACAAAAGAACGACGTGATTTATATATTTTACGCAACACTACGACCATCTTTAAAATATTTTTTTAAAAATGAACGTTCCAATGAAGAAATTCAAATAATTTAACAGCATCAACAAACTATAAGAAAATAACATTCAAAGTTATAAAAATATATAAAACCAGCAAACTTTATTCAGTTTTAGTTTTGATTCTTCCGCAATCCGCAAACAAAATGTACAGTTACAGTTAGAGTTCAGAATAAAGGTTGGTTTGTTAGATTTTACATACCACTAGTGCTGCGCTAGAACAGTTTCACATGACGTCAGAGAGACGTATTTGGAGGACAGTCAACTCCACGTGCTCGCGACGGTCTGGGGTAGATAGAACCATAGAATAATAATAAAGGAAGAAGGAGCATGCCAATACTCTAATGCTTACAAACCCCTTCTAGTGAAATGCCAGAGAAAGCTACTTTTGCTCCTCTCAACCTTGAAGTAGGGCACCCATCCTCAGCGCATTTATCGCTGCTTGTTGTGTGGGTGCCACTGAGCTGAAGAACAACTGGAGCAAATGCTTCCAATACTTTTACACAGTGTTCGTGCGTGCCAATTTTTTTGCAATCGTTCGCCTGCCTTGCATGGCAAGCAACATTTGTCGGGTTGTCTATTACTATTATAATCTTTAAAGAATTAAAATTTAAAATTGTAATGTCATGTTTAGCATATGGTTGTTCGAACAGACAACCTTTACACAATTTTACTTTGAAATATAAAGATATCAAATGCTTTTTGCCATGCAACGCTCAGAAGACAAACCTTCAAAAACGGGCACGCGAAAACCGGTCTAGCATTTCCTCCAGTTGTTCTTCAGCTCAGTGGTGGGTGCTGCCTCGCAGACTGATTGACAGAGAGACGAGACGATTCAAAAATCTCGCCGACAAGTCGCCAACCAATCAGATGGAAGCACTGTTACAGTTACAACCACGGAGTAATATTAATAGGAGTTGAAGGTCCAATGGGAGAAAGCTACGAAACTGTGATCTAAATTTTTGGTAAATATTGAGGGTGCCACTTGTCATTCCTCCCTACCTCGGCGCGGATATACTGTTGTTTTCAATAGAATTTTGCTGGAGTACATTTAAATTTTTTTATTTTAAGCAATTTAATTTCTTTGTAAGTTCTTAAAACTGCATAATTCAGATGTTTCAAATAAATGTTTCGTTCCTAGTTGTAAAACAGGCTATGATAGTGATAAGAAAAACAAAAAAAAGCCCAAGGTGAAAAATAAAGTCCGAGTTCGTGTTTTCTGCACCTAAAGTAAGTTTATTTTTTTTCTTTACAAAATTTCATCCATTTTCCTTCCTCCCAATTATCTGTTTTTGCTAGCTTCGGTTCATAAGAATCGTCATTTTTTAAAAGCTTTCTTTCAAACTAAAATTAGTATAAAATGGCCCTTAAAAAAAACATGTTGGTTAGAATACTCTATTTAATGAAATTTGCTTTCAATCGAAATTTTTTCAGCTTGATATTATTTTTAAAAAAATAATTAAAACGAGACATTTCCCCATTGAATAACATTGCGGAAGCTGGAGAGAAGGAAGGATTGCACGCTGGCGCCATCTGTAAACATTAGAAAACAACATCACAAATATTCAACGTTACCTTCTTCTCCTGTCTTTTTACTCCGTGGTTACAACCCTATACCCGGCATTCCTGGATTTTACAAACCGAAACCAAAACACGTACGCTCCTTCTTCCTTTATTATTATTCTATGGGTAGAACACTCGCATATTGATTGCTGATAGGAAGTAGAGGACATTATACAGATAAAATACTGTTGAGTAGCATAATCGGAGGTTCTTGAATTGTCCGTGAATGAATGACAGGTCTTGCAGAAAGTTAAAGGTTTATTTACAGAATATTCGAGAAGATTACAGGTCTATCCGCGTTTGTAATGATCGATAGATGGCGCTTTTTCAGCTCTTGTTGTTAGTAAATATTACAGCCACGTGTATCTATTTTTGTTCTTTTTGTTATTCTACTTAATATTCATACTATAATTTTTCCGCCATTACATCATGGAAAATTGATTGCTTTTGGAAAAAAATATTTCAGTTTATTCAAAGTTCGATCGAAAGTAGATATTTAACTGAAGCTGAACAAATATTAGTTTCAAATCATCTGATTAATTCTTTACTTCCATTAGCCGAAGCAACTGAAATTTTAAATTTGTCATTTAGAAATAAATGGAAGCTTAATTCAGGATTTCTTGATCCTTTGGAGTTACACTGTAGCACACAACAGTAAGTGTTATCTTTTTTACCGGATTTATTCATTTTTATTCAATAAATATATATGAAACTAAACATCGGCTAACAATGGCGGCTTGATGGAATTCGAATTAAAGCATGTTTATCGTAATTTCCCCTTACCTCACCAGAGAGCGAGCATTTCATTACAATCGCGGATAAACAAATATCAACTTCAGTTTCACAAGAAAATATAGCTTAAATAACAGCTGACAACATAAAAATTACAGCATAAAATATACAATAATCATAGCACACAGGATATAAGTTGTAATTCAAAGTTAAGGCTTACAAGCAGCGCTCTTTGTTTAGATAATCGATATATTTATAATAAGGTTTTCTCACTAGAATCGCCAAAGAGCGATAAATTTGCCAAATTCGTTGCCAATGCCAATAATGGGCTCTTCCCACCGTCGTCTGCTCAATCACGTGATAGAGGAAAACGAATAATCAAATTCTGAGAATCGAATTCAATTAAATATTGTTCTTAAGAACAAAAGTGTGAATATTTAATATAAAATAAAATAAAAGTAATATTGTGCATTTGTAAACAGTAGAATAATTGTATTTGTAAATTTAATATTTTTTAAAAAACATTTTATGTGTTTATTTAATTTACCTATAAGAATCGATTTTTGTATATTGTAGTGTAACTGTAACATTAACTGATCTAGCAATAAAAAATAGCTTCTTGTGGAATGTTTACGGATTATAAATTGAAATTCTAAAATGTTTTCATTTAATTTAATTGCATAAAGGTGTTACAACAAGTTAATTAACTTAGTTACTGGTCTAAATGGATTTACGTAGTACGATATTGCACTGTCACTGATTTAAGTACCAAAAATCAGAGTATTTAAACAAAACATGGTCTTCATGAATATCAATAACAGGTACAGTAGAGTCTCGATTATCCGAGTCCCGCTTAACCGAGTTTCGGTTTAACCGAGGTACTCCAAAAAAAAAAAAAAAAAAATATTATTATTTTTTTTTAATTAAGAATTTAAGAATTTATTTTTTTTCTACTTCTACCTTACACTTTCTTTGGCTAAGGCAATTTCTTATTCGAATTATCTCTCTTTCAATTTAACAATGTACTGAGGAGTGTCAGTTGTATGTACTCAGCCCTAAATAAGCGGTTTTGTATTCTGTGATTGATGGAATTCTGGATCAGGAAAAGATTACACTCAATTGTACTGCAGAGCCAAATTTTAAAAAGCCGTCACTTAAGTAGTATAACAGGAATAGATAAGACGGACCTATTACTAATAAAGGAAAGAGGGTATTGAAAGGAGAAAGAGGACAAATTCTCCACCCCCCACAAACACACAATGATAGCTTCCCGACTTCCGGGCTGGTCTAATTTTAATGGCAGTGTGCCAAGATGTTTCTTATCTTTCCCACACTTGAAAAAGAGTTTCTTGCATTCTTTCAAGAAATTCATATTGGATATTTATCTACATTCTAGAAACGAAAAAGACAGTTTTCAGTCCTACTTTTTACGTTTGTGTCGTGCTTAAAATTTCAAAATTTAATAAAAAATGAATTCCAAAAACAAAAAACGGAAAAGAATCGTTGTTTCGATAGAAACAAAAATTGAAGCATTGAAGCGGTTGGACAAAGGAGAATCTATTAAAAGTGTTGCGTTACATCTGGGTGTTGGAGAAGTAACTGTTGGTGAGTGGAAAAGAAATAGAGCTCAGATTGAAAAATATTTTGCCGACAAAACAAACTGCAGCCAAGTAAGAAAAACAATGAAGCATTGTGAATTTGAAAAAACTTCTGAAGCTTTGTTTTTGTGGTTTACGCAATTGCGAGAAAAGGGTAGTCCTGTATCGGGACCAATGTTAAAATCAAAAGCTTTGGATTTTCACAAGAAATTTTATAATGATGAACCCTTTACTGCAAGTGTTGGATGGCTTGATAGGTGGAAAAAACGCTACGGAATTCGCCAACTGAATATAACTGGTGAAAAGTTATCTGCAGATTCTGAAGCAGTTGTTAAATTCAAAGAAGATTTCCATAAATTTATTAAGGAAAATAATATAAGTAGGGATCAACTGTTCAATGCCGATGAGACAGGATTAAATTTTCGAATGTTGCCATCAAAAACCTTAGCTGCCAGAAAAGAATCATCAGCTCCCGGATATAAGAAAAAAAAGGAGAGAATAACCATTTTAAATTGTTGTAATGCATCGGGTACTTTTAAATTTCAACCCATGATCATCGGAAAGTCTAAGAAACCAAGAGCATTTAAAAATATAAACATTTCGAGTCTTCCTGTATATTACAGAAATCAAAAAAATGCTTGGATGAGTGGCGAACTTTTTAAAAAATGGTTTTCTGAGGAATTTGTCCCTAAAGTGGAAATATTTTTAAAAGATAGAAATTTGGAAAGAAAAGCACTCTTACTTTTAGATAATGCCGCATGCCACCCGGATGAAGAGCAACTGTCAAGTGGAGATATCAAAGCTTATTTTTTGCCCCCAAATGTGACTTCACTCGTACAGCCATTAGATCAAGGTGTTCTTGAGAACTTGAAGAGAAATTACAGAAAAAAGTTGTTAGGAAAGTTGATTGAAGATCTTGAAGAAAAAGAAGTAACAGAATGTCTTAAAGAGATTACACTGAAGGATGCCGTGTATTGGATAGCCGAAGCATGGGAAGAAATTCAATCAACGACTCTACAGAAATCGTGGCGGAAAATTTTATCATCAGAAGTGCAGCCAAATGATGAAAATGAAGCATCTCATGACGAATCATTATTGAGCTTGGCAAAAACACTTCCTGTTTCTGAATCTCTTACTGAGAAAGATATTGATGAGTGGATGAATGCAGATGAGCAGCAAGAAATAACAGATGACATGATTGCAGATATGGTTGAAAATCGAGAGCAAGAGAGCAGTGATGATGAAAACTGTGTTAAACAGAAAAAAATTACGCATTCTGAAGGTCTAAAATCAATTGAAAAAACTATTGAATACATTGAGCAGCAAGAAGAGGCTACACCTGAAATCCTAATGAATCTAACTAAATGGCGTAATATTGCAGCCAAGAAACGGTTATCAATTCACAAACAAAAAATTATTAAGGACTATTTCAAATGAACAATTGCATTGCCTGTTTTTATTCTACTACAAGTATTACCAGTGGATATCAATAAAAATTGTAAGTATACCATTTAATTAATAAATTCTGTATAAATTAATATTTCAGTCATTTATTTAGAAATCCATTTATGTAATTCCGGTTTAACCGAGTTTTTCCCTTATCCGAGGTGAGCTCGGTTTAATTAACTCGGATAATCGAGACTCTACTGTATAAACTAAATGATGATTGTAAATGTATACAGCAAACAAAAGATGATGAATAATGATATAAAATGGATTAAAAATGATGATGTATAAAAAATAACACAGATTAAATACGATTGATCAAAAACAAGAATAGAAAATATGTTATTTCAGCAATCGCTCTAGATAAACAAGACTTCGTCTGCTATTTGTTTTTCCTCTATCATGTGACCTCTGACGTCAGGTGGGAAGAGCCCATTGCCCTTGTGAAGTTTTTCCAGTGTTGCCAGGCTTGGGGATTTTTTCCCATTTCGGACAGTTTTGAAGCTTCAAGGGAAATTTAGTGGGGAGCAGTTTGGGGAAAAGGAAATTTTTTAAGAAAAATATGAAGTTTTCTTTAAAATTAGTAAAAGATTACTTTTTCCAAAAATCCCACAAAAGGAAAAGGTCAAGTTTATCATATAGTAATTCATTGATTCTGGGTGCTGTTTCAAAAGCAGACGAGTAACATTTTCAACTTCTGATTATAAAATTTATCCTGTTTTTTCCCTCTTATATTCCCTGATTTCTAGAGTTATTTACTTTATAATGTAATATGTGCTGTAGCAAGCATAGTGATTGCTTGATACATATTGATTGCCGCTTCGCTTGAATGAACAAGTAAATAATTATCATTAATATAATCAGTAATCTGGGCCAGCGTAAATTTAGATATTTGATCTTAACTTGAATTAAAGTTGCAGTCATGAAATATCAAATTTGTTGCAAGCTCAATCTGTCTGGGTATAACCTCATTTTTCTTGCATTTTTGAGTCCACAAAAATCTCTTATATATATATATATGTATATATATATATATATATATATATATATATATATACAAATAGTTTAATTACAAATGATTAGAGGTGAGGAAACTACACTCAGAAAGTTATGCAGATTTAAAAATTTCCCAAAAACTAGTGTGTTGAAAGTTGTTTTTATTATTTTTTACTATTTTCTGTTATTTGGGGATTTTTTTTTCTGTAAAAAGCATTATTTGGGGGGAAAATGTGAGCTTAAATTTATAAAATATTTTTTAACTTTTTCTAAAAAATTTACATTTTTAGTATAAATAGAGTTGGGGATTTTTTTTTTCTTTTTTTTTTTTTTGAAAAAACGCTTGATTTGTTGAAATTTGAAAACTGTTTGGGAAAATTGACTTTTGACAATCTCATAACACTGGTTTTAACAGATTTTTTAAAGAGAAATCGGCTATCTATATCTATATTTAAATGCCAAATCAAGCGAGAAATGCAGAAAATTAACATTTTATAACCTGACTCACTAAGCCTCTTTTGATGAAATCATATAAAAATAACGATTATTATTTACAAATTCGTAATAATATACAAAGTTTTATCTCATGTGTACCATGTAAGTTAAAGTTAACATTTTTAAATCTAATAGATATGAAGACAAATATTAAAATTTCATTATTTGTTGTTTAATAGAAATTATTTTTAATTAATTCAACAACCGTAATTAGTAGCGGACTACTAGTACAAAATGTGGCCACTCAACAATTATACTTCTGAAAAGAAAACAGAACAATGCTTCAGCTTCGGCAGGAAAAATAATTCAAGTGCGCGCTTATATATGATATGGTATTTTAGAGAAAACAGTGAGTTATCTAATGACATATATATGTCTGTCATGCATGATCAATAGAATATGACCAAAATGAATGGCTGTTTAAGTAGAATAAAATGTGACCTTATGTCATATTCGATTTTTTGACAGAGAAAGTAAGTTATCATAATAACTGTTAAAAAGAAAAAGTGAATAAAAGAAAGAAAATCTATAAAAAATTCTGTTTACATTCTTTGTAAACAAAATTTAATTTATAACCCGAATAAACTACTACGTCAGAAACGCCAAAGAAAAATATTTGAGATGCATACAGCTGTTTCGGTAGCCTTAAGCGTACCGTCTTCAGTGCAAAAAGAATTCTGAATCTGGAGAAGTGCTCGTATATATAGGAGAGGGACCGAATTTAGTTCAACCAATAGGATTACGGAAAAGGTGGGGAGTGTGGCCAATAAGAATTTAGGAATGTGTAGCTGTGTAAACAGTAGAAAAATTAAGAAAATGTAGACTGAATGTAAAATTTCCAAGAATCAGACAAATAGGGAATTTGTCAGGTTGCGTTCAGATCCCGCTTTTTCTAAATTTTTAACATGGTGATATAGGACAAAATTTTGTATAAATGTGCATAAAGAGAATTATCTTTTAGTAATCATTATGAAGTTTACAAGAATTATTTATAATAGAGATAGTCAACTGCGAAAATTTTTTTGTATGTGTAGGAGCCTCGCCACCCCACCCCCCTGGGGGCAAGTCCCCCCTCGAGGGGAGTAAATTTTCAAGATGGGTTTTTCGAAAGGTCCCGTCAATACCTTTAAAACGCATGGTTGAACTATAAATCTGTGATAATTTAAAACAAAGTTATCGATTTTTTTTTTTTTTTTTAACAAAAAAAAAAAAAAAAAAAGAACTTTGAAAAGAATTGGATTTTTTTTTTTTTTTTTTTTTTAATATTGTTATTGAGTAAATTTGTATAGGAAAATATAGAAGAAAGTCTTGTGGTGGCCACAGCATACTAGTTTTAAAAAATTGTTTGTACGTTCATTTTTTTTTTTTTTTTTAAATAATTTTAAGGTTAAGATGGGGTTTTAATCAATATCTTTTGAACCAACTATCTGAATGATCTAAAAAAGACAGAGTTAGCTAGATTTTGTCCTAATTAATAAATGTATCAATTTTTGAAAAAATCTAATAATCCAGACAGACACAATGACAAACTTTCAGCTCTATATACTCAGATAAAAACAAAAATGTTTGTATGTTTATTCAAGGTGATAGATAAAAATTGTAACGACGATAAAACAAAACAGCCGAATGAAAGAAATAGTACGGACCGGTCGTACTTAAAACAAATCATTATAATTTTTATAACACATTCCACAGCTAAATGCTTTTGTTTTTATTAAGTTGAAAAATAGTAATTATTTTTAGAATAAGTATTTACATGTCCAAAAGTAAATCCAGTCAAATTACAACGACTTTTCAATAGAATTTTAAGAAATATATGTTTTTGGGTTAGGGCATTATTTAAAATCTATGTTATTCTTTAAAATAAAATTAGAATTCTCGCTACAGTACAACTGCTTTGTCAGCTCTGTTCACCAACCAACCTTCTACTGCCTGCTGGTCAACTGCGATGCAATTATGATCGCTTTTGGTTAACTTAGTGAATATAGCAGAAATCTAGGACATCGTAATATAGACAATCATAAATAACTAAACATACCCAATTACTTCCTTCACACAACAACACATACTTTTAAACCTAAATACATCCACACTTTATTAGTTCTACTTGCAACAATTTAGGGAAACGTTACTTCGTTTTAAAGGTTATAAACATTACTTCCATTGTCTGACTATCATGGAAGTACTGTATCCGGCAGAAACTTCGATATCGACTTTGCACCGGATTAAATGTTTTGAGGTCTATCATCATCAGTTCCAGAGTGCCTACGATGATCTAGATTAGACCACTGTTACCTCCACCTGAAGTTGTAGAAAGCATGATGAAGTGTTACATGGTCTAGCAAATTCAGTCTTGTCAAAATGAAAGAATTCAAAAGAACTCGGAGTGATGATGTGATTTAGACAAAAAAAAAAAAAAAAAAAAAAAGCCAGCCTGAGAAAAGGCGGAGAAATGATGGGGGGGGGGGGGTTAAAACTAATAGCTGTAAGTTACATAGTGGAACTTCTGAAATCCCGCTCTGTCCATATATATATATACATTTTTTTCTTTTCCTTACATAATTGGATCACAATCAGTCCTGACTCAGAGCCCCCTCGGTCTGTCTGAGATAGTACTGCCTTGAAAAAGGCACCTTTGGACCCACCTGAGTACAGAACTGCATGTTTTCCAGAATTTTCCTAATAATTTTAACATAAAAAGACTATTTACAGATACTTGCAAATGGATTCAAGAATTACAATTTAAATTAAGTAAAAGAAATTAGTTACATTAAGTTTAAATGCAGCATTACTTAAAAAAAAAAAAAAAAAAAAAAAAAAAAAACTACAATAAAAAGATGATTCTTTATGAGTAAGCTAACAGGCAGGAAGGTTGTTGAGGTTTAACGAGTCCAAAAGAGTATTTTTCAGAAACTGATCATGTGTGTGGAGATTCTTCCAAATAGTCATCTCTTCTAAACAAAAATGACAGAACAGCGAAATTTTGTATATCAGACAAGACCAGTGCACAAATGAGTTTAAAAACTTTTTATGAAAATTCGAAAATTAGTTGGGGGACATGGAAAGCCGGAACTGGGACCGTTAACTTAGTTTAATCTCAAAAACGACTCTAACGGTTTTCTTCAAATTTTTTATGGTAACTCCCTTTTAAATGTGTTTTTGTACGTAGTGTTAGTTTGTTGCTGCAAGAAAATTGATAGGTGTCTATATTTGGTACTCTAACTTTACGTTTCGGAAGTGGGCGTCTTAAAAAAACGGCTGAATGGATTTTCTTCAAACTCGTCATATTAACTTTCTTTTAAATGTCCTCGTGTATGTATTAGCTGGTTTCCGGTGTACAGATGAGTTTGGGAAAATTTTGTGAAAATCGAAAGTGGAACCAAAAATCGGTATTTCAAAAACGGCTGTAATGCTTTTTTTTAATTTGCTACATATACCCACTTTTAGACGTTCTATTCTATTGTACGCATTAATTAGCTAATCCAAAAAAAAAAAAAAAAAAAAAAAAAAAAGAAAAAAAAAAGAAAAGAAAAGAAGGAAACTGGTAAATAAGTTATTGGAAATTTACGATTTTCGTAACATGGGAAAGTAGGGGGAAATTTCGCTTAAACGTGTAAAAGATTTTTTTTTTTTTTTTTTTTTTAATGTCAGACCAGCTTTAAAATAACAGTTATGAACACCATTAACTATGAGCATTTTTTTTTTTTTTTTTTTTTTTTTTTGGGGGGGGGGGACTTTGTAAGTTATTGAAATTTATAAATTTCTTAACACGGTGAAATAGGGTAAAAATCTGCATAAATGCCAATTTTGAGAGATATTTTCATCATAAAAATGTCAAACCACTTTTGAAATATTTAAGATACGGGCTTGAAATCATAGACTATTATACAGATTTGAAAACTTCGTAAATTATTCGAAATTTTAGAAATTCTTAACATTTAGGACATTTTGGGATAGCATTGCATTGGAAATAGTATAAAACTGCATTAAGGGGGGGGGGGGAAATACGAAATTTCTACTAATAAAATGAATCATCAAATTAGTAGATAAGATTGGTTAGGGATTTTTACGTCGAACTAGTGCTGCGCTACAAATTAAGATGGTATTGAATTGAACAGTGGGTAACCTATTTGATGATGTGTTTCAATCTGCGAACGATAGGGCAAATTCATTTCTTTTATGCATATAGTACTTTTATGCATATATGCCTGCAGTAGAAATTTATGAGAAGAAATATGTGACGGGGAATTGAGCAGAGTCTACCTGTGACCCAACTAAATCATTTCTTTTTTAATGCACAAGAACATGTTTTAGGAAAACACTGAGTAATGACGTTACTCATACATAAAATCAATTTTAAATATCCAATATTTGTTTATGAAAGAGTATCATTAAATCCAGTCGCTAAACAAAAGAAAGTGATTGGAAAACGTATTGGATTCTATTGTAGTCTAATCACGTTTCTCCTACGTCTAGCAGTGAGGACGATTCCAAAGGCTTGGAGGGGTGCCAAATTGACCGACAGCTTGGTGTTTAGTTAACATTCAGTTATTTGATTTTCCCTTATCGCTTATTTTCTCTCAACAACAAGGGTTATCACAACTATTTTAGCACTGGACTCGTCCAGTTCGCAACTGCGCAGAGACTTCCATGGTCGCAAGAAATGTGATTAAAGAATACTTTTCATGTAACTATGTATGCGTTACTGTTGAAGTTGAGAAGGTTTTAAGCCTTGGGCAATGGCGATGGTCTGGAATTTTTCCCTAAGGGTCATCCGGAGACATGCCATCATATTTTTCATCCTCTATAAAGAAGAGTTTATTTTTTAAGAGCACAAAAAATGTTCTCGTTTAAAGAAAAATGATTCGAATACGTATGATACACAGGTAATACACACACATATTTATACATACATATTACACATACACACAGTGATGCTAGATGGTCGAAAATTATTTCCCCAAACAGGTTTTCAAATTTCCCCAAATCAGGGGTTTATTTTTTATTTTATTTTATTTTATTTATTTATTTTTTTTTTTTCGAAAAAATCCCCAACTTGATTTCTACTAAAAAAGGAAAATAAAAATTAATATATATATATCAAGCACATTTAAGTGGATTTAAGCTCAGATTTTTCCCCAAATGAAGGCAATTTTTGAAAAAACTCCCCAAATAACAGTAAAGATATTGAAAATCCCTGGTCGTAGGGATAAATCATTACCTTGCCAACATTGATAGAAAGTTGAACTTCCCAGATTTGTCCCCAAAAATTTTAGAATTCCCCAAAAAAGTCCCCACAAAGATTTGGTCCCCAAAATTGTCCCCAGAAGCCTCAAAAATCCCCAAAATGGGGACAAAATTCCCAATCTCGCATCACTGCATACACACGTTTTCATAAACTAAGTCCTCAAAAGTCCCACCCAATCCTCTGTATATCGGTAACGCGTCAGAATTTTTTAAAACTATAAAAATAAAAAAGGAAACATAATAGTGATGGAGTGTGTCAATTTTACTTTCCGAACATACATATGTAAGGAAAGTATTGTAATTTGTAATCATGGCAAAAATCTGACTTTGAGACTTCGGTGTTTCTACATCTTTTGAGATCCCCTAAGTTCGTTTTCGCTATTTTTACAGTGATATATATATGTGAGTGAACATGATACCGTCTAAATACTTTGTTCGAATTAGCTGAAAGTTTGCTGTATATTATAAGTCACTGTAGCACGAACCCTATAATTTTTGGTGAATCTAGCACTTACCGTAATTTTCGGTGTTATAAGCCACAAGTTAGTTAAATCAGTTTGACAGCAGAAATTTTAATTAACAGCTATGGTTAAGTTTGTAACTGGTACTACTACGTGCGAAACTATTAAATTTTAACAATTAAAATTTCTGGTGCAAAACAGGTGCGTTTGGCTTGAGGCTTATACATAAAATATTAAGGTATAGTTTTTTTACAAGGACACTTTTTTTTTTTTTTATCATTAAGGTCTGTTGGGCCAAATTTTTTGAAGTGCTATAGCGTCTAAATGCCCTATTCGATTGAGCTGAAAATGTATGCACATATTATAGAACACCGTCGCATGAAATGTATAGACTTTAGGGGAACTAGTATATATATATATATATTTTTTTTTTTTTTTTACAAGGACACAAAGAAAAATTCTTTATCATTATGACCTATGCGCTCAAATTATTTAAAGTGAGATAGCGTCTAAGTGCCGTATTCGATTGAGCTGAAAATTTATACATATATTAAAGGTCAGCATCGCACGAACTGTATAGACTTCGGATAATCTAGATAGTTGTTTTACAGAGACACGAAGAAAAATTCTTTACCATTATGGCTGGCTATAGTCTCAAAAGTGAGATAGCGTTTAAGTGCCATATTCGATTGAGCTGAAAATTCATAAACATATTGTAAGTCACTGTTGCACTAACTGTATATAGATTTTGGTGAATGTATCACTTATAGATTTTAAAAGGGACACAACGAAATTTCTTTATCATTATGATCTATGGGCTGAAGTTATTTGAAGTTCAACAGCGCCAAATTAAAAAACATACTAATATGGCGAAAAATACTCAAACACTCTAATAAATTTTCTCTTTTGTTTATTTACCGACTTCTTTTACTTTAATTATTTATACAACCGTTAATTTCTTAATGTTCGGAAAAGTCGAGTGGAATCACTCGTTTTTACAGTCTATAAGTAGTATTAGTTTATCATTAATCTTTTTTCTTAAGTTTTATATTTTAGTAGAGAATTAAAATTACAGTTGAAAACACAACATTGCTGTACTAATAAGCTATTATTTTCGAAGAATAATTCTAAGAAACAGGAACTATATACATACGTATAAAGTAAGCGAGTTATTTGTTTCCAACAGATGGAAGTGATAATACAATACAAACCTGTCGAAACATTTTGTCAACGATAGTCATATATTACGCATATCTCTAAAATAACCGCAAATAAGACATGAAAATATCCAGAGTAAATGTAAATGACCCGTACTTCGTGAATGGAAGAATCATTTTTGGATCACTGTATCTAGTTTTATAATCTGAGTTAATGATAGTATCATGTGACGAGAAATGTTTAGAAGTGGGTCATATTTTCAGTAAGCATTCTTTTAGCTCGCTATTATATCTTACAGAAGACAGAAAGAGCTCTATTGGAGCAAGTAAACCGTAAGTTTGATGTTATCCTCCACAACAGCGGTCGCCAACCTTTTTGACCTCATGGTCTACTAAGTTCACAATTTAAAATACCATGGATCACTAATATGACTGTATAACGTAAATATATCAATAGAATAATAACCAAAAAACACTTAATTTATAAATATATAATTAGCCTACATGGCATAAAACATTATAAATTCTTATTTTTTTTTTTATAGGAAAAATGTAAATAGTTATTAAATCATAAAAGTGATGCTCAAGTTTGCTTGACTATATGATTTTTACTTTCTTCTATGTTCAATAGAAGAAAGTATTGGATTCATAAAAATTTTCGACCTCGGGTTTTTCATGAATTTACACGTTTTGAGAGCTGTAGAACACGATTTGACATTTTTTAGAAAATGTCTGTCTGTCTGTGTGTATGTGTGTGACAAAATTTTGTGGCAACTGTATCTCAGGAACTACAGCCCAGAATTTCATACAAATTGGTATGTAGTTGCACCTTGGCATAAATTAGTGCCTATCAACTTTTGGTAAAAATTGTCTTACAGGTTGCGTTGCCATCCCGCTTTTTCTAAATTTTTAACATGGTGGTATAGGACAAAATTTTGTATAAATGTGCATAAAGAAAAATATTTTTTAGTAATCATTATGAAATTTACAAGAATTATTTATAATATAGTCAACTGTGAAAATTTTTTTTTATGAGTAGGAGCTTCGCCACCCTCCCTGGGGGTGAAGTCCTCCCCTCGAGGGGAGTAAATTTTCAAGATGGGTATCTTTCGAAAGGTCTCGTCAATGCCTTGAAAACGAATGGTTGAACTATAAATATGTGATAATTTAAAACAAAGTTATCGATTTTTTTTTTTTTTTTTTTTTTTACTTTTAACTAAAAAAACTGAAAAACGTATTTTTTATTATTTTTTTTTTTTTATTATTTATTGTTACTGAGTGAATTTGTATAGGAAAATATAGAAGAAAGTCTTGTGGTGCCCACAACATACTAGTTTTTATAGGAAAAATGTAAATAGTTATTAAATCATAAGAATGATGCTCAAGTTTGTTTGACTATAAGATTGCTTTTTTTTTTTCCCGTATATAAAATTCTATTTATTAAATCTATAATAGCAAAATGCAAATTGTTTGACTCTTAAGGTATTACAGGAAAGTATAATTTTTACGTATATCTGAAACCATTGAATTAATCAAAAATTAATCTGATAAAATTATAGCAATTCTAGGTAATACTTTAGAAATTTAACCCATATCGTACCAAGCATTGAAAAAATGTTTCTTTTTTCTTTATAAAATCTTAAACCCTGTGGCAGAAATTTATTATGCTTTCTGCGACAAGCTTCATCAACACCAAAACCTTTCTGTAGAAATAGTTTGTGAAGTTTTAACATTTACGAATTCAAAATACATTATTTTTAAATAGTAAATAATATTCAGTATAACCAATGTATTTATATTTTAACTAGGCACAAAAGCATATATCTGCACTATTGCAAGAAAATACTCTTTTTTTTTTTTTTTTTTTTTTTTAAGAAAGATGAAAATCTATTGATCTTAATTATTTCAGATTTTTTGTTCACATTAATACACAATATTGTTTAAAAAATATTCAATGAATTCAAACCATAAAATACTGTAACACATAAAAAATAATCTACAAATTCTTTAAGGCATTTAAATCCTGAAATGTCTAAATCAAACAAATGTTACAAATACTTTTAAAATTTCATTACTTTTTTTTACGTTAAATATATATATTTCAATACACAAATGCACTTATTTCATAAGGTGCAAACCAAACAACATAAAATCGAATACAGAACTCAAAATTAAAAGTAAAAATTAATATAGAATACTGAATATTATAATGAAATAGAAATAATTTACAACATTTATAGTTTTTGAGATTATTAGAAAGATGCAAGATAACATTCTAATACACAAGATTCATTTTTTATGTTATCCTACACAAAAAGCATAAAGATATGTATTTGAAATCTAAAAAATATTATTTGACATTAAAGAATTCAGAATGAATAATTATACCATCATTTAAATACATAAAGTAAAACAAAATACAAGATCTAAGTAACATAATTATAGACAAAACATAGTTAAAATATTTTCATAAGGATTGAGGCAAGTGAAATATTTAATTTTTAAGGAAATGTTTAAATCTGAAATGTAACAAATTTCATGGATAAAATCTGTAATAGAAAATAATGATTACAGATGAATGAAATAAATAGAAATCAATTAAAAGTAATATTTGATATTGATATCTATACGAATAAGTAAATAAAAATAAATAAATAAAAGCATTTGCTGTTTAATTAGTATTTATTCAAAACATCTACTATTAGATAAAATTCCTTTTACTTACCAAAAAAAAAAAAAAAAAAAAAGATATTCAACAAAACCTTTGATTTGAGTTTTATTCAAAATAACTATTTAATTTGCAATATTTCAATTAAAAAAATAAACATTTTTTAAAAATTCAAATGTTTAACACGTTCGCTGCCGATCCCGCGCCAGCGCGGGATGTGACGTATTGCTTTACAGGTGAAAGTTTACTTTAAGCTGCCGCTGTGCGAAATTTCGAAAATCGCCAAGACGGCGCAAGACATTTCGCATCGTGTTCCGAATAGCAACCTTACACCGGCGGCATACGAAAGCGAGCTTTTCGGCGATCTAACCTAAAAAGAAAACGCGTCTTGAAAAAAAAAATCCGAATAATTATAATACATAGGACAAAAGGAAAATTTTCATTAAATAGAATTAAAAGAAAAGAAAAAAAAAAACGAAATAATTACGAATTTATAACTAATCACAAATAAAAATATAAAACTTAGATTATACAATCACACCAAATGTCCCTGAAAAGTGTGTTGCTTTAGTAATTGACGATAAATGTTTAGATGATAGTGTTTTTATTTCCAATAATTTAATAGCTATAAGTACAGTCGGTAACAAAAGTGTTCGAACACTAGCAAAAATTCCTATGTAAAAAAAGTACACTTCACAAGGTTTTGTTAAATAAATCCTTATCGAATCATGTTCTTACACTGACTAAGAACAGGATTCGACAAGGATTTATTTAACAAAACCGCATGAAGTATACTTTTTTACTTAGGAATTTTAAATTTAAAAGTTTTCAAAAGTTGTATAAAGTAAATTATTTATCATTAATATTTTAGTTATAGTCAGTCCTCATTCATTAGGAATGAAAAAATAAATCCGCAACTGGATAATTATAGCAAATTTTAACGATTCTCTATTATAATGGTACTCTGATCTGTTCACTATCTCAAAATGCATGAAATTAAAAAGCATACAAAATTTTGTACTGTAACAACCAGTATTGGCATGAAATTCAAAAATATGCCTCTAAAATTCATGACCGTGGTTGCCCAGTCGGTAGAGCGCCGGGCTCGGAATTGGAAGATTGCGGGTTCGGTACTCGAGCCTGCCAAAAACCATTGTGTATACTAATGATGGCTGGTGCTCATAAAATCTGTCGTGCCCGCAATGTTTTCCATGTTCCCATATTAATTATACCTCTGGGTGTCTACGAAGCGTGAGAGTCATCCCTTCTGTGGAGGATCAAAATTGTGATGGCATCTCCCTGGACCACTCTAGGGGTGAGACCCAGACTATCGCCAATTGTCCATTGCGTAGCACTAGTGTGACGTAAAACGCAATCAACAAACCATCCTCTTCAATTCAAAAGTACCTCTTAAATTCCAACTCTATTCAACCAGCCAAACAGTACTAACGTAAACATCACAAATATTCATATTTTAAAATAGATGGATGGTTGGGTTTTACGTCACACTAGTGCTGCGCAATGGGCGATTGGCAACGGTCGGGGACTCACCCCTAGAAGTGGTCCGGAAACATGCGATCAAAATTTTGATCCTCCATGGAAGGGTATTTCAAAATAGAATACTTTCTCTCTAATAAAACACGTACAGTCGGCTGCAAAATTATTCGAGCACTAGCCAATAATTCCTATATTTAAAAAGTACACTTAAGACTGTTTTGCTAAGTAAATCCTTGTCGAATCATGTTCTTAGACTGATTAAGAACATGACTCGACAAGGATTTATTTAACAAAGCTGTATTAAGTGTACTTTTTTTTGGCAAGGATTATTGCTAGTGCTCGAATAATTTTGCAGCCGACTGTATCATCAATATGCAACCGAAGTGATGGCGTCAGCGAGATATTTTATCTGCTCAGTACAAACGAAACTATTTGCTATGGAAATTTAACTTATTACTCATTAACTCCAGAGTTTGCTTGTAACGAGCAGATGAATTTTTACACGTTTGACGTAATACAGCGTATTGACGTAACACATGACGCAAACAAGCAAAGGTAAACACAAAGCCTATAACATTTGGCGATGTAGCGCTCTTGTGCAACACGTCAAACATATTCGGCGGGTTAAAGGAAAAAAAACGTCATTTCAAATTTTAGTCACGTGAAACCGGCAGCGAACGTGTTAAAAAATGAAATGAACAAGCTGTAGAAACTAATGATAAGAGTAATTTTGTAAAATAAATTAATAATTTTTTTAACGACGTCATATGCTTAAACAACAAAATTTAAAGCTAAGAATTTTAATCACAATTGAAATAATTAATGATTAGTAAAGACAAAAATTAGAAAAGTTACCAGTTTTATAACGTAAGATACCCATTAATATTTATTGCTAAGATCTTTTACTACATATAAAATGCTAAAAATCAATGTATCTTTAAGATTAATTTCTTAATTTTCTATTTTTTGAAGCAAGGTAAGCATTCAGCTTCATTTTTTATTTTGCGTATAACTACAGACGTTACAAATTTCCCCATAGTATATATTTGTGAAATGTATTGCATAGTTTGAACCAAACTTTCAAATTAATGCAGCTTTTAAAAATTTAGTATTTACTACTATGCACGTATGCACGCTTCGCATACATTAAAGAAAAAAAAAATCACTAGCTAAAACTAATTTGTCATGCGTAAATCAGAAAATGTATGAAAATCGGTACAGCAGCAATCACGCACTTATTTAAAAAAAATAAATAAAAAAATCACTGGATGCAGCTATTTTTTATGCATGAATCTGAAAATGCATGAAATATAAAATTCTGAAAATGGTCGCAATGCCACATTCTTTCGAAAAAACATCTTTTTGCAATACAATAAATACACACGACACGAGCGGCAGGTATGGTGCGAAAACAAAGTTTCGAGACACGAAAATGAAGTTCCGTTGTGAAGAGGTTACTAGTGAAAAGTGTCGATACACCGAATCATATCACCGCATTATGAATCGCTAATGCATAGCGTATTAAAGCTAGCCCAAGTGAGTTACATTCGCTTTATCTCCTCTCCTTATTCAGGATTGAGGCGATCGTATCTGCAGAAACGAAAATTCGTTCTGCAGAACAGTTTATAAACCATTCTTTGAGTTTCTTTCTTTCTCTTTTTTTTTTAACACAATGTCAAAATTTATTTGATTTAAGTAAAATCTTTCTGCAAGAGCATTTCTGTTTCTGCGACATTGTCGCCGTGTTTCTGTCACGGGGATCTTAAATATATGTTTCTTTAAGCGTATGTACACACACAAAGTCAAAAAACTTACCAACCTTTCATTAGGTTAATCGGTACAAGCTGTACTAAAAAATAGGACAATGGTTTAGGACAGTTGGAAATATAAGGAAAACAGACCATCTCTCTCTCTCTCTATATATTTTTTTATATAATTGCTTTACCAGTATAAACGTGTAGAATATTACCTCAATAAATTTATATGTCCGTTATTCTTGAACGTAAAACCTTTTTAATTAATAATGTGTTGAAAATGTAATGAATAATTCTTCAAGAACCATCATTTAAAAAATAAAATAAAAATATATTAAACGTTAATTTAAACTAACGATAAAGACACATATGTATTTATTGGACTTTTAAATAATAAATCGCCTTTAATTTGAATTAAAATATTCAAAAGAATTTATATAAATACCACTAATGCATGGTTGCCTATTTTTAGGACGATGGTGAAATATGGGTTAATCCTACAAGGCACCCAGTTCCATATAAACTATTAGTAGCGACATCTCTTGAGATCGTGATAGAAGCTACTGACATTTAGCAATGTAGTAATACGAATCTTTACCTAAAGATGTCGTTCGTGTTTTTGTTATAGTGCACTCAGTGTGAAATTTGAATGAAAGTCATACGTTAGTCGTTTGTCTGCGAATTCCAAAATAAAAAAAGATAGTTATTGACCAGTTTTGACTCGAAAAAAAAAATAATAATAAAATAAAATAAAATACTGTGTGTTATAACGAAGTGTATATTTTGCAGAGGTAAGCTGTTTTTTTTTTTTTTTTTTTTTTTTTTTTTTATATTACAATAGTAAATGTATTAGTAAATCATATTTTTATGTATGTTCCACATACGGTACGTTGAGCTAAAAAGTTAATTTTTCCGTAAAATATGGTTTTAATTTTATAAGTTTTCCCTATCTTCTGATCACTAATTACAACCTATATATTTTTGTCGCGCACTAAAAAAAATTTGAGCCTTGTAGGGTTAAAGCGACAATTTTACTTAATGATTACAGTTTAAATTTTTGTGAGTCCTCCTGAAACAGCTGATGAGGTAGAACTCTGAAATTTCTTTTATATTGTCATTGATAATGGATTCGTGCATTCAATTTGAGCAAAATAGGTTTAGGAGATCAAAAATAAATCGCAAGATTAAAAAAAAAGACCTAGAAATGACCCTGGTAGTGGCATCTGGTGATACAGATCTTTGAAAATGCTTGCATATTGTATTGTTATCGAATATGAACTCGTACTCGTGTGCAAACTTAGGGCAAAATCGGTTCGGAGGAAGTGCGATAAAAATTGACTGCAAGATTTCACCTTGACAGACCAATAAAGCTTATAACAAATTCTGAACCGAAGTTGGGAGACCACTGCTCCAGTACTCAGGGCCTGATTATCCAAAAGGCTCAGGAAGCACAAGCTTCCCCTCTAAAATTTAAGAGGATTAAAAACATGGTCTTGAATTTTTTGTTTCACATTTTCACACTGAGATTGATTTTTTTCTAAAAAAGGTTACCTAAAACAAGACAAAACACTCACTATTTCGGGAAAAATCTATTATTTAACCTCAAAAATCTGAATGTTCTTAATTAAAAAGTTGTATGATTTTAATGTTCTGTGTAGAAACCACCCAGATGTATGAAAATAATAATAATAATAATAATAATAATAATAAACACTATTTTTTGATCTATAGTATTTTTATATTACAATATGTAACAGAAAAATAAGGTTTTCCGAAATGAAAGGGGACCCCGAAATGATGCTGAGCTTCCCCTAGCTTCAAAGTTTACTCGGGCCCTGCCAGTACTCCTATATCCTTTACCATTTGAACATCCCTAACAGCACAGTTAGGCTTAACTTATCCACAGTACATCTTAAGGACGTTTCTGGGATGCCTTTTCATCCAGAAGACATCTTGAAGATATCCTGGGGAGGCGATGTGCTGTCTGGGATGCAGTGTTATAGAAGTTATACATGTAAGCAAAATTTCAATTTAATCGGATGGCAGAAAGTGGGTTAAAACTCGAAAATATATTTTGAAGTGAGTTGGGGTTCAGGACTTCCAGACCCCTCCATAAATCCGATACTGCTTGAGAATTATTGTCATCGGAATTATACATGTATGTAATAAATTCAGCTCAATCGTACGATAGAAAATGGGCTAAAATTCGAAAACTAATTTTGAACTGGTTTTAGGACCTTGAATCCCCAAGTTAACATAAGTCTGTTAAAGCATGTATTGCCATTGGAATGATACATTTATGCAAAACGAAACAAAATTAAAGTGTTATTATTAGCAATAATCAAAATATTCCAGTTTGCAAGTTTAATGTTATGAGTGTGAATGATTCAGGAAATTTAAAAGTTAATGTCAACATCAGTGTAATTTCTAATAAAACATTAAAAATGAAAATAATTTCCAGATTTTTCTGCGGACCACTGGTCTACTATATCTTAAAATAATAAGAAACACAAAAAATTATCATCTGCTATATCGAGGATATTACATAGGAAAAAAAAAAGCATACTTTATTTCTATAGCAGTGAAAGATACATATGTGTATGTATTGTTCTTTTGAATTTCCCACTCGCAGAATTGCAATTAAAAGAGAAATGTTATCTCCGAGATGGGGTGGATAGCTTAAAAAACAGAAATTTTGCATGTTGTAAAGCAAAAACTGATTTCGTTCATTTTGTTTACGAGATACACGGAGATTTACAAAATTTAAATTTATTCTATCAAAAGAAAAGAAAAAAAAAGAAGAAAGAAAGAAAAAACTGTTACTTATGAAAGAAAAACAGATGACCTTATGACAGCGTTTTCCAACCAGGGTTTTCCGGAACTCTAGGCTTCCGCAAAATATTGTCAAGGGTTCCACAAGAAAACAGCAAAATAACACAAGCGTCATTTAAAAAAAAAAGAAATTTTTTTTTTTTTTTTTTTTCCCCTGATTGGAGTTGTCGAAGAAAATTATTATTATTTTCCAGTCCTATGAACAGCCATTCATCCTAAATTCCAACTTTAGAAAGACTCTGTGATTTGCAAAGAAATACAAATGGTTCATTGAAAATAAGATTTAAGGCCATGAATATGATTTTAGACAAATTCTGGATTTTCTATGAATATGAGTATCTAATAATTTATATGAAAACCATTAATATATTGCTGCAGTTTTTAACATCGCACGTTTTCAATGAAGCTTTTTTCTTGTTTGACGGGTATTAAGAGTAAGGATAGAAATCACCTCCTTTCTGTGGAAGATAAAATCCACGTAATATCCATATCAAAAAACAAACCCCGAAATTGACATTTACGTCCCAAAACAAAGGAACAGATTTTCACATTAATATTTGTTATAAATTCATATCCTAAATAAATTTATTATTTACCTACTACATCTAATTATATTTACAACTGCACCAAGTGCCATTTGATTTGGACAACAACTAAAAAATTACAGCCATTTTCTGTTTTCATTAACGATCGTTAACAAATAAAATTTCATTTCTTTATTAATGGAAAATAGTGACAGCTACATGTAGTAATTTAATAATTTAAACAATGCGTCTAAAAGTAACAGTTATTGAAATATCCTTAAGACACAGTGCACTCTTTTCTTTTTTCAAAATCAATTCGTCTGATTCTTTGTTAAAATAATTTTACGCGTTTCAGCCTTACGCTTATTTATGCAATAAAACCTATTAATCCGCGATTGTAATGAAATGCTCGCCCTCTGGAGGGCTAAAGTGAAATTATCACACCACTGCATATCATCATATTATGCAATCGATTTCCCATGATGTAATGACGGAGAAAGAACAATTATTAATCCACGTGGCTATTATATTTACTAACAACTGCAGTTCAGAGAGCGCCATCTATCGATCATTACAAACGCGGATTGGCTCTTTTACACACAAACAATTCTCTAGCTAAAGTTAAAAGGTCTCCCAAACATTAAATAATAAAATAATAATAATTTATCAAAATATGGCACTAAAGTATTGTGATATATCACACGGTGTCTTCTCTCTCTCAGACTTGAATGCACTTGTATAACTGCGTTATTATGTTCAGTCTCGTCAATGCTAATGCTTTTAGGTTGTGTTGTGCATTTTTTGCCCAAAGTAAAACTAAAGATTTTTTTTTTTTTTTTTTTTGGGGGGGGGGGTCTATTCTAATTTTTACCTTAAAAAAAAGAAAGAAAGAAAAACCTAATGTTTTATTGCAGAAAAAACGCATTGAAGGTTAAATTATATGTACTATTGGAAAATATTTTATAATCTTGCGAACCACGCGATTTTCTGTCTTGTTTAATCCATATACAGAGATGCCACGTTATTACGGATTGTCCGTAATCTTTATACCGGAAAATTTTTAAGGAATTCTTTTGTAAAAATATCTGCAATTTAACAGGATAAGTTTTACTTTTTCTTTAGTGTGGTATGAAACTGATTTTTCGTTGGTAGTTACTTGGCATCTCTGCATATATATACAGCTGAAAGTTTTTCGCTGTATCTGTCCGGATTGTTTTGTTCGTTACACAAAGCTACACCATTCAAAAGATCGCTACGAAAACTGGTACACTTATTAATCAGGACAAAATCCAGCGAATATCGCATTTTTTAGCTCAATCGGATAATTGCATCAAAAGATACTACATAAAACCCTTATTTAAATTTAAAATTATTAAAAAGAAAAAGAAAGGATGCCAAAAATAAATAAATATATAAATTACGTATTCGCCTTTTTTTTTCCAGATACAAAAGAAAAATATTTATTTATTACACATGAAAAATTTAAAAAAGGGAGGATCAATTTTATTATTTTCATGTAATTAAATATATTTATTTTTATGTCAAAAAAAAAAAAAAAAAAAGGGAAGAAAGAAAGAAAAGAAAAGAAAAAAGAACGTGCAAAGTTTATTTTTATTTTTATTTTTTTATTTAAATTATTTGTTTACTTGTGGTTTTATTTGTTACAGTTCTCATCTCACAATAAGTTAAACTCGTTATACTTAGGATTTATTGAGATAGTACATGTAGTAGTGAATCATTTTACTGTTGTTTTTTATTCCAGTAAATTTTCTCCTCAATTTTAACGTTTAAATAAGTTTCATATACTAAAACTCTACGGTTATATTAACAACCAACTTCTGTTTATTGTCCTATGTTTAGTAATAAATTAAATAATAAATTTAATGCCTTCAAAAATGCATCTTTCTTCTGTAAAGGCTTATTATTTGCACATAAGTTCTACAGATTCGTCAAAATGTTTCATCAGCCTCCTGGAGGTGCGTTGTCCCACCAGCGGCCGATGCTTTTACTCTCAAAACTTTAGACGTGAGATAAAGGGTTCGAACCCAGGTCGCGCTCGTCGGCCTAGCCGTTCAGACTTTTCCGTGGTTTTCTCCGAAACTAGCGTAAATACGGGCTGAACATCTTAGAAAGATCCCCCCCCCCCGTCAGGCACTCCCCGTCAGGCCTAGGAATCCTACTGCAGTCAATCAGCCTTAATCTCCACAACCCAACCCAACCCAGCCCTGGAGTTGCGTTTGGAATCCATTCATTAAAAGCGTTCCGTCACAATATCATATAGTTCGAAGATTTTTAATTTAATTTATTTTATTTCCATCTCATACTTCTTTTTACTTTCTCTTACCCATAAGGTAGAGAAAGTATTGTTTTTGGGTCAAATTTTCGAACGCAAGATTTTGTTATATTTACACGTTTTGAGGTCCCTGAATACGAAAATCATGTTTGTAACAAATGGTCTGTGTGCATGTCTGTATGTCTGTGTGTGTGTCTGTCTGTTATCAGCATATCTCAAAAACAAATTATGGCAGAAAGTTCAAACTTGGTGTTCTAAATGTGTATCATATAGGGATGCTACAGTAAGCTTTTCGTCAAGATCAAGCAAATCGTTCGTGTACAGGGACAATCAAGAGAATTCTAATACATTACGTCTATGGGGGAAATTACAGGAAATTAGAGTTTAACGTCTATAGACTGCACTAAACCAAATGAAACGAATATATATTTTTTGTAACAGAGATAGTTACCTGGGAAAAAATTTTTTGTGTATGTAGGAGCCTCACCTCCACCCCTGGGGGGGGGGGAAGTCCCCCCTCGAGGGGAATAAATTTTCATGATGGGTATCTTTCAAAAGAGCTTGCCAATACCTTTAAAACGAATGGTTGAACCATCAATCTGCGATAATTTAAACAGAAAAAAAAAAGAAAAAAAATCTTTTTTTTTTTTTTTTTTTTTTTTTTTTTTAATTTTGAGAATAAAATGGACTTTTTTTGGATATTTGGTGTTATACTACTTCTCTAATATGGAAATCGTCTGCCTTATCATAAAAGATAAATTTTTTAAATAATAATTTTAATAAAATATTTTTTAAAAAGAGAATTATTTTTTAATAACCGAATTAAATTCTATATAAATGTAAGTGCATTAATGAAACGGTGGGTTGAGGAGGGCGGTAGTCCCCCTCACACAGAACTAATTATCATATAAAACTCTTCCGCAGCCTAATATGAATTGTTTAACATTGGTTTACATAACAGTACTCGTTATCTTACCTCTTAATCTTCAACCTGTATTTATAGTATTAAATTTCAGGGTAAGAGAAAGTCGTGTGAGTGACACACCAGACTTTTTTTTTTTTTTCCTTTCATTCAAAAATTTTATAAGCACTATACTTCAACCCAAACAGCGCCAGGTAGACATGCCAGTTATTAATGAAAGTAAATTCTTGAATCCAAAAAGTTTAAAAAAAAATGTTACAACCGGCAATTAACATAAATGTAAGAGATTAAGAAATGAAAAGTCTGAATGTTTTGTCAACCTACACATTCAGCACCACGCTTCCTCAAACAGCGTGATCGTCTTGAACTTTCATCAACTAGTTTTCTCCACCTCTATGCGGCCTCGAAACGAACCTACGTTCTTTAAACGTAACACTTAAGTAAATGTACGGGTAATAATATTATTGCTTAATAATATAACGAAACAGTTCGGTCGAAAGTGATTTATTAATTCAAAAACAGGATGTTAATCATTCATGAAATAAAATTTAGCAAACTTAAAAAATAACACCTGTTTCATGGCAGTCTTTCAAGTAATTATAAGGGTAGGAGTCGTTTTTTATTAATTATTGATAATATTATAAAAAAAAAAAAAAAAAAAAAAAAAAATCCAGATGTTTTTTGAGGTCAAAGACAAGGTGAACGCAAGAACTTAGTTAAAAATAAGTGCTTAAAATTAAGCAGAAGTTACTAATTTTTATGTATCTTTTCGCGATTGTATAATTTGCAGCATTAAAAATCTCAAATTATAAAACAAATGCTTTTAATTATTACTTTCTTCTATATTCAATAGAAGAAAGTATTGGATTCGTAAAAATTTTCGACTTCGGTTTTTTGATGGATTTACACGTTTTGAGAGCTGTAGAACACGATTTGACCATTTTTAGAAAATGTCTGTCTGTCCGTCTGTCTGTCTGTGTGTGTGTGACAAAATTTTGTGGCAACTGTACCTCAGGAACTACTGCACAGAATTTCATACAAATTGGTATGTAGTTGCACCTTGACATAAATTAGTGCCTATCAACTTTTGGCAAAAATTGTCTAACAGGTTGCGTTGCCATCCCGCTTTTTCTAAATTTTTAACATGGTGATATAGGACAAAATTTTGCATAAATGTGCATAAAGAGAATTATTTATTAATCATTATGAAATTTACAAGAATTATTTATAATAGAGATAGGTAACTGTGGAAATTTTTTTGTATGTGTAGGAGCCTCGCCACCCCCCTCCTGGGGGGGAAGTCCCCCCTCGAGGGGAGTAAATTTTCAGGATGGGTATCTTTCAAAAGAGCTCGCCAATACCTTTAAAACGAATGGTTGAACCATCGATCTGCGATAATTTAAAATAAAGTTATCGATTTTTTTCATTTTTAACAACAACAAAAAACTAGTATGTTGTGGCCACCACAAGACTTTCTTCTATATTTTCCTATATACATATTCAATCAGTAACAATATTTAAAAAAAAAAAAAAAAAAAATACGATTTTTTTTTTTTTTTTTGTTAAAAGTAATACATATTCAACCAGTAACAATATTTAAAAAAAAAAAAAAAAAAAAAAAAAAAAAATACGATTTTTTTTCTAAGTTTTTTTTTTTGTTAAAAGTAAAAAAAATCGATAACTTTGTTTTAAATTATCACAGATTTATAGTTCAACCATTCGTTTTAAAGGTATTGATGAGACCTTTCGAAAGATACCCATCTTGAAAATTTACTCCCCTCGAGGGGGGACTTCCCCCCCAGGGGGGGTGGCGTGGCTCCTACACATACAAAAAAATTTTCCCAGTTGACTATCTCTATTACAAATAATTATTGTAAATTTCATAATGATTACTAAAAAATAATTCTCTTTAAGCACATTTATACAAAATTTTGTCCTATATCACCATGTTAAAAATTTAGAAAAAGCGGGATGGCAACGCAACCTGTAAGACAATTTTTACCAAAAGTTGATAGGCACTAATTTATGTCAAGGTGCAACTACATACCAATTTGTATGAAATTCTGTGCAGTAGTTCCTGAGATACAGTTGCCACAAAATTTTGTCACACACACACACACACACAGACAGACAGACAGACAGACAGACAGACAGACAGACATTTTCTAAAAATAGTCAAATCGTATTTTACATCTCTCAAAACGTGTAAATCCATCAAAAACCCGAGGTCGAAAATTTTTACGAATCCAATACTTTCTCTATATTACATATAGAAGAAAGTAAAAAAAAATTTAATGTAATATTGACAATAAAATTGACTTTTTTGGATATTTAGTGTTTTAATACTTCTCTAATATGGAAATCTTCTGCATTATCATGGAAGATAATTTTTTTAAATAATAATTTTAATAAATTCTTTTTTCTGAGTGAATTTGTATAGGAAAACATAGAAGAAAGTCATGTGGTGGCCACAACATACTAGTTTTTTATTTCATTTCATTTGTTTATTTTATTTATTCTTAAGTTTGTGCTGATTACTTCTGGGAACCAAATATTCGACAGGCGGCGCTATCATCTCAGTTTTTCATAAGTTTTAATATAGCAGTATAGGAAAAAATTTCGTATAAATGTACATAATGAGTATCATTTAAAAATTTTCAATGTAAAATTAAAATAATATATATATATAATAGTAGGGGGGATATGCATGTCAAATGGGGGGGGAGGGTGCATATCTAAGGGGAATCGTTTCTTACGTATGGAGTTGATATGTTTCAACGTGATAGATAGAAGCCGCGACATAGGATTCCTCCATTTACGAAAAAATGCGGCACCATTTATAGGCGATGTGTAACTTTTCTACATAAACAGATTTCTATATAATGGGCAATATACATTTTTTTTGTTCGAGGCTAATTAATACTCAACATGTGATTTCTAATTTGCCATTTCCTTGTGAAATAATACTATGAAATAATACAAACATTTCCCCATACAATAAGAACGTAAACATTACAATAGAGGGGGGATATGACACAGAACCCATACCGGTATTTATGAGGCAAAATTTTCTTCTTAAGTTCAGAAAATTTTTAAACAAATACTGGTATGATTTTCTACACCAAATTTCCACTCCTGATTATAATGTTGCATTTTCACAGCAGTGGTAACATGTGAGGGGTTTTATGACGTAACACGGATAAAATCCATTAGCATTTCACTTATGAAGTTTGCTGTATGTATCTGTATTCAAAAGAAGCTGCGATATAACTATCAACCGAATCGTGAAAGTACAGTTCGGCGCCTGTAGAGAGTATCTAATAGCAAAAGTTTAGAAAACATTTCAACTCAATTTTGTACTTTTTTTTTTTTTATATATATATATGGCTAAAGGAACAAACAGATTTTGTATAGTACAACCATCCCCCTTTTTGAAATTTGTAATTAGGCACCAAAGTAGTTCGGACGTTTCTCGACAAGATCGTTACTTATATACAAAATTACGATAGCCATTTTTATTTATCGCGAAAATGGTGACAAAAAATTTAAAAGTCGGCAAAAGGATCCTGCATTGAAGCTGTACTAGTACTCTTAGAAAAAATCACGATAAGGAACTTTGCGGTAAGGGAATCCCTTGCACTAAGACAGTACCGTTTTTACATAGGGCATATCGTAATTTCAAAGTATGAAGATTCAGAGTAAATAATAGGTATTTTTTTGTTGGTGTACAAGCAATCGTCACCAAGCTTAAAATATTGATGCCAATTGTCGCCAAGCCCTACATTACCATCGATACTATAAAAAATAAAATAAAATAAAATAAAATAAAACACCCTTTTATTTTGACTATCG
This sequence comes from Salticus scenicus, assembly GCA_963930645.1. NCBI lineage: Eukaryota > Metazoa > Arthropoda > Arachnida > Araneae > Salticidae > Salticus > Salticus scenicus. Next base: position 24,564,780 of record OZ005660.1, read on the forward strand.
AAATTGATACATTGAATTATAATATAAATTCAAATACGTGAATCTAGTCAAATAGGTTACCATAAAATTGTCATAGCTTGCCATTTTAATAAGCTGCTATAAACTAAACACTAAACTTGCACTAATGGTTTTAAAAAAGTCATCATACGAATTCATTCATTACTTCATTACAGTTATATAAGGGCGATTACTCACTGGCTTGCTGTTATTACGACAGCACCAATCATTATTATTAATGAAATTAAATATTAATAGTATTTAACATAATACATAGAGTTTTATAAATTTATAAAAAATAAATAATTTAAAATTATCACAATTATTTTTAAGTTAATTACATAAATTAAAGTTTGCACAACGAACAAACTAATTCAATTTAATTCAGGGCGATTTTTTTCTTTTTTTTTTTCCCCCAATGTAATTTCGGAACAACTTCAGTATATCCCCAGAACGATATTTGGCGATATTTTGTTGGCGATTATGGCTAAATCATAAATCTAAAAATCATAAATGATAAGATCATAATCTAAATCATAAAACATAAAATCATAAATCCAAAATAAACAACATATAGGCTGCCATATTATATCGCAAACAGTCCAGAACGACATCGTTATCGTTCAAAACGGCGCCAAAGAAAAATCGCCAAATTCAGCTGTGGGGATATACTGAAGTTATACCGTAATTTCTTTTTTCTTTTCTTTTCTTTCTTTCTTTCTTTCTTTTTTTTTTTAAAGAATCTGGCAATCTATTTTATTATTATTATTATTATTATGCTTTTTAATATTGCTTTTTTTTTTTGTTAATTACTTTTTAAAAACTGTTCTGGTTGTAAATAAGTGCTTCTTCTTTCATATTTATAATTTCATTTATTTACTTCATAATTAATTTCGGCATAGATTTGATATCTGTCGTCCTTGGCGATCAAAAACATTATACGAATATATACATGCCAGATGCATATTTTCGAAATGTATATTGTATGTAATATTGTTTCACATTATTTATTGCCCTCTTAATATACATTATTAAAGTAACCATGACTTTTGAAAGCAATTAAATATGTTTGCCAGGTAACTTTGTGATTTTTTTTTTTTTTTTTTTTTTTTTTCCTGCTAAGGACGACAGATATCAAATCTGCTGCTTAATTTCATTTATCAAATATTCAAATATATTTTTCTATTTTTTGCCGTATGCAAACTAATGAAATTATATATTTTTATTCCAATTTTATCGTCTATGCGATTAATGTTCTAATGGAATGATTCGATTAATGGTTCGATTAATGGAATTTTATGTTCTTTAAAGACGAATCAGTGTACGTACGTCGGGTACGTCGCATACAGAACGAAACAATGAAAATGAAATTTTACTATTCTAATTATTATTTCAATTTCAAATTTCTAAAATAGATTAATCATTGAATTATTTTATTTAAATTAATTATCAATAAGTCATATTAAATCTGATACAATTAGCCAACCATTATTAGTCGTAACACTTACTTCTAATCTACCGTTTACTTATACTTGGATTACCTGCATTCATTCAGACAGCGCAGCAGGTCAGTAAACTCTTCTTCGTTCAATTAAAATCAGTAGACTGAAAAAGATGCAATACAAACTTGCTCAGACATTTATCTGAAATGGGCATCCACAAAAGATGCCAAATAGTAACGAGGCATATTCTTTTTGTTGAGCGTTGCCATTAATTTAAAAGAAATACTACTAACTTTTACAATCAACTTCCGTAGAGACTATTATTTAATTTCGTATTCAATGGTAAAATGCATTATGTTGTGGTTGTAATATGCAAAAGCAGCAATGGTTATATTTTTCTCGTATTTGAAGATATCTTAGCTACACGTGTATTTTTATTTTATTTGTTTTATTTAAACCAAACACAGTTTGAAAATGTACATTTCCAAACAATTTGGTAATTTTCTTTTTCTTTCTTTCTTTTTCTTCTTCTTTTCTTTTATTAATTCCAGAGATATAGTAATAATATATTGCATTGGGCAGAAAAAAATGATTCCTTTTCACTTGGGAAAAGACGGCGATTTTACCAAAATATGGCCGTCTTTCTACGAGTGAATACACACGGGAATACATACGAATATTTTAGCAAATAAAATTTATGAATAATTTATTTACTAAAGGTGAATGAAAAACTCCAGATACAGTTTCAAATTCATTCTGATTTTTTTTAATACCGCTTTATGATTGATTCCAAAGCTTTTTTTTTTTTTTTTTTTTTTTCGGCATCAAAAATCTTTGCACGATAACATGGGGATGATAGATCTATATATATTACTATATCTATGGTAAATTCAGAAGCATTTAAAAGTGATTATATTTGGCTATATGTATAATAACATATATACCTTATACTAGAAACAAATGTTTTTGCATATTGCAATAAATGGGAAAAAAATTATGTAACAGAAGGAAAACGAACTTTTTTTTTTTTTTTTTTTTTTACTTATAGTTTTATTTTGATTTTAATCAAATATAAGTTATAATTCGCTCCTTATTTTACACGTACATGTAATTTCGCACTGTCTCTCTCTGTGTGTGTAATGTAAATCGTCTGTGTTCATCATGAAAAACAATTTTGATGAATAATAATTTTACAAAATAACTTGCACTGCGTTAATTTATAAGGTAATATATGTGCCCTCTAGTTTTTATTTTGGTGTTGGCCGGTTTTGAAACAAAGCAGAATTTCATTTTAGATAAATTTAATGTAAAAATGTATTGCATTTTTATAGGGTTGCAAATACACAAAATGTTTTGTTCAATTAAATTTTATTTAAAAATAATTAATTTCTGTTATCTGATTTAAAATAATAATAATAATAATAACTGATTAAAATAAAAAATAAAACAATCTAATAAAAAAATAACTGATATCCGTAACAAAAACAACTCTATGAAATTATGAAAATGTATCACAAACGGTCCCAAATTCATTAATCACGAGGTATTTTTTAATACAGTAGAAAATCATTCGAATTGTAAACAAACTTACATAAACACATCGTTATAACCTGCTGAATCATTATAGGTATGTTATTAAATTAATAACATTTGATAACTTTATCATAATATGCTATTATGTTATCAATTAATATTATGTTATAACAAAAGTGGTTTACATTACTTTCGAACTTTGGCTTTGTTCCTTTTCCATCTCGTAGGGTTACTTTTCCTCTTTCTAGATTGATTTGAAGATAGATTAGCAATTTTGTGTGCACCAAGAAAGAGCAGTCACAGGCGAGAGAAAACACGACAACACTAACGTAATCAATAAGTGTGCTTTGGTTGCACGTAGCAGGATCGAGATCTCACAGATATGGAGATGACCGGTTTTGAAACTCACCAGCACGGATTAGGATACAGGATGACAAACTAGATAGGGCGGTCAGCGTGGGGAACGGAGCTTTATTTTCCGCATTAATTCAGCCGAACAGAGTAAGCGATCCGATCGCCGCCTGGTGTAGTATCTTTGAAACTCATCGGGAGAAAGGGAAAGCCCGCCCCTTCGGCTTCAGTCATCCAACGAACGAACAGCCAGAAATGTAAAAACGCGCTGATTGGTGTATTTTCGAGATTTGGTCGCCCTCTATCTGTAAGATGAAAATTACTACCTTTCCGTAACATTAGTAATACATCCTTCTCTTTTAATCCGTGCTCACCAGTCTTGGGATTTGCCCGGTTTTACAGCACATCGTGATTTTTAAACGCAAATAACACAGGGATGGATAGGGTTTGGCATGGTTTCTTGTTTCCAGATGGTGAAAACGTTTACTTAGAACTGTAAGAAAAATTGTAAAAACGAATTTCTAAATTTACGGAGTTGGTAGGTTTTGTAACTAGACGACGCATATAGAAGAATTTTTTGTGATTGCCACAACATGCTAGTTTATATTTAACCGATTATGATGCGATACAGTGAAATCAAAGGATTGTGATTTTTTCCTTGATTGTTTTGAACATTTAAAACGTTATGATGCAAAGATGACACCCCTTTTTACTTTCTTCTATATTCAATAGAAGAAAGTATTGGATTCGTAAAAATTTTCGACCTCGGGTTTTTGATGGATTTACACGTTTTGAGAGCTGTAGAACACGATTTGACCATTTTTAGAAAATGTCTGCCTGTCTGTCTGTCAGTCTGTCTGTCTGTGTGTGTGTGTGTGACAAAATTTTGTGGCAACTGTATCTCAGGAACTACTGCACATAATTTCATACAAGTTGGTATGTACTTGCACCCTGACATAAATTAGTGCCTATCAACTTTTGGTAAAAATTGTCTTACAGGTTGCGTTGCCATTTCGCTTTTTCTAAATATTTAACATGGCGATATAGGACAAAATTTTGTATAAATGTGCATAAAGAGAATTATTTTTTAGTAATCAATATGAAATTTACAAGAATTATTTATAATAGAGATAGTCAACTGGGAAAATTTTTTTGTATGTGTAGGAGCCTAGCCTAGCCCCCTGGGGGGGGACGTCCCCCCTCGTGGGGAGTACATTTTCAAGATGGGTATCTTTCGAAAGGTCTCGCCAATACCTTTAAAACGAATGGTTGAACTATAAATATGTGATAATTTAAACGAAAAAAATCTTGGAATTTTTTTTTATTATTATTATTATTGAGTAAATTTGTATAGGAAAATATAGAAGAAAGTCTTGTGGTGGCCACATTATACTAGTTTTTATATATATATCATGTAAACTGCAAAGTAATGTTAAATGAATTAAGCTGTTATGCGAGCTAAACATACAAGGAATAATAAATTTGAAAATACCTGCATTTGTAAATATAACACACTAGGCGGGCGAAGGCAAATCGCTTACAACAAGCGAAATAATTCATTCAACTTAAAATCAGTAGAGCAGAAAATAGTTTTTCTTTTTAGATTTTAAAAGGATTTTTTATTTTTATTTTATTACTATAGTTACAAAATAAAACTATTACGTCGTCGCCATCAGAAAATTTTCTTTTATATTTAACTATACAACTTCACACAATGCAAATTATCAGACGATTTTCATCAAAAAGAAATATAACATTAAATATATCGAAAGAAGGTCATTTTATGCCATACAGACGGCATCTGTGAAAATGCGCCTTTTTTTTTTTTTTTTTTTTCGTTACAGAACTTTTGTTAAAAATGAAAAACTTTGCTTCAAATTACCACAGAACTATGGATCAACCATTCATTTAAAAAATATTCACAAAAAAAAAAAAAAAATCAGGATAGCAACGCTATTTGTTGGGCGGATTTTACCAAAAGTTGATAGGCGCTAATTTATGTCAATCTACAACTATATATAAATCAATATGAAATTATGTTCATTAATTCTTGAACTAGAGCTACCACAAACTTTTTGTCTCACAAGCACACAGACATTTTCTAAAGATGGTCAAATCATGTTCGACAGTACAAAACTATGGAAAACAGGAGTTCAAAAATTTTCACGAATCCAATACTTTCTTCTTATGTATATAGAATAAAGTTTAAAAAAATGTATATAATGCTCACCTATGCACGACTTACAATGACTCACCCGTTTTCAGCTGCGAATAAATAATCATTTTTGTTGACTGAATCCGACGCTGAAAACTAACTCCGGTAATTCCCCCGACTCTTTTTACGATGAATAATCATTTTTTGTATAGACTTAAAGCAGACACAGGGCACAGAGAGCTCTCGGATTTCAACAAAGTGGATAAATGAAAAAATAAAATATCCTTTTTCATTCAGATATACCATTTTAATCAGATTTCGAAAAGTAACCCTCTAATATAGTACAATGAAAACAGACTGCTTTTAGATGAAGCTACCTTTTCACATCACAGACATTTTAAGTACAATTCATAAATAGGAAGTTATATTTATACTAGACTCCTCTTTTTTTTTTTTTTTTTTCCCACTCACAAAAAAAAAAAAAAAAAAAAAAAAAAGTATGTTGTGGCCACCACAAGACTTTTTTCTATATAATTTTACAATAGTATAAATTATTTATATTTAACAGTACAAATTATTTATTAAATCAGTATTTATTGAAATTATTTTCCATGATGAATGCAGACGATTTTTTATCTCAGAGAAGCATAATACTAAAGGCCGAAAGGCAATTTTGTGCCAGGTGATTTTCAAATCTTTTGCCGCTGTTATGTCCTAATTTTTAAATTTGAATATCATGTGTTAAATATATTACTTTAACTCTATAAAAGCATGAAAAGGAACATCATTTTACATTTAATTCGGTCCACTCATTACATTTCTTCAGAGCTGTAAAATAATAATGGTCTTCTATTATTTTACTTAGCAAGTAATGATAATTCCATTGTCCTGAAAAAGAAATCCATGAAACCTTTTCTATATTTAACAAAAACTTTTTATTTTATACTAGCAGGCTTTGCCCGCTTCGCTGGTCACTATATTAAAATGATTTCTTTGTAATTGAATATATTTCGATTGGCGACAATTTTCGCCATAGCTTTAGTATGGGATCTCCTCAGTGATATTAAATATTTTTTTTAGCTTCTCGAATCTATACAACAAAACTATTATTAAAACGAATACTCTCGAAAACAGTTCAACAGTAAAGCTTATTCTTCGACTATTCTGGAAACCGTTGAAGCTGTTACTCATATAGCAAAATTCACTATTCGATGAATGTTCTGGTATACTCTGAAAAACAGTCACTTGTTCCACAGGAGTAAAGCAAATAACATCAAATACTCCGGAACATTAATCTTCGCAATCTCAAGAAAAATGTTCATTCGCTTTGAGCTCAATCCTTAAAGTGCAATCAATCAGAATAGGTCCCTGAATATCTCTGATTCGCAGTGAGTACATACTCTCTCGCATAAATCAACTCACTCCTATTTATAACTTTTTGCGATGATTCCATCGAGAATCCCATACCCGATGATACCATCGAGTCGGAAAGCTCGAAATCTGTGCTCCCGTGTGTCTGAGATCTTCGAAACTTGAGGAAATCTTAAGTACCATTTTTCGTCAAACTCGGTTGCCCTCTCACCAAATTTGGTCACCCACTCACCAAGTTTGTCGCCAATGCTGACACAACTGAAAGTGAATGAATGAACTGCCCAATGAATGAACTATTTATTTTCACTTCGCCTGTAAAACTGCTTTCATTGCAACAGTGCTAATGATGCGCGGGGCAAATAACTAATCCCTAATAACAATATGCTGTGAGCACTATTTCTGCCGCATTTTAGACAACTACTAATATTTTTATGGTTATATATATTTCTCATTAAACGTATTCGTATTCTTATTTTTATTTATTTATTTAAGTATTAATTTAAATTAAACAAATATTTCTGCCGGACAGAGTGCAGGTACAGTCACACATATCAGCTCGTATATTTCTATTATAAATTAGCGTAGTGATTGGTATATAAAAAAATAAATAAATACTATGTAAACATTACTGTGCTACACAACTTTATTGAATCTCTCCCTTGGCGGCTTTTGAATTTTTGTCACCATATAGTGAGGAGTGGATCGAGACAGCACATTTGCTCCTTTGAAATAGACATCTAAATTTTTAATTGTTGCCTTTATTTTAATTTATTCAACCATAATATAAAATATGCTTTCACTTGAAAAAAGTAAAATAAATAAAATAAAAAATAAAATATTAATATTTTCTTTTGACATTCAAATGCTTTAAAATGCTGATTACATATTTTCTTTTGTAAGAAAGCCTCCTGCTACCTGAAACCCACGTTATGAATTTAGACCCTTCCACTAAAAGTAAGGAAATAGAAAACGAAAGATGTAATTGGAAAACACATAAACTTTTGTTGTATCATGCACGTATATACGCTTCGCGCATATATATATACATATATATATATATATATATATATATATATATCTACCTCGCTGTGCATGAATCTGAGAGCGCATGTAACTCGTTTTCGAAGCCATCACTATCACGCACGTATGTTCGCTTCGCTCACATGAAAACCAAAAAAAAAACATCACTGGACACCCCAACCTCGCTGTGCATGAATCTGAGAACGCATGTAACTCGTTTTCGAAGCCATCACTATCACGCACGTATGTTCGCTTCGCTCACATGAAAACCAAAAAAAACATCACTGGACACCCCAACCTCGCTGTGCATGAATCTTAGAACGCATGTAACTCGTTTTCGAAGCCATCACTCTCACGCACATATGTTCGCTTCGCTCACATGAAAACCAAAAAAAAACATCACTGGACACCCCTGTCTCGCTGTGCATGAATCTGAAAACGCATGTAACTTTTTTTCGCTGAAATCACTATTGCACACACAACTCCCCCCCCCCCCCCCCAAAAAAAAAAAAAAAAAAAAAAAAAGAAAATGGATACCCCTACCTTGATGTGTTTGAATCGCAAAAGTGCACGGAATTACGATACTTACGTATTATCCGTAAGTACATGCATGAACAAATTTGATATTTTATTTTTTATTTTATTTTTTCACGTGAAAGCATATTTTATTTTATGGTTGAAAAATTTAAAGACAACAATTAAAAATTTAGATGTCTATTTCAAAGGAGCAAATGTGCTGTCTTGATACACTCCTATATAGTGATGATTTTTTTCTTTAATATAATTTCTTGTATAAAAGGAGGAATCGTATTTTGGTGATACTTTTATCGGATATCTTTTCGCTAATTTGTATGAATTCTTCATATTCTGTTTATATTTTTAACGGTTTTTAGGATGAAAATAGCGCTTGAAATAAATTTTCTATTTTTAAAACAACATTTTTTTTTTTTTTTTTTACCTATAAAATTATCTATTCAGAGAAAAATAGATCATTTATGTGACTACTATTTCGGTTTAATTTCTTTAAATGGCTATTTCTAAATTAAACGTCTTGGCGAAAAACATTCGGTTTATTTCAACGCCAAAATTTAAAAATCGCCCAGTAGGATCTGTAAATAAAACTGATAAAATAAATTTATAGTTCATCCGCGATTGTAATGAAATGCTCGCCCTCTGGTGGGCTAAGGCGAAATTATCATACCACTGCATATCATCATATTATGCAATCGATTTTCCATGATGTAATGGCGGAGAAAGAACAATAATAAATACTCGTGGCTTATTATATTTACTAACAACTGCAGTTCAGAAAGCGCCATCTATCGATCATTAGAAACGCGGATAGAGTTTATTGTAGTTAAGAAACGCTACGCAGTCAAATATGAAGTCATGGGCAGTTTTTTTTTTCTTTTTAATAACAACTTGACAGTAAAAATCTACAATAGTTAAAGAAAAAAAAATAGAACAACATATAATTGTACCATAAACTATATTAACACTTTATCAATGTGTATAAAATTTTCAAAATGATACTAAATGTAAACGTATTTTTTTTCCTGACGGAAAAAAAAAAAAAAAAAAAAAAAAAAGAACTCGTTTTTTTTTTTTTTTTTTTTTTTTTTTGGCAACAATTAAATTAAGGATAAATTTTTAATGACTGTTTTTGCAGCTATTATGAAGTTAATATTTTCATATTTTAATTATTAATTGAAAGAAAACAACTCAAAAATTCGAAAATCGGGCTTTGAGGTGCACAAGGACCCCTCGGAGGGCACCTTCATGTCGAAACACGTGACTGTCCGAGCTGCAGTCTTTGCGCTACGCTGTTCACACACACAAACATTGCCTTTTATATATATAAAGATTTTCTAATTTTTCTAATTTATTTTCCTCGTTTTAAGTAAACTTACTTTTTTTTTTATTCTGTCGAAAAAAAAAAAATGGCAACAATTAAATTATGGATAAAATAAAAATGGCTAATTTATCAGAAATTAGAAGGTTATTATTTTCACATTTTAATGAATTAAAAGAAAACTAATCAAAAATTCGAAAATCGGTCTTCGAGTTGCATCAGGAGAGGTCATTACGAACCCCCACGCAAATGTGTGTAGCTCTGTGATCAGCCGTTTTTCTAAAAAGCTCTGGATATACATACACAATGACACACACACAGACACACAAACATCTTATTTTCTTATATGTATAGATATGAATTAAAATTTAAAGTAGTATGTGTCAATTAAACAAATATGCAAAAGATTTTACAAAAATGCTAATGTACTATTTAAAAATATAATTATAATTTGTGTCTTTACATGTAGCTCAAGAGTATATGCAAGCGAAGTAGGCCGTCACTGACCGTCCGTGAATGCAAGAAAAAGATTTTCTATGTTAATCGCCTATTGGATTTTTTGTACAAAATTATTAAAAATAAAGGAAAATTATTTTCCGATTTTAATTCCTGTATTTGGGTATAGATATGTATTAGTTATCGTATGCATGTGTTAGATTGAGCTATTTTGTGTCAAATTGACAAAATTTTAATTTTAAATTTCAAAACTTTGTCATCCTTGGCGTTCTTGTATTTGGCGATCAAAAACGTAATACGAAAATATACATGTCAGATGTATTTTTTCGTAATATGTATTGTGCGAAATATTGTTTCATATTATTCATTACTCTCTTAATATAAGTTTTTAAAATAACCATGATTTTCGAAAGGAATTAAATATGTTCGCCAGATAATTTGAGTTTACAGAAAATATTTATCACTCATACACAGACAGAGAAATAGATGGACATCTTGGTCAAATCATGTTAAAACATCTCAAAACGTATATATTCATCGAAAACCGAAAGACGGAGATTTTCACTAAGCCAATACTTTTTTCTAATATATATATATATATATATAAAATAAAATAAGAATAGAGAGGTGGATGACTCTAAATTAATATTTGAAAGAAACAAATTTTCATACAGGGTGTCCTAAAATTCTTGGACCAAACTTCAAGATTAGGTGAAATACATATAAAAAAGAACTTATTGTATAGGTATATGGAGTCGGAAATGAGAATCTTGGACAGACCCCAAGCCTACCCTTCCTCCGCTTCAGTTTGTTTTCCTTGTCTATTTTTCCTTCATCTTCTGACTAATGTCAAAAGTCCCCCCCCCCCTTATACTTGGGATTACGCATTTTTGATCTTGCATGCTATATTCAATGGATTTTTTATTTACCCCATTTTTTTTACATTCTAATGTAAGGTACATTTCTTATCTTTCTGTCTACATTTTTCATTTCACTACACCCTGTATACTTTCTTATTTTCATATTTTTACTTTCTCTTACCCATAAGGTAGAGAAAGTATTGTTTTTGGGTCAAATTTTCAAACGCGAGTTTTTGTTATATTTACATGTTCTGAGGTCCCCTGAATACGAAAATCATGTTTTTAGCAAATGGTCTGTGTGTATGTGTGTGTGTGTGTGTGTGTCTGTGTGTGTGCCTGTCTGTTATCCGCATATCTCAAAAACAAATTATGGCAGAAAGAACTTGGTATTCTAAATGTGTGTCATATAAGGGATGCTACAGTAAGCTTTTCGTTAAGATCAAGCAAATGGTTCGTGTACAGGGACAATCAAGAGAATTCTAATACATTACGTCTATGGGGGAAAATTGCAGGTAAGTACAGCTTTCCGTCTATAGGCTGCTCTAAACCAAATGAAACGAATATATATATTTGTAATAGAGATAGTCAACTGGGAAAAATTTTTTTGTGTATGTAGGGGCCTCGCCTCCCCCCCTGGGGGAGAAGTCCCCCCTCGAGGGGAGTAAATTTTCATGATAGGTATCTTTCAAAAGAGCTCGCCAATACCTTTAAAACGAATGGTTGAACCATCGATCTGCGATAACTTAAAACAAAATTATCGATTTTTTTTACTTTTAAAGAAAAAAAACTTTGAATTTTTTTTTTTTTTTTTTTTTTTTTTTTTTTAAATATATATTGAGAATAAAATGTACTTTTTTTTTTTTTTGATATTTGAGGTTATACTACTTCTCTAATATGGAAATCGTCTGCATTATCATACAAGATAATTTTTTTAAATAATAATTTTAATAAATTATTTTTTAATAATTGAATTAAATTCTATATAAATGCAGATGCATTAATGAAACGGGGGGTTGAGGGGGGCGGTAGCCCCCCTCACACAGAACAAATTATCATATAAAACTCTTCCGAAGCCTAATTTGAATTGTTTAACATAGGTTTACATAACAGTACTCGTTATCTTACCTCTTAACTTTCAACCTGTATTTATAGTATTAAATTTCAGGGTAAGAGAAAGTCGTGTGAGTGACACACCAGATTATTTTATTTACACAAGTCGATAATCTTTTAAATTATGTATTTTCTTTCGATCTCAACAAGTGTTAAAGTGGGCTGTGACTTAATTTCATAACAAAACAACTTTATAATTGTTGATAGATTGTGTAATTAGCTGACGAGTTCATTTTCTTTGTTTTGGCAGGGTTACTTCCACTTTGTTTCATCGTTCTTGGGCATACTTCCAAAGCGATTTCAGGCGAGTACGAGAATGTCGGATGCTTTTAAAACGAGTTTTAACAACCCAAACACGCCAAGATTTGTCGAAGAATTTTGGAATGACTTTACAGCTTCCGTATTTCGTTATTTCTAAAGCGTCTACGAATGCATTTACAATTGTTATAAAGAATAGTGATACAGGTACATTCACGTCTTTTAAAAAAAATTAAAAGGCATTCTTACACTGGGGGAAGAGAGGTTAAAATAAATAAAGGAAAAAAAAAAAAAAAAAAAAAAAGATAAAAGAAAGGTAAAAATTTAAAAAGGTGTAAATGATAAAATTATTTGAAAATAAAAATTTCAGAATGACTTTACAGCTTTCGTATATTCTAAAACGCCAATGAATATATTAGGTAGCCAAGTGCATAACTAAGGAGGAGGGGACGGGGTGACTGTTTCAAACTGTTCTAAGAGTATTTTCAATATTTATTTATTTATTTTATTTTTTACTTTTTCTATATGCATAAGAAAAAATTATTGGATTGACGAAAATTTCAATTTTTCAATGATTTACACTTTTTGAGATATAGTAAAACTGTTTTGACTTTAAAAAAAATGTCTATCTGTCTGCGTGTGTGTGAAAAATATTTTATGGATGTTGTATCTCACGAACCAATAAACGAAATTCAACCAAACTCAGTACTGTTGTACTCTGACCTAAACATTGGCTCGTTATATTTCGGGATCAAACGCTCAACAGGTGAAGGTGACATCTCATTTTTTCATAATTTTTAATATGGCAGTATAGGACAAAATTTCCTATAAAAATACACAATGAGAAATATTTTTTAGCTTTCCAAAGTATAATTTGGAAAACAAAATTATAATAATAATAATAGTTAACCAGAATTTTATTATTATTATTATTATTATTACTTTCTTCTACATTCAATAGAAGAAAAAATTGGATTCGTAAAAATTTTCGACTTTCCGTTTTCGATGGATTTACACGGTTTGAGACATCTAGAACACGATTTGATAATTTTTAGAAAATGTCTGTCCACCTGTGTGTGTGTGTATGACAAAAATTTTGTGGCGAATGTATCTCCGAAACTACTGCTCAGAATTGCATATAAATTTATATGTAGATGCACCTTGACCTAAATTAGTGCCTATCAACTTTTAGTGCCAACCACTCAACTGGTGGCGCTGCTAAACAGTGATATCTGCAATTTGAGGGAGGCTATATCTTGCGTATAATCAAACTAAACTTGATATAACACAAGGCTAATATGATACATTAGGCTGATTCAATTTGGATGCTTACTGGCCAACAAGTGGTACTGCTATACAGCTATATCCGCAATTTCAGGGAAGGGTATACCTCAGGATCTATTGCAGAGAATTGCATATATATTTATATGTAGATGCAATTGGCATAAATTAGTGCCTATCATATTTTGCTGTCAACCGTTCAATATGTGGCGCTGATATACAGAGCTTTTTATAGTTTCAGAGGAAGCTATATCTCAGGTTCTGTTGCGTATCATCAAGCAAAACTTGATATGGGAGAAGGTTATTATGATACATTATGCTGATTCAATTTGGATGCATATCAGCCAATAGGTGGTGCTGCTATACCGCAATTTTCTTCAAGGACGAGAAGGCTGTATCTCGACATCTATGACATATAACTGTACGAAGCTTCATATATGGGAAAACCATTCTGAAAATGCAATTTTTTTTTTAGATTTTATATACAGAGAATAAAACTGTCTTTCTTTTCTTACATTTAGTGTTAGTTTTCTCTAAGATGAAAATCGTCTGCACTCATTATGGTAGATAATTTTAATAAATAATAGTTTTAATAAAATATTTTTACTGAGTGAATTTGTATAGGAAAATATAGAAGAAATTCTTGTGATGGGCACAACATACTAGTTTTTTTTTTTTTTTTTTTTTTTTTTGTATCTGTAGGCGCACCGCTCTTTCTCTAAGGGTGAACATTCTGAATATGAGTATGGAGGGAGGGGGATGCATTTACTCAGATATTTTCTGAATAACATAAAATTAACTTCCTGTGGACACTTAATGTTATACTTCCCTAGGATAAAAATCGTCTGCATACATCATGAAAATAATTTTTATAAATTAATTTATAATAAATAGCATGTATTGCGTAAATGTGTATAGAACTAGTAGGATGTGGCCACCACAAGACTTTCTTCTATATAATTTTACACAAAATTCATGCAATACAAATTATTTATTAAATTATTTTCCATTATAAATGCAGGCGATCTTTATGTAACAGAATTAACTAAATGCCGAAAGAAAGTCCATTTTTTCCAATATCAAAAGTCCCCCCCCCCCCCCCACAAAAAAAAAAAAAACATAATTTTGTTTTAAATTATCACAAATTTATGGTTCAACCATTTGTTTTAAAGGTATTGACGAGATCTTACGAAATATACCCATATTGAAAATTGAACCACCCCCCCACCCCCCCGCGGCCAGTGTTGGGCATAATCTTAGAGGAGAGATAACCCTAGAGAGAGCATCCCCGAACGAAATCTTTTGCCAACATCGAAACCACGTGACTGGGGGACACCGTATTCGGACAGGGGAGTTTTTTACATGTATTTGAATGGGGATCTCTGCTATGCTACCGAAGAAATGGTGAAATACTTCGTTGCATTTGGTTCTAGAGAAAAATTTCTCAATGGAGAACCTATAACCTTTCACAGTCATATATATACTTCTAAAAAGTATTCATATAAAATCATAATATTAAAACAAATAGACTTTTTAATGAAGGAAATCCAAATTATTCACATAATCATGTGTTTTATATACAGTTTTTTGAAAATTTATGGAAAAATAATTTATTATATTAATGTTTTTGAGTAGTTATATGTTTGATTTTTTCGTTTTTCATGATTTTTACTTATTATTTTCTTAAAAATTGAGAAATAATGAAAGAAATTTCACTTACATCTTTCAATCCAGATTTGGCGCGATTTGGCGAAATATTGAAATGTCTAATAAGTTTGATGCATGATTGTATTTTTGTGTTTTACGTCATTTTGCGGTGTTCAAAAAATAAATGATTGTATTGTTTGCAAAAAGCATAAACAAATATATTTATTTTTTATTTACAAATTAGAATTATTTTTTTTCCCCATATGTACTTTATTATGAATTTAGAGATTTTTGCGTATTGACGATCTGTCTGCATTTATAATGTTAGATTGAGAGAATAAAATTTGTCTCTTTATTTCTTACTAGGCAAAATTTAATCCCATATAAAATTAACAAATTGTTTCATATAAGAATTTTTATTTAAAAAATATTTTATTATTATAATTTATAAATATTATAATTTATAATTTCTTTACTTTGCTTTTCTAAGCTCTGTAGAATATAGTGTATTTATTTATTTATGATTAATTTCTTCTTCTTCTTTATTCAAAGGATTTGAAATGATAAGATTTATAAAAAATTTCGTCTTCCGATTTTCAATGAATTTACAGTTTTGAGGTGATCTATACACGTTTGGAGCATTTTTAGAAAATATCCACCTGTCTCCTGTCTCTTCTGTGTGTGGGGGAGAGAGAGACCAAAAATTTGTGGCTTCTCTATATCAAGAACTAATGCACTAATTTACTTCTTTTTTTTTTTTTTTTTTTTCAATCTTGAATTTAGTACCTATCAACTTCTTGTGAAAATCGCCCAATAAGTGGCACTGCTGTACAGTGATTTCTCTAATTTACGGGAATGCTGTGTCTCAGCTTCTGTTCCGTAAAATTACACGAAACTTGGTATGCGAGAGGATCATTACAGAAATTATGTCAATTCAATTTGAATACATATTGGTCGACAGGAGGCGCTGGTATGATGCAGCTTTTTTCCCTTGTGCAGAAAGGCTATATCTCAGCTTTTATAAGAAAATTAAGAAAAATGCATTGGAAACGTGTGTAATATCTTGTTCATGCATTTATTTATTTCATTATAATTATTTCTCATGGTGTATTTAAATTCGACCTTTTTAATTTTTTTTTTCCCCTCTGATATACATTTATTTATTTACTATTTTTTTTTTTTTTTTTTTTTTTGTGGTTGTCTACTGCAAAACGATTACAAGGCATTGTTGATGTCTGAAACAAATTATCCTCTACCTTTTGTCCTAATGATAATAAAGTAAACATTTTTTCATTCAAAGAAGGGTATACTATTCAAAACGCAACAATACATTTCTTAGGATTTAAGCGTAACAAAGAATATTTTAAATAATTCAAAAATTAATGGCCCTTAAACCACATTATTATTATTTTTTAATATATATTTTTTAAACCTTCATAAATGTACTCAATGTACAATGTACCTTGTATGTTATTTTCATTTAGCTTTCCTAAAGATAAAAACAGATGGTAATTACAAGAAGGTAAGATTTTAAGAGAAAAGGTTTTAAAGCCATTGACCATTCCCGTTTATGTTCAAAAAATTTCTTGCCAGATAATTTTCATAAAAATAGATTTGGAAGCACTTGGTTAAAAAAGGATGCAGTACTAACTGTATTTAAATTTCCAGAGAATTGTTCCCATTTGCATTTGCTATAAAAATCAGATAGTCATTTTCACGTTTAATGACGGCTTGAATTAACATTTAAAAATTATTTATAACTAATATTTCGAACTATTTAAGTGAACCTAGCAAAATTATATTTGTAGCAGGTAAGATAATGGAGGAAAATGTTCTGTAATTTCGACAAAGTAAAAGATTTCTAACGGCGAGCTGTAGCCAAATATGGTTGCCTCCCTGTCACGTGACTAAGGTGAAAATCATTCAATGATGACAAAAACTTTTCAACCCCACTTTTCCCTGCATGCGCTCTCTATCAGTATCTCTCCTCTAAGGGCATAATTGATTAAAAAGTAATTGAATTACAATTGAATTACAATTATAATTATTTTACTGTCATTCGATTAACAAGTAATTGATTACAAATAAATTGAATAAGTAATTCAATTTATTTTTAATCAATTACTTGTTAACTGATTGACAGTAAAATAATTATAATTGTAATTTAATTGTAATTCAATTACTTTTTAATCAATTATGCCCAACACTGCCCGGGGCTACTTCCCCCCATGGGGGGAGGGAAGCGATGCTCCCACATGCATAAATTTTTTTCCCTAGTTCATTACTACTATTATCATAAATTCATATTAATTTTACAATCACACGTAAAAATAACTCTCATTATGTACTTTTATGCCGAATTTTGTCCTATATTACCAAGTGAAAAATGTAGAAGAAAAATGGGATCACAGCGCCACCTGGTGAGTGATTGTTCCCTAAATCTAATCAGTACCAATTTATGATAGGGTCCAACTAAATATCAAGTTTGGTTAAATTTCGTTCATTGGTTCGTGAGATACAGCGTCCACAAAATTTGTGATACACACACACAGACAGACATTTTCTAAAAACAGTCGAATCGTGTTCAGGACATCCCAAACCGTGTAAATCCATCGAAAACTGGAGTTCAAAAATTTTTATGAATACGATATTTCTCTATATATGCATATAGAAGAAAGTAAAAATACAACATACTAGACTTTCTTTCTTTCTTTTTCTTTCTTTTTTTTTTTTTTTTTTTTTTTTTTGATAATTTGCTAAATTTTTTGTACCTATAAGGTATACATGTAATTTTTAGCTAATAGACAGTGCTACACATAAACGATATAATTTATGCTTTCTGTCCTTAAAAGTAAAGGCTATGAAGATAATTTCTGTGAGATTGTAATTTCTCTCCATTAAAAAATATTTTAAGGCGTGATCACGGTGAGAAAATGCATTCAAAAAAAAAAAAAACAGTAAGTGCTATTGGAAGATGTTTGATAATCTATGCGAATCGCAGCATTTTTCTTTCGCTTATAATTTAAAATGCATCTGTAAATAATTCAAAATTCTTAAGTCTTGGATAAAAATAATTTCTATACTTTAATACGATTTTCTTTATAATCAAAACTGTAAAGATTTTCAAAGGTTTTAAAATGTATTATGAGAATATGCCAAAAACACTAGTATGTTGTAGATATCGTAAAACGCTTTTCTGTATCATACTATATAATATCACAGTGGCGGATCCAGAACTTAACTTTTTTTTTTTTTTTTTTTTTTTTTGGGGGGGGGGGGGCTAAGACTTTTCAAAATGTTATTCTATACCAATAAAAAAATTACAATTGCAATATTCAATTGTGAATGTCAGTGTTTTTTTTGGGGGGAGGGGGGAGCTTCACCCCCCCTTAAATCCGCCACTGTAATATCGCAATCTACCAGGTAACATAAATAAATATTTAGTTCTAGCTTCTATCAATAAAGACTTTACATAATGCATTTTGGTGCAGTTCTAACAAACAAAACAAGGTGATGCAATCATATGGAGAAATTCCAGGATGATTCATAGCAGCACCATCTATCGGCTGATATACAACTAATTAAAGTCAGCTTTATATTTTGTAATTGTCATCTCATATATTAATACGACATAGAAGTTAAGATATAACTTTCCAGTACACGGAGAAAACAGCAGCATAACAGCTCTTTGTCTATCGGCCGGTATGTCCCAAAACAGAATGAACACAATGTTTAATATAATGTGCTTCTCATATATCATGTCTTGTATAATTATACCCAATAGAGGCTTAGATATAGACTTCTTGTAAATGGGAGCGATCACAGCATAGTTGAGTGATTTCCATCAATAGTTAATGGGCGCTACTAATTTATGTTAAGGAACATTTATATATATATATTTTATGAAATTCTATGCATTAATTCTCGAGCTAGAGCTGCCTCAAAATTTTTGTCACATGCATATTGACAGATACACACTTTCTAAAAAAAAAAAAAAAAAAAAATCAAACCGTGTTCAGGACATATAAAAATGTGCAAACCCATACAAAACTGGAAGTTGAAAATTTTTACGAATTCAATATTATATTTTTTATGAATATAGAAAGAAGTAATGGAAAAAAAAAAAGGCACATTTTTCTTTAAAACAAAATAATTTTTGTGAATTTTTACTTTCTCTTACCCATAGGGTCGAGAAAGTATTGTTTAAGGGACAAATTTTCGAACGTGAGTTTTTGTAATATTTACATGTTCTGAGGTTCCCTGAATACGAAAATCATGTTTTTAGCGAATGGTCTGTGTGTCTGTTATCAGCATATCTCAAGAACAAGTAGTAGCAGAAATTCCAAACTCGGTATTCTAAATGTGTATCATATAGGGATGCTACAGTAAGCTTTTCGTTGAGATCAAGCAAATGGTTCGTGTATAAGGACAATCAAAAATATTCAAATACATTACGTCTATGGGGGAAATTTCAGGTAAGTAGAGTTTAACATCTATAAAGTGCACTAAACCAAATGAAACGAATACATAGTTTTTGTAATAGAGATAGTCAACTGGTAAAAAAATTTTGTGTATGTAGGAGCCTCGCCTGCCCCTTGGGGGGGGGGGGGAAGTCCCCCCTCGAGGGGTGTAAATTTTCATGATAAGTATCTTTCAAAAGAGCTCGTCAATACCTTTGTAACAAATAGTCATTTTTAACCAATTTTTTTTTTTTTTTTTTTTTTTAGAATGAATTTAACTTTTTTTATATATATTTAGTGTTATACTACTTCTCTAATACGGAAATCATCTGCATTATCATAAAAGATAAATTTTTTAAATAATAATTTTAATAAATTATTTTTTAAAAACAGAATTATTTTTTATTAACCAAATTAAATTCTATATAAATGTAGGTGCATTAATGAAACGGGGGGTTGAGGGGGGCGGTATCCCCCTCACACAGAACTAATTATCATATAAAACTCTTCCGAAGCCTAATTTGAATTGTTTAACATGCACATGTTTACATAACAGTACTCGTTATCTTACCTCTTAATTTGGAACCTGTATTTATAGTATTAAATTTTAGGGTAAGAGAAAGTCGTGTGAGTGACACACCAGATTATTTATTTTATTTTATTTATTTATTTATTTATTTTTTTAATTGTGAAAATTTATCTTTTTTTGTAAGAAAAATTAATATGTACATCGTGTAAAACTTCTATTTTACAGTCATTTTATATGACGTTTAATATCGAGTTAATAGAGTTTTATTGTACCAAATATAGGCATTAATTAAAAATAGTAGTGAAAACATGGAAAATTTTTATAACAGGATCATTTTTATAAAACAAAATCTTATGAAGGGACCATTTCTATGAATTGGAATTTTGCGAATGGTCCCTTTTTATAGGTTTGAATTTTGTGAAGGGTCTTCTTTTACGGATTTGGATTTAGTGAAGGAGCCTTTTTTGTGATCTAGAATTTCATAAAGGAGCTACGAAAGGGCCTCAATTAATTTTTGCCTGGATCGACCCCTGAAAAATAAAGTGTAAAAGAGCTTACTCTCATTTGTTTCAGAAGCAAAAAACCTCTTAATACGTTTCTTGCAAATCTTTGGGACATTTGCCAAAATCCACCTTCAACCGTCACTTAAATGCGAAAGAAAATTAAGTTAGATTCTTTATTCATTCATCACTCCTTTTCCTGTGACCTACAAGAGCGTTTGTTGTTCAAAACGAATTGAATAAACTTACAAACAGATATTAAAAGCTTGTTTTCTAGCTTCTATCTTTCTGTCACTGTTTTCGTCAAATGAAGTTTTATTTTGGATTACCATAATGCAAACAAATTTATTTATTTTAGAAGCAATTTCTTTTAATAAAATTAACACAATTCTTTAAATAATGGTAATGAGTAATAAATGTCATAGAAATAAGTAATTATAGTAATAGTAATGAAGAATGAGTGACTATAGTAATGACTAATAGTTTTTGAATAATAATAATGAGCAACAAGTATAGTTGTCAACTTTAGTATTTTTTGGCTATAGGAAGTTTTTAATAAAAGTTTTATTTTATTTAATCAGTGAAAATTATTACAGAAATATATATCTAAAATCTATTAAAATTTTACAGAAGTTAAAACGTTCTAAAGTGGGCAACTATAGCAAAAATCTGGAGTGACTCCACTCGACTTTCCAAACATTGAGTAATTAACAGATTTGTAGATAAAGTAAAGAAAGAGAAGTTGTTAAACAAACAAAAGAGAGAAAACCATAATAGAGTGTTTGAGTATTTTTCTCCATATATTACACAATATTTTATTTAACGCTTCTGAACTTTGAGCCCATAAATCATAATGATAAAGAATTTTTCGTCGTGTCCCTGTAAAAACCTATAAGTGCTAGATTCACCAAAATGCTTATAGTTAGTGCAACAGTGATTTATAATATTCATATAATTTTTCAGCTCATTGAATAAGGCGTTTAGATGCTATTGCACTTTTAAGAAATTGGTCCCATAGGCCATAATGATAAAAAATTTTTCTTTGTGTAATACCTGTAAAAAAAACTGTAAGTGCTAAATTCACCAAAATATATATACAGTTGATGCAACTGTGACCTATAACATTTGTAAAAATTTCTTGCTCAGATTAATAAGGCATTTAGACGCTATCACACTTTTAAAAATTTGGCTCCATAGGCCATAATGATAAAGAATTTTTCTTTGTGCCCCTGTAAAAAAAAACTGTAAGTACTAAATTCACCAAAATCTATACAGTTCGTGCAACTGTGACCTATAATATGTGTACAAATTTTTTGCTCAGATTAATAAAGCGTTTAGACGCTATCGCACTTTTAAAAAATTGGCCCCGTAGGCCATAATTATAAAGAATTTTTCCTGGTGTCCCTATAAAAAAAAAACTATAAGTGCTAGATTCACCAAAATCAATAGGATTCGTTCGTACTATGGTGACTTACAATGTACGTACCAACTTTCAGCTTATTCGAACAAAGCGTTTAGACGCTAGCGTGTTCACTCACAGACATACACACACATGCATACATCATCGCAAAAATAGTGGAAACGGACTCAGGGGACCTCGAAACGTATAGAAACATCAAAATCTCAAATTCGGATTTTTGACATGATTACAATACTTTCCTCACTATAGTGTTCGGAAAGTAACAAGTAATGAGAACCTAGTTGCTTCAATAAAATAAGTAATTTTCTCTGCATAAGTATAATAGGTAGCATAACAAAGGAAATAAGGTCTTGCTTTCGCTTTGAATTTCTATTGCAACCCCGCCAAAAAAGTGATGTAAAGAAAAAAAATGTAGAAGCTTTTAGTTTATGTTATTGAAAAATGTGTATGGAGAGCATAATGTGCACGAAAAGCGTCACACTTGTACGTCGCAAATTATCCACATGAGATGCAATTGTTCCACTTTTATTGTAGGCTTGTCAATGCTTTATCCCTATCTTTAAGTAGATTTTTCTGAAAAATTGTATTTTTGAGTTGTGTCGATTTTCCTGCCGGGGTGTGACATATGCTCAAATAATAAATACTTTTCAGTGAAAGTTATGTAGTTTTATAAGTTTTGAACGTTGCTGCCTTCATGTTACACTCATTCCTGCCTTTTTTCCATATTGCAATAGGGTAGGGGACAAAAACTCGCGAGGACAAAATATCGCCTACAAAGATGAATGGAATGCAAAAAGGAGTTGATAATTATTAATAATGTTGTATAAAATTTCATGAAAAGACATACCTTAGTCAGAACACTGACATACAGACAAACCCACCGCAAAACTTATTATAAATTTTGCTTAAAAGAGTTTTAAAGCTATGTTTATTAATTTTGTCAAGATTAATCATAATGCATTCAGTCCTACTTCTCAATTTAAAATTTTTTTATTTAGATTTGTGAACAGTGTTCAGCTTTGATGTCAACAGTGATGTACAATATTTTTAAAGTGTATTTTGAATAGTAAAAAGCAAATGATAAAGTAACTCAAATAGAGATAAAATAATGAAATTCCACTCTATGATAAATATATGTATATATATATATTTATTTATTTATTTTAATTGATTAATTTATATTTATAAGGACCTGTACCCCCCTCCAGAGATCACACGTAACACAAATTCAATTTTTTAAATAGATCATATTATTTTTTTAACGCGATATTTTGTCCGGATCCCATTGTAATGGATCGTGCATTATTAATTTCGTTCCAAAACAATAACTGTGTGTTGTTATTATTATTAATATTTTAAATTTATGGCATTTGCTTAAAAAGTTTTTATTCTTCTTTACTTTAAAGTTCTTCTTCTTCTTGTTTTTTTAATAACAAATTTAATAAAGAAATAGTTTTGCATCAGTAAATGGTTCTTAATTTTTGTTTCTGGCAGGCATGAGAGCGCAGAAAATTAAAAAAAGAGGAAACACGCGTGTTCATAAAATTAATTTTAAAAGAAAAATAATGCTCACAGGAAAAAAACTATACAAAATATTTTAAAAGCGACAAATTAAACTAAAAGAATAATGCACATCAACACAATAAAACATGTGTTAAAAAAAAAAAAAAAAGTTAGCTAGCAATCAACATTTAATCATTGGTTGGTGGTGGAAAATGGGAAAGAAGGGGGGGGGGGGGTAAAAAGTAGTTCATGAGAGAAATATTAAACACAATTCTACTTCTTTATGGGTTCTAGAATATCATAAAGTAAGTTTAAAATTAATACTGAGGATGGACAAATATTCAAAAATAAAAGGTTTCCCGCAGAATATTTGATCGGCAATGGTTAGAGATGAAAAAGAGGGGGGTGGGGGAGGACAAAAAAAATTACATGAGTGAGAAATATTGAATAATTCTGTTCTTTTATATGTTATAGGATCTGATAAAGCATGTTTAAAAGGAATATTGACATTTATATTTAGGATGGAAAAAGATTAAGAATCTAAAGTTTTCCGTGGAGCGTTTGAACATTGATCGTTATTGGAGTTTGATTTTAACAAAATAAAAAAACCGCGAAATTAACGAAAATCGCAAAAAAGTGGAAAATCGCGGATCCGCGGAAAATTCTCATGCCTGTATCTGGGATCAAAAATAATTTTTATACTTAAATTTGAATCTCAATAAAAACAATTTCAGACAAGGTAACGAACGTTCTAAAGACATATCTCATTTGTTTGAAAGAGACATTTATAAAAGTAAAGTGCAAAAGATCTTTCTCTTGTCTAATTCAGTAGCAGGGTGTAGTGTTCAAAACCTCTTAATTCGTTCCTTGCAAGTTTTTAGGACATTTTCCAAAACCCACCTTCAAACACGTAAATGCGAAAGAAAATTAAGTTAGGTTCTTTTTTCCATTCATTACTCCTTCCTTCTGTGACCTACAAGCGCTTTTTTGTTCGAACGGTTTTGAATAAACAACTTCCCAACAGCAATTAGAAGCTTGTTTCATCGCTACAGGGTTTTTATCTCCATTTCAGTTTATTGCACTTTACTTTGCATCATGACTATGTAAACAAATTTATTTTACAAGCAATTTGTTTCAGTAAAATTATCGAAATATCTTAAATAATAGTTATGGATGGATGGATGGATGGGTTTTACGTCGCACGAGTGCTGAGCAGATGGGCAATTGGCGACGGTCTGGGACACACCCCTAGAGGTGGTTCGGAGACATGCCATCACAATTTTGACCCTCCACGGAAGAGATGGCTCTCCCGCTTCGGTGACCCCCAAAGATATAATTTATGATGGGAACATGGAGGACATTGCAGCCACGACAGATTTTACGTGCACAATAGTAATGGGTAATGATAATAATAGCAATGAATATGGAATTGTTAGTGATAATGAGTGTTATAATCTCAACTCTCAACTTATAGTAAAGGAAGATGTGTGTGTGTGCGTGTACATTGCTTTCCAGGCAAACGACTGATCGCAGAGCTACAGAATTTTGCATGAAGGTATGTCTTGATCTCGCTTAATGGACCTCGAACAAAAGTTTCCAAAGATTTTATTGGGATTTTTTTAATTAATTTAAAATATGTAAATTTCTGAAATGCTCGATTCTCTAGATAGAAACGTAAATGTAAAACTACTTTCAGTGGCCCAGTAGCTCAGTTGGTTAGAGCGTCATGCGAATAACACGAAGGTCGTGGGTTCGATCCCCTAGAAGCCAATGTGTTCCTTTTTGCTGATAATTAATAGAAAAGCTATCAATTGCTAAATGAAAATCTTTCAGTGTTACCCCAGTATTCTAAACCGCATAGATGACGAGAAAGTGATAATAATCTATTTAAAAAAACTTTTAAAACCCAAATTCTTAATATATCGTATCACATAAATCTTTTCGAAGTTAAAATAAAATTTAATTTGAAAAAAAGAAAAAAAAAAAAATTTTTTTTTGTTTATTAACCAAAACTGGTGAAATTTGAACTGCAAGTTGGTCTTGTGTTGTACAGGCTGTATATTATATGTTTGTGTTCGTGAGAGAAAATTAAAAAAAAAATTTGAAAACTGCAATTTTTAATCCCACTTCAAAAACATGTGACTTAATGAGTAGAAGATTTTTTTTTTCCCTTCCAAATGGTTTCCACACAATCTTCTGCTGTTACCACCTATAATTCATACATTAGTTAATTTTAAAAAATCTAATAGTCCGATCGATAAGCTGTTTAATCCGTCGGATTCACAAAAATTGCCCCTTTCATTTGGTACCTTATTTGTAACGATACAATTGATATTTCTAATTTATTTTCTAATTTTTATAAAGGAGGCGCATTTTTTATTAGCTTGAGATTCACAAACATACCGTACTGAATGACAGTAAGTACATAAGAATTTGGGGAAAAACAAAGTTAAACTTAGAGGTGTGTTAGTCCTTTTGTAGGCAAGCGATTGAACGCAGATCTACAGAATTTTGCATTGAGGTCCGTTTTGACCTCTCCTGATGAATCTCAAACCCTGATTTTCGAATTTTTGGTTAGTTTTTTATTAACCTGTTTTCAGCTGGGGAGATTGTCTGGTGATGCCATCTGTTGTCATACAGTGAAGATGATAATTTGTCCGAGAAACGTCTGCCTGAAAAACATAGTTTTTAAATAGTAGCACCACTACTTTAGCAATAGTAATTCTGGATGATAGCAGTTCCACTTGCCCAGTTAGCACCTAAACTGAATGTCCGGTTAAGACGCAAATTTAACGGCCCTCTTCATTTACCATCGCCGGAAGCCCGAACCAATGTTATTCTATGAGGAAATTTTCTTTACAATTTTATTAACTAATACATATTTTTAAATTCTGTTTTCACATTCAGAAAATTCCCAACTGTTAAATTCACGGACCTTTTTTAAAAATGTATTTTTTTAATTTTTAATATTTTATTTTGAAATTGCAAAATGAAAAAATTTCACATATTAAAAATTCGTATTTTGCAGCTTCAAAATAAAATATAAAAAAATAAAAATAATAATTTCTTAAAAAAGTTCCGTCAATTTAACAGCTGGGAATTTTCAGAATGTGGAAACAGAATTTAAACTAGTTGGCATAGGTGGACTCTGCTCAGTTCCCCATCATATTTATGTTCTCATAAATTTCTAGTGCGAGATATATTATAATCATGTTAAAAGAAATGAATTTGACCAAAGCTTGATACAGTGACAGAATGAAATCCCCGCCTAATAGGCTATCCACCGTTCACTTCCATAGATTTATCTTATTCTAATCTAATAATTTATTTTATCAGGGTCAATTCCGTTGTTTAGTTTTCATGCTAATATTTCCAATGCAATAATCCTCAAAATTCATATTTATATGAAAAATTTACAATTTCGCTATGTTGGTAAAATCGTAAATTACGAATAACTTACGAAATTTTCCTATTAGAATATTTGTATTCAATCATGTTCAAACAAATATCATAAATGTAATTTTGAAGTTGTGTAATGCATTTATGATCCTCAAAATGGAAGTTTATGCTCAAATTTGCCTTATTCTGACATGTTAAGTAAATCGTAAATTCCAAATAACTTACGAATTTTTTAAATTGGAAAAATCATAGTCTATGATATTCATGCCAGTATCCTAAATAATATTTCGAAAGCGGTTTGACAACTTTACGATGAAAATATCCCTCAAGATTGACGTTTATGTGAAATTTTGCTCTATTGTGCCATGTTAAGAAATTTGTAAATTTCCAATAACTTACGAAATTTTTATATTGAAAAATTCATAGTCATTAATATTCATGCCAGGTCCTAAATAATATTTCAAAAGTAGTCTGACATCTTTACGATGAAAATATCTCTCAAAATTGACGTTTATGTGAAATTTTGCCCTATACTGCCATGTTAAGAAATTCGTAAATTTCCAATCACTTGCGAAATTTTCAAAGTAGCATATTTATAGTTACTGATATTCATTCCGGCATCAAAACTGATATTTTAAAACTGGTCTGACATTTTTACAGTAAAAAGTTTCCATTTAATGCACGTTTAAGTGAATTTTTGTCCTATTCTTCCATGTTAAGAAAATCGTAAATTTCGAATAACTTACGAAGTTTTTTAATTCGAATGTTGCAAATGAATAGGGTTCTTGCCAGTGTCGAAAGTAATATTTTAAAACTGATCTGACCTCTCTGCGACAATTTGTTCTTGAGATATCGTGTACACAGACTAACAAACTAACGGACTAACTGACTAACAGACACCCTACAGACAGACACCATACAAATGTTGTCATTTTCGGATTCCTCACACCTGAAAACGTGTAGAAAAGTCAAAAAACCGAGGTCGAAAAATTTCACGATTACCTAAGTTCCCCATACCTATAGTATGATGGGGAACTAAAATATGTATTGGCTAATAAGTTATTTGTAAAGAAAAATTTCCCATAGAATAACATTAGCTTCGGCTTCCGGCGGCGGTGAGTGAAGAAGGCCCTTAAACAGTGGGGACCCGTAAACGATATAGCGTAAACGGTGAAGACGTTGGCGAAGGCAGTGGAGTAGGGATTCGAAAAGACGTTTTAAACGATTTCAATTTTTTTTTTTTTTTTTTTTTTTAAGTTTTATATTTTAAGTAATTTAGAATATAATGATTAAAATTTATTTAAAATTCTGTTAAATCTAGTGATTAGCGAAGTATACAAAGCCTTTTAGTAATAATAATAAATAACGATTATTATAATAATGAGTAAATGAATTTAAATAGTATTAATGAGGGAAAAAAATGAAAACACAGTGCTTTTTAGTCGCATAAAGTTATTTTCAATCATTTACGCTCGGAGAATATACATTCCATAAGCAAACTAGTATGCTTTGGTCATCACAAAACATTCTTCTATATCTTCCTGTACAAATTCACGCAGTACAAATTATTTATTAAAATTACTCTTCTTGGCGAACGCAAAAGATTTTTATTTCAGAGAAGTATAACATTAAATGTCGTTTAAAAATGAATTTTGTGCCCTATAGAATACATAAAATAAATGTTTTTTTAAATATTTTTTGAATGAAAAAATTGATAACTTTGTTTCTATTTATATATATTCTTTGTTTCTAATAAATTCTTTGTTATTCTTTGTTTCTAGTAATATATCTACAATACAACCATTCGTTTTAAAGGTATTGACGAGTTCTTTTGAAAAATACTGATATTGAAAGTTTACATTCCCAGGAGGTATCACCCCCCCCCCCCCCGATAGAAGAAGCGATGCTCCTACATATACAAAAATTGTACTATTATTATTATTAACTAGTATATAGCCCCGTCAAAAATGACGGAATGTGAACGATAAATCTTGAAAACAATGTTTAGATCATGAAGATTACCACGTGATCATTCAAATGTATTTTCAGTTTTTGTTTATAAATCAAATGTGTTTCGATATTTTCTAATTTTCGTTCTGAAATTAAAAAAATTCTACCCGATCAATAAATATGAATGACAATAAAAAAACTGCTGGTTGACAAAAAATATAGGCCCGAAAACACAACAGCAATAACACATCCCAGTGTTCCGTTAAGTGCTCTATTTAAAGTCCTCATAATAAGAATAATCTAGTGTGTCACTCACACGACTTTCTCTTACCCTGAAATTTAATGCTATAAGTACAGGTTGGAGATTAAGAGGTAAGATAACGTGTACTGTTATGTAAACCTATGTTAAACAATTCAAATTAGGGTTCGGAAGAGTTTTATATGATAATTAGTTCTGGCTCCCCTCAACCCTCCGTTTCATTAATGCACCTACATTTATATAGAACTTAATTCGGTTATTAAAAAATAATTCAGTTTAAAAAAAATAATTTGTTAAAATTATTATTTTAAAAAGTTATCTTGTATGATAATACATACGATTTCCATATTAGAGAAATAGTATAACACTAAATATCTAAAAAAAAGTTGAATTTATTCTCAATATTAAAGTAAAAAAAAAAAAAAAAAAGTTAAAAATGAAAGAAATCAATAACTTTATTTTAAATTATCGTAGATCGATGGTTCAACCATTCGTTTTAAAGGTATTGGCGAGATCTTTTAAAAGATACCCATCATGAAAATTTACTCCACACGAGGGAGGACATCTACCCCAAAGGGGGGGGGGGGGGGGCGAGGCTCCTACATACACAAAAAAAAATTTCCCAGTTGACTATCTCTATTACAAAAAATATGTATTCGTTTCATTTGGTTTAGTGCAGTCTATAGATGTTAAATTCTACTTACCTGCAATTTTCCCCATAGACCGCCGTAATGTATTTGAATACTTTTGAATGTCCCTGTACACGAACCATTTGCTTCATCTTAACGAAAAGCTTACTGTAGCATCCCTATATGATACACATTTAGAATACTGAGTTTGGAATTTCTGCTACTATTTGTTCTTGAGATATGCTGATAACAGACACACAGACACACAGATAGACACAGAGACCATTCGCTAAAAACGTGATTTTCGTATTCAGGGGACCTCAGAACATGTAAGTATAACAAAAACTCACGTTCGAAAATTTGACCCTAAAACAATACTTTCTCGACCCTATGGGTAAGAGGAAGTAAATAACGATTCACTTCATTTTACCAAAATACTTTTTTTAAGACTATCGAAGATCCTGTTTCCAAATACGTAAGCGAAATGTGACGTCACTGACCGTCCGTGGATGCAAGAAATGATTCCCTATTTTAATCGTCCATTGTATATTTTGTAAAAAATTATTAAAAATAGAAGAAAATTATTTTCCGATTTTAATACCCGTATTTGGGTATAGGTATGATATCGTATCCATGTGTTAGACTGAGTTATTTTGCTGTCAAATTGACAAAATTTTAAATTTCAAAACTGTGTCATCTTTGGCGTTTTTTGTATTTGGCGATTAAAAACATACTACGAAAATATACATGCCAGATGTTTATTTTCGTAATACGTATTGTACGATATATTGTTTCATATAATTCAGTTAAAATAACCATGATTTTTGAAAGGAATGAAATATGTTCGCCAAATAATTTGGCGATATATTTTTTCCGCCAAGGATGACAGATATATTAAATCTATTCCGCTGCAACATATGAGTATCTTATATCAGACACTTTATTTAAACATTTGAAAAGAAATTTGACTTCAAATTATGATAGAATATTTATCATTTTCCTTTTAATTAGTATATTAGTTGGATATTTATTGTGTAAATATCATCCTTTGAAATGAAATGTTTATGTTTTCAATCAAATATGGAAATTTGCTATTTTTTTTTTCTAAAGTTTTGAAATTTAAAATTTAAATTTTATCAATTTTACAGCAAAAACAACTTAATCTAACGCATGCACACGATAACTAATACATATCTATAACGAAATATGGGAATTAAAATCGGAAAATAATTTTCCTCAATTTTTAATAATTTTTTACAAAAAATCCAATGGGCGATTAACATAGGAAATCTTTTTCTTGCATCCACTGACGCCCAGTGACGTCATCACTTTGCTTGCGTATTTTCTAACTAACTATCTAATAATTACAGACACTCCATGCTAACCCAAATTCACCTCTACTCTATACTCCCAACCAGCTATCTCACCCACAACATCGCCAAAATATCCAGGATCCAGCTAGGGACTTTCTCATTCTCAACCGAACATTTTATCTTGACTCGATATTATCACCTTAGACTACCCTACTTTCAATACTCATTTCAACTGGTGACCTTTACTTGCCCAACCAAACATTCTATCCCAACTATAACTTTACATTAATTTCAAAACTAAAATCAACTGGCGACATTTACGTACTGAACTCGACGCCAATCATACCATACAATGTAAACAAATAATGAAGCTTGATAAAAATATTTAAAGACTTTAATATGTTTTTACAAATATATTTTAAGATTTTTAAGGCTTTAATATGTTTTAGAAATATTTTAAGCGTTTTTTTTTTTTTTTAATGAAACAGTCAAAGAGTCGTTCATTTGCAATTAAAGAGTTGTCCATTTGGAATTTGTATTTTCTGAATGGCAACAAATTATGTTTGTTTTTATTTGGCATTGCGTTGTTTATAATCATGAAGTTACATAATTCTATTTATTGGTTCATGTTTATAATAGCCAGTGATCCGTTATATTTAATTAAACATTTAAACATTACAATTGAATAGTTTTTCAAGGTTTTAGACGGAATAAATAACAATATGTGCGATACAAAACATGTATAAAAATGATATGTATGTTTTCGTAAGTTGAATTGAACAAATGGGAAAAAAAAAAAAAAATGGCTACCAAAAGTCTCTGTTTTGAAGCGGTGCAAACCGGAATCGTGAATGACAGATGAGGATGAGGGTCATTATATATATTAATTACTAAGGTTAATTACTACTATTATAAATATCTTTTTACTTTCTTCTATATGTTATATAGAGAAAGTATTGGATTCGCGAAAATTTTCGACCTCCGTTTTTTGACGGATCTACACGTTTTGGGATGTCCTGAACACGAATTGATAGTTTTTAAAAAATGTCTGTCTGTGTGTCTGTCTGTCTGTGGTTTAGTGTTTTCACCGTATCTCACGAACCAATGAATGAAATTCAACCAAACTTGGTATATAGTTGGACCCTGGCGGGGCATTGTACTGATTAGATTTGCGGATCAATAGCCCAGCAGGTGGCGCTGCGATCGCATTTTATGTAAATTTTTAACATGGCAGTATAGGGCAAATTTTCGTATTTTTCACCGTATCTCACGAACCAATGAATGAAATTCAACCAAACATGGTATATAGTTGGAACCTGATGGGGCATGGTGCTGATTAGATTTGGGGATCAATCGTCCAGCAGGTGGCGCTGTGATCGCAAAATTTCGTATTTTTCACCGTATCTCATGAACCGATGAATGAAATTGAACCAAACTTGGTACATAGTTGGGCCCTGACATGGTATGGTGCTGATTAGATTTTGGGATCAATCGCCCAGCAGATGGCGCTGTGATCGCATTTTATGTAAACTTTTAACATGGCAGTATAGGACAAAATTTCGTATAAATGTACATAATGAGCGTTATTTTAAACTTGTGATTGTAAAATTAATATGAATTATTGATAATAGTAGTAGTTAACTACGAAAAAAATTTTGTGCATGTGGAGGCACCGGTTCCCCCCCTGGGGAAAAAAAACAGATTTTTTTTTTTTTTTTTTAAATATTGTTACTGGTTGAATATGCATTACTTTTAACAAAAGGCCATATTGAAAACTCTGAAAAATAACATGACATTACTCTGTTGAGCAACTTACCCTAAAATCTAATTAGGCTGAATTTAAATCAAGGCACAAGGTACAACTAATTATGAAATTTGGTTTATTAGTTTGTAAATTACAGCGTCCACGAATTTTGATAACATAGACAGACACGCAGACAGACATTTTCCAGAAATTATCAAACCGTGTTCAAGGTATCTCAAAACGTGTAAATGCATCGGAAACCGGAGGTCGAAAATTTTCCCGAATCCAATATAAAAGAAAACTTCCTTAAGTATATTAAATCAAAAACTATTTTATTTACGAGACAAAACTTAAGTTAAAATACATTTAAAAACAAAATATACATATAAAAATAATTAAAATCTAGACGTTTCGAAACCCGTCCGGGTTTCCTCATCAGTATCAATTGCAACATAATATGCAAGCATTACATGAATACCCAAGGAATTTAAAGAAGTACCGAATATTGAGGAGCCAGTGCGCATGCTTCATTGATAGTGTGGAGATGCCTGGCAGTGTGCCAGCTCTTAAGCAAAATACGTAATTTATAATTATCAAAACCAGAATTTAGAACTTTTATATTATCGAAGTCAGGAATATGATCGGTTTCTATTGAACGGATTACAATTTTAGAATTTTGGTTGCAATTTTTATATGACCGCCTGTGCTCCTGTAGTAGAAATATTAAATAAATATTAATAAATATTAAATAATTATTAATAATAAATATTAAATGAATTAATTCTTAAATAAATAAAAGAAAGTAACAAACTCCAGTAAACCATCTAATAAAATTTCAAATGTATTTATATTTACTTTTTAAAATACACTGTTGTAAATATTTTGACAATAAGAAAGGCAAAATAAAAAATTTTACTGTATATTAGGTTTGTTCAATAAAATATATATTCAAGCAACAATTCTTTACGGTTTTATATATAATTTTTACAGATTTGAAATCTTTAAATCGCCTTTTCCCAGTTTGCATTTTTTACATAAATTTATGATTTTCAAAATGCTAAAACTTCTACAGATATTTAAGAAAAGACTTAATATATTTTTTGGACCTTTAATAGAACCTACTTAAAATAATTAGGGATAGACTTTTTTAATTTATTGATTAATTTTTTGAGAAAAAAAATTAAAAATCTGGAGTGACTCCACTCGACTTTCCGAACATTTAGTAATGTTTTGTAGATAAAGTAAAGAAAGAGGAGTTGTTAAACAAACAAAAGAGGGAAAACCATAATAGAGTGTTTCAGTATTTTTCTCCATATATTACACGATATTTTATTTAACGTCACTGAACTTTTGAGCCCATAGGCCATAATGATAAAGAATTTTTCGTTGTATCCCTGTAAAAACCTATAAATGCTAGATTTACCAAAATGCTTATAGTTAGTGCAACAGCAATTTATAATATTCATATAAATTTTCAGCTCAATTGAATAAAGCGTTTAGATGCTATCGCACTTTTAAACATTTGGTCCCATAGGCCATAATGATAAAGAATTTTTCTTTGTGTCCCTGTAAAAAAACTGTAAGTGCTAAATTCACCAAAATCTATACAGTTGGTGCAACTGTGACCTATAACATGTGTACAAATTTTTTGCTCAGATTAATAAGGCGTTTAGACGCTATCACACTTTTAAGAATTTGGCCCCATAGGCCATAATGATAAAGAATTTTTCTTTGTGTCCCTGTAGAAAAACTATAAGTGCTAGATTCATCAAAATCAATAGGGTTCGTGCTACGGTGACTTGCAACATGCGTACCAACTTACAGCTCATTCGAGAAAAGCGTTTAGACGCTCACACGCATACATACACACATACACACACACAGGTTGGCAAGACGTGCAAACTGAGGACTATGTGTATACACCGCCAATCGGGGACTTCGTAAATAATTGACTTAAAAGCATATTTTTGATAAATAACTATTAATAAAACTCATTCAATTATGAATCAGCTTTGATTTTTCTTAAAATTCCAAAATTTCTCAATATTTCTCAATATGTATTTTTACCGTCTAAATGGGGACCTCGATACACCGCAACACACACAGTGAACTTGATACACACAATCAACTGGGGACTTTGTAATTTTACAATCAAATGAGGACATTGACTGTGTTGATACACACAATCAAATGAGGACATGAATTTTTTTTTTTTTTTTTTATGTTATGGTACAATTCACATTATACATGTTGCACATAGTTTAAGAAAATATTTTACAATAATAATAACGCTCAGACTTGCTAAGTGACTCTGTGACGATGCACGATGGCGAATTAAACGCCGCATAAAGTTTTCGGGAAAAAGAAATTTGTTAAATGTATTGTAATGAAAGTATTTGTAATTATGTGAATAGTTTTTGTAATACAAGTGAATAGTTTTACTAGTATTTTAATGAGTTTCAAAGTGGCTTCTGGTGATCAAAATACCACTTTATAATTTATTATGAATAAATGAAATTTCGTACACAATATTAAGTATATTGTATTGTAAGCCTGTTGATATTGTATAATTTGAAGCTGAGATTTCTTTGATGTTAAGACATTGCCTCCTAAACTAGATGCCTTCCGCGTGGCTCGGAAACTTGGCAAGAGTTCAAACGGTAAACAGCGCCACCTGGTGCAGATTGCGCAACTTTTTTATTCAACTGTCACCAATAATTTTCATAAGTGATATATGATATATATAATCGACGTTTCTTCGATTCTATTCGCCTTTTATGTATATCAAATCACACTTTAAAAATTTTTGGTGGCTGTTGAATAAAAAAAGTCGCGCAATCTGTACCAGGTGGCGCTGCCTACCACAAAGTTTCCGAGCCACGCGGAAGGCATCTAGTTTAGAAGGCTATGGCCTATGGTTAAGATAATTTACAGCGCCCCCTAATGGGAAAAATGTATTAACAGTGTTGTATTGGAAGGGTTTGTTTGAGATTAGAATATATTGCTTGTTTAAGTGAGTGTATGATTTTCATCATATTTTAGAGTGTGTTACAGCTTCTCTGGTGGTCAAAATACGAATTTATATTCTATTATAAATATTATTTCGCACACATGATTAAGTATGTTCATCACATGATGGGAAATTAGGATTTTATTGTGATAAAATGCTTACAGTGCCCCATAACATCAAGAATCTTAACTGAATGTGTTGTAATGAAAGAATTTGAGTGAGATTAAGATACATTATGTGTTTAAGTGATTGAATAGTTTTAAAAATAATTTAAAAGTGTTTCGCAGTGCTTCCTGTTGGTAAAAAAAGCAGGTAAGAAAATTGTGCTAATACAAACTGACATTCAAGAACATAATGCACACTGGTAAACCAACTCATAATATACATCGACAAGCTGAGACGAATACATAGCGGCAAGTTAAGACATAATACACACTGGCAAGCTAGGACATAATACAAACCGACAAACAACGGCATAATACACACGTGCTGAGATAGGACGTAATACACACTGACAAACGAGGACATAATACACACCTGCAAGCGAAGACTTAATACACAACGGCAATTGAAGACCTTTTACACACAGGCAAATGAGGACATGATACACACCGGCAAGTCAAGACCTTTTACACGCAGGCAAATGAGGACGTGATACACACCGGCAAGTCAAGACCTTTTACACGCAGGCAAATGAGGACGTGATACACACCGGCAAGTCAAGACCTTTTACATACAGGCAAATGAGGACGTGATACACACCGGCAAGTCAAGACCTTTTGCACACAGGCAAATGAAGACGTGATACACACCGACAAATCAAGACCTATTACACACAGGCAAATGAAGATACGCACCGGCAAGTCAAGACATTTTGCACACAGGCAAATGAAGACGTGACACACACCGGCAAATGAAGGCGTGATACATACAGGCAAATTAAGACGTGATACACACCGGAAAGTCAAGACCTTTTACACACAGGCAAACAGAGACGTAATACACATCAACTATTTAGGATGTAATGCTGGCCACCAAGCGAGGAAATAATGTACACCTGTAAGGCAGTACTTAATGAACTATAGCCATAACTAGCCGACTAACAGATGGTTCAACAGGTTTTAGCTTCCATGAAGAATAAAAATACTTTTATTAATATGAATAAAAGTCATTGTATATATGATTGTATGTCTTTCATCTCCTAAACCCCTGAACCGATTTCAACCAAACTTGACACAATCAGTGCTTATCACAATGTTCGAAGCACTGCGGGTGTTTAAAAATTTTAGTGCACGCACAATGGGAGGGGGTGAGAAAAAACTCGCTGGAAAACCACACTTTTGTATGTTTCCTATAGTAATAATGTATCTAGAAACTTCAAATTTGATATTACCTCTGATTTATAATTTTTTCTAAGTGGATGTTTCAAAAAATTCGAAATTCGAAAAGATGAAATGATTAGTAAACGTTCTAAAACTACGTTTTTATCAAAAATGTTCCGAACAGTGGGAAGCAAGGGAAGAATTCTTCATTACAAGCATTCCTACGGTGCGCAAATTTACACGATATTTTAAACGCCTTCTAAATCAGTTTATTTTCGAAACTAAAAAGAATAATTCTCTATATTTTCTTGACGTTTTGATTTCTATATAAAATGATTAGTTTTTAACCATTGTCTTCAGAAAACTTTATTATGACTCTCTTCCACATAATCTCTCACCCACCCCAACAGAAAATGGCTGCTTTCTGTATTTATTCTTACCGGCTTCATTTGCTTTCATTTTCTCTGATTTTAAGAAGAAATTAACATTTAAAGTATCTTGCTCTTTCTCTAGCTATAATTCCTCTATGGCCGATAGAGCTCTAAAAACCAAGAATTCTAAATTTCTCTTTTTAACTTGAATTACCAATGTTTCAATCATGTAATTTTACATTTTTATTGTTCCTTTTTTTTTTTTTTTTTTTTTTTCCAGAACATCTAAATTTTTTCATAATTTGGAATTAATATAATTTTTAAATTCGTCAACAATATTAAATTCGCTTTTCCTAAAAATTCCATTCCAACTGATAATTGACGTGGTGTTTAATAATACCTAAATTATTTGTTGAAATAGATAGAAGCCTTTTGAAATATCATATAAATAAGCCCACACACAAAAAAATAAAAATAAATTAAACAAATGCCCGTGATGAAAAGATCTCCAAATTTTCTTTTACTTTCCCTTATTGGTGTCATGGGTATTTTTATTCTTACTATTTATTTATTTTTTAATTTTTAATTTCTAAAATTGACATTATTTCCTCTCCTGTCCCCTCTTCCCATTTGGATTTCTTGGAAAGTCTTTTTTACATTTTAAAAATCTTATTAATATTTCTTCAGCGTCTTTCATATCTAATGTTTGGAAATTACACACATAACTTTCTCATGATCGGTCTTTTCTTTCTTTCTTTCCTTTTTTTTTTTTTTTTTTTTTCTCTTTTAATGTCACCATTTATTTTTTTTATTAAATTTATTTTTGATATTTTTTCTGTACTTTTATATAATTATTCTTATTACACCAGATCTTTTCTTGATTTTAATTTAGCTTGTCTCTTGGATCATTTTTGTGTGTTGCCGCTTTGCTACATTCATTCCGACTTTATTTGCCTGACTCAGAGTCACAGTTTTATTTCGACCTTAAACTCGGAACATTTGTCGCGATTTATTCCAATTTGTGATGTTTACAGATTTTTTTTTTTTACTTATTGATATACAGGATTAGTTAAAATAGTCTAATGTGTTTTAACGAAGTGAGTGGGCGACAACTCGTTGAATAATTTGAAACATATTTTTATATTTAATAACAATTTAAATATTTTTTTTTTTAATGTGCACATAATATTCAAACAGGGGATTGTGGATCGGCGAGGCTATAGTCTTGCAACCGAAATGTATGTCTTTAAAAATAAGAAGATTTTTGAAGCAATTTTTTAAACTAATTTTAAAGGATTTTAAATTACTCTAGAAAATTTGAAATAAATAACATCTTACACATTAAACTATAGTAATATTCTGCACTAATGTGAATAACGGAAAGAAATGTCAGTGATACACCAGATTACTCTTTTTCTGGTCAAGGGGGGGGATGATTTCATCAATTTTAGAAAATTATGGAGTGGAAGGCTGATTTTTTATACCAACTATGTGAAAAATACCACAGAGCCGGGAATAGAAACCGGGACTTCCGCTTGAGCATCCGCACGTGAAGCGGAAGTCCCAGGTTCGATTCCCGGCTCCGGTATTTTTCACATAGTTGGTATAGAAAATCAGCCTTCCACTCAATAATTTTCTGAAATGCACTTTCAGGCTTGAGGAATAAATTTTCTAAATTAGATTTCATCAAAGTTATGATTAAGTTTGAATGATCTACTGGCAGCTGACGAGTTCTTTAAAATGTATTGTCCAGGTTTATTCCCAGTTAGATATGATAATATTGAGATCTGACTGTATATTTATAATCAAATTTTTGTCCGTGTTATATAGGCCCTGCTTAAAAGTTGGTTCAAATGTCCACAAGCAACATAGAATTATTTGTATATTTTTTGTCGCTACATTACAGACCATAGGTTGCATTTTAATACTGTTAATTTACATTCAATATAATATTATTAACGTGCATTTTTAGAGTGCTGAAAATGAAATACTTTGCATATATTTTTTAGCATAAATGAATATGTAGATAATTGTATCGTATTTAGTATTATTAAACTGTTCTTGCTTTGTGTAAATATATATATTAAAGCATAAAAACTGGAATTTTTTTTATTTGCACATTTTTACATTTATTTTAACTCCTAGTAGAAATCTTTGAGATTTTGGACAATGATAGTGATTTTACATGATTTAATTCATTACTGTCTCAGAAACAGCTCATTATTTTTTTAACCCTGTTACTGTAAATGCCGTTGTTGGAGATATATCAATTTTTGGACAATCTCAAAGTTATTTTTCTACATTAATTGAATTGTTCAACATATTTTCTTTTATTTCTATGCTTCATTTCCACATATAATAACTTAGTACTTGGATGACCGAGTTCACTCGGTCTCATCGTAAAAATCATTTGTAGTATAGATACTGTGATTTGTTTTCAGGTAAACATAAATATGTTTATTATTTGTTTGCTCAAGGCGGAGAACGAGTTAACAATGCAAGTTAATATTCCTCGATATAAGGAAAATTCAAATCCAATTATCATATTAAATCTCTAACTACAGTTTATTATCACAATCATTTAAGTAGTTTTTTAAAAGACAAGATTTCTGCTACACATTATTCTAGGACAGTTACGGTTCACTTTTCTAAAAATGATGATAAATGAAGCCGTTTTTAGTTTTAAAAATAACCTCTAACAATTTTTATTTAATCCTTTCAGCAGTTTCTATTTAAAAATAAAATAAATAAAAGGTTATACGCATTTTTTTGTGGTATGCGGTTTACCAGTGAACGCTAATTATAATGAAGATGAGTGTTATTCAAACTCAAATTGAAATGTCATCTCAAAAACACATCAACTCTAAATATTTATTAAAAACATTCGAGGGTTAAAAAAAAAAAAAAAAAAAAAAAAAAATCAATTCAATTGTAAACTCAAAAATTCCCTAAATCTAAGTTTTTATCAAAAATTTGAAATAGTTTCTAGAAAACCATGTCTTTTCCATATTTTGCTATGTACGAATGAAGGTTTACAGTAAACTCTAATTTTTATGAAGATGGGGATAAATCAGATGGGTTTCTCCTCTCAAAATAAACCTAATGCTAATTTTTTATCAAAACAGTTAGAGCCATTTTCTGGAAAGTTTCTGTCGTAATTTTGCCAGAGGCAGAGTGAGTGCTAATTGTGTACGTTAATTTTCCTAAAAATGAAGAAAATTCAAATTGAATTGTCATCTAAAAAACCCCATACCTTAAATACTTATCAAAATCGTTCGAGCAATGTTCTTAGACTAAGAAAATGATTCGACGGGATTTATTTAATAAAACACTAGTAAGTGTACTTTTTTTTTACATAGGAATTATTGCTAGCAATCGAATGATTTTGCTGCCGACTGTAAAGCCGTATGTTGCAATTGGCCGATAAAGGGTTGAAAACGGACGCGAATTTTCCTCAAGATGACGATATTTCAAATCACTTTAACTCTTCAAAAAACACTGAACCACAAATTTTCATCAGAATTATTATATTAATTTTCAAGTAAACCGAATTTCTGCCATATGATGCAACTGGCTTATAAAGGGTTTGCACCGAACGGGAATTTCCCTGAAAATGAGGATATTTCTCATCGATTTAGATACCTCAAAAACATTTAACTCCTAACTTTTATTAAAATAGTTTTATCCATTTCATAGCACATCTAATTTCTGTTATACGGTGCAAATGATCGATAAAAGGTTAATATCAAAAGGGAATTTTCCTGAAGATGAGCATACGTCCATCCAATTTATCTCCCTTAACCTCAAACTTTCATTTGTATTGTTTTATTCCTAAAACTCTACCAATAATAGCCCAAATGTATAGAAAATCACCAAGACTCTTCTTGAGGATATTTCCAAAAACTTACTTTTTTTTTTTTTTTTTTTTTTTTTTTCCGATTTGCAATATTTGGGGGGAGGGGGATATACGAGGGGACAAATTGGACCCCATCTTTTAGCGCTAAATTCGTCCGTGGAAATCTATAGGAGGTAAGGTCACAAATTTTAGTGTGTGGCTTATTTACGTGTGTCCAACACCCATTGTAACAGGATTTTGCGAAAGCCCCCCTTTCCCCCCTTGGGAGTAGGGGGGAATAAATACGTTTCGAAGCATAACTTTGCTTCAAATTATCTCAGTAATATAAATTTTATGTGTGGGTTGTTTATGCGTTCCCAACACGCACTATAAAGGGATTTTACGAAATTTCTCACTCCCCCCCCATTTAAGGGCAGAAGGGGGGATAAACACGTTTCCAAGCATAAATTTGCGTCATATTATCTCAGTAAGATTAAATTTTATGTGTAAATTATTTATGTATTCCAAACACGCACTATAAAGGGATTTTATGAAATTTCTCCCTCCCCTCTTTAAGGACAGGAGGGGGGGGGGGGGGTAATAAACACGTTTCCAAACATAACTTTGCTTCAAATTATCTCGGTAAGATTAAATTTTATGTGTAGGTTGTTCATGCGTTCCCAACATGCACTATAAAGGGATTTTACGAAATTTCTCCCTCTCCCCCTTTAGGGGCGGGCAGGGGGGCAAAAACATGCTTATGAGAGTTATTGTGCTCCACATTATTTCAGGATAGCGATTTTTTTTTATCTGTAGATTGGTTGTGCGTACACAAGAC
This sequence comes from Salticus scenicus, assembly GCA_963930645.1. Classification (NCBI taxonomy): domain Eukaryota; kingdom Metazoa; phylum Arthropoda; class Arachnida; order Araneae; family Salticidae; genus Salticus; species Salticus scenicus. Next base: position 24,607,195 of record OZ005660.1, read on the forward strand.
ACACACTGCAAAGGAATTTTGTAAAATTCCACCATATCCCTCTTGGGGTAGGGGTAGGGGGAAATCGTTTTTCCATGCGCAAGCTTTGAACTATCTTAGGCGATTTTTTATGCGTGGGCTGGTTATGCTTTCCCAACACCAGGGCCCGACTATGTTTTTTGAAGACCCGGGGCACTCATGCTATTTGGAGGCCCCTTACTTTACTCTAAAGATTTCACCAAAAGAAACCATTCTCAAAAACAAAAATAAATAAATAAAAATAGTGCATTTTTAAAATTTTTGCTTCAATTATACCTTCTATTTCCTCATTTTTTTTAGCAACCTATAACAAAATCATCAGTTTTATGTTCAAGACAAATGAAAAACTGAAGCACATTGATCAGTCATTGTTTAGGAAATTAGTCACAAAATTTAATAATTGTTTAAACTCTCTAATAAAGTATAAAAAGAAAAAAAAATAACCAATTTTTGTTTTTAATAGACATATAATGAAAAAATTTGTACTGTTACTTCTCAGTTTTTGGAAATGAGGCCCCCTAAATTTGGAGGCCCTGGGCCAGTGCCCCATGTGCCCGTGCCATAATCTGGCCCTGCCCAACACGCATTATAAAGGGATTTCGTGAAATTTCCTCTTACCTCCCTTTAAAGGCGTGGGGGGGGGGGGGGCAAAAGCACGTTTTAAAAAGTAACTCTGCTTCAAATTATCTCAGGAAAGCGATTTCTTGATATGTCGATTGGTTATGCGTATTCAACACACACAAACTACAAAGGGATTATTTTCAATTCCGTGTTACCCCCCACCCCTTTTAAGGGTTGGTGGGTAAAAAACATGTTTCTACACGTAACTTTGTTCAAAATTATCATAGAATAGCAATTTTTGATGTGTGGACTGCTTATACGTATTCAACACACGCTACAAAGTAATATTTAGAAATTACACTCTTCCGCCCCATAGGAGGCGAGATGCAAAAACATGTATTCATGCGTAACTCTGCAGTAAATTATCTTAGGAAGGACCTTTTTGATGCGTGGGTCAGTTACATGTACCTAACTGATAATATAAAGTGATTTCGCAAAATTTCCTCCCCCTTTTTTCCCTTAAGAATGCGGCTAAAAAAACACAGGGGGTGGGGCTAAAAAGCATGTTTTAAAACATAACTCTGCCTTAAATAATCTCAGGATCTCAATTTTTTAATGTGTCGGTTATGTACGTGTATGCAACATGAACTATAAAGGGATTTTGTGAAATTACTCTTACCCTCCTCTTAGGGGTGGGCGGGGCAAAAAAAACACGTTTTCAAGCTTAAACGTGCTCCAAATTACGTTTGAATGGCAATTTTTGTTGTGCGGGTTTTGATTAAATGTATTTCATATGCACTTTGATGGGATTTTGCAAATCTTCCCACTTTACCCGCGAGGTATGGGGACTAAAATGCAAGCAAGGCGCTACCGAAGGCATTGTTTCTCCAGACTAGAAATGTGGCGTGTGGGAAAACCGCTACCGAAGGTAGCGAGAACTTTAACTTAGATTTTGACTGATATCAATGATTTTTTTTTTAATTATAATTTTGATATGGTATTTTGAGAAATTATTTCGATATAATGACCAGCGAAGCGGGCAAAGCTTGCCAGTAGTTTATAAATTATTAATTACACTGCTCTAGAAAAAAAAAATGTATTGCTGATTCTTATGTAAAATGTCCTCCTGAATCCGAATATGACCACCATATGCCCAATCACCCACCGTTTTCTAGATACACCCCCTCCTTCATTTTTATCATTGTTTGGTAATTTTATACCCATCAGTTTGATTTGGAGAGGGACGAAGATTATTTTAATGGTTAAATGTCTTCTGAACTGAGGAGCTACAGAAGTAGAAAGTTCTAAAATGCGAACATTTGTAGTAAGGGCCCTCTTCACTTACCATTTGCTTTTCTTAAAGACAATGTTAATCTATGGGAAACTTTCTTTGCACTTAAAACAGTGACATATTAATTTATTGAGACGCGGTTTTTTTTATTGGATTACTCTCATTTCGTAAACTGACGCAGCTTTTGTAGATTTTATGAAAGAATAACAGTTGTTTTTTAAAAAAGCTGATTTATTGCAATATTTGGGTTGATGCATTAAATGGCTTATAAAAACTCTTTCAATTTTTTTAAAACAGAATTTAAAAAGCTGCGTCAATCTCAAAGAGTTTAATTCAATGCGGAAAAAATCCTGTATTTTAATAAAATTTTAAATCAATTAAATTTGTAAAGAAAGTCCAAAAATTTTACAAATTTGTGCCGATTTTCCTCTCTGACACACCCTTTATCCGGCTCCACCTCTCCACCCTTACATTTTTGTGGTGAAGAAACATCGTCGTGGTTTTTATTTCTTTACTACTTTTATTATTATAGATTTTTTTTTTCTTTTTGTATTACGGATGTGAGTCTGAGTAACATATAGATTTAGAAGACAATCGTTTAAAGAATTTGCGAAATATATGATCGCATTTCATTTTAAATATTTTTCTTTGCACATAATACTGTTTGCACAATAAATCTGATATTTCACTCATAAAGCAATGAGTGGCAATATACAAACATCTATTTTAGCGATTCGTAAAAAATATTTTGTTGAATTAAAGAGAATTTCAATAATAGATTTCAAAGTAAATAATCTAGTATGGCACCCATACGACTTTCTCTTACATAAAATTAAAATTCTATTAAGATAGATTGCAGATTGACGAGTAAGATAACAAGTTCTATATATAATTAGTGGATATGCAGATCAGGAACCTCACCGTCCTATTTGCATCACGCATTATTCAACAGATTATTTTTACTTATTCCTTATTATATATAATATATATATATTGATTCTATTGACTTTTTATATAAACAGAAACGTTTCTGAGGGGGGTTGCACCCCCCTCAACCCCCTCTGCTTTTCTCTTTCTATAACTATCTCTGTATGTATGTATTCCTAATAACTGACTATCTTGTACTTGCACTAATTCCCTGTAATTCATAAGTACTTCTACCAAAATTCCTGCAAATTGATTACATAACATGCTAGAATTATTTTGTGCAACCCTGTAAATTAAATACCAATTCTATGGCCACATTTTCCCACACAAAAAAAATATACTTTTAAAATTCTAATAAAATTTCATCATATTTCGTGGGGTGTAACCATGTTAAAATTCAATACCAGTGTTGAAATATGAACTATAGTGCGTAATAGAACGAAATTCTTTTATGTAACTCGGAAAAGCAGCCACAGTAATTATATACACTAAAAAAATTAGAATACACCTATTTAATTAATTGTAACTCATGAATATTTCAATGTAATTTGAATCATTTGGATGATTATAGGATGTCATCCGAATTCATTTGCGTGATCCCGTAAATAAATCATATAGTCCACACATATCCCTTTTATTAGAGTAAACATGTTTTTATTTATCTTTATAATGTATATGTTAATTCCACTGTGTTGAATGCAGCATAAACGTTTTAAAATGCGCTTTTTTTTTAAAACTGTAATTTCACTTTGTTGAATGCAGAGTAACGACATTAAAATTTGTTTAAACAAAATTCACCCCGTAGGCTTTAATGATAAGAAAAACTTTGGAGTGTCCCTGTACATAGAGCATGAAAAATATACACATAAAAAATTATACAGCTATTTCTATACAGAGCTTGAAAGTGTCTACCAATTCGCAAGTTATTTGGAGAATTTTTGCAGCCGTTATTGCGGTACATGTACATTCTATCCATAGGCCATAGTGGTAAAGAAAAATTTGGTGTGTCCCCGTACACGAATTCCAGATAGGACAGACGCCAAACACACTACAGCTAATCCCATGCGGCTCGAAAACATGTGTACAAAATTGCAAATCAATAGAATGATTTTTGCGGTCGCTGAAACAGACACACAGACAAACAAAATATACATACAGACGGAACCCAAAATCTTTTTGAGTCGCCACAGGGAAGCTTCCACTCACGTTTTGACAATGAACTAGTGGATCTGCAGATCAGGAGCCCCAATATCCTATTTGCATCACACATTATTGAACAGGTCATTTTTATTTATTTCTCATTTTTTCATATATGCGTATATATTGATTCGATTGACTTGCTACATAAACAGATACGTTCCTGAGGGGGGCTGCCAACACCTCCGAATCTAATAAAGATAGAGCTATGAATCTTCAGATTTAAGACAGAACTGGTGTACAGATGAATTTTACAAAGTTTGGTGAAAATTGGAAAAGTGGAAGTGGGACCGTAAGTCCGTATCCAAAAACAGCTCTAAAGATTTTCTTAAAATTTACTACATAAACACTCTTTTAGATGTCCTTTCGAATTATATCGTTGGTTAGTTCAGGAAAATTGGTAGGCTCCTGGTATAAATAGCTAAATTTCAAGTCTCGCAAGTGCGATTTTTTTTTTTTTTTTTTTTTTTTTTTTTTTTAAGGCTGTACGGATTTTTTTTCAAACTCGCCATATTAACTCCCTTTTAAATATCCTTTTGTATGTAATTTTTGTTTTCCGATCAATAATTGAGTATGCCAAGTTTTGGTAAAAGATTGTATCTCAAAAACGGCTCTAACGATTTTCTGGAAAATTGTTGCATAAATCCATTACAGATATCCTTTCTCGTATAATACGTGGCTATTACAAGAAAATTCACAGTCATCATGCTCAGGTAGGTCACTTTTAGATCTCGGAAATTGGTGTTTCAAAAAATAACTACCATTTTTCCCCCTTTATTATTTCTTAACTCGCTATGCAAACTGTTTTACACGTCTATATATCAGTTTTAGTCCAGGCAACGAAGGCCAAAATTTGACGAATAGAGGAAAAAAATCATGTAGTTTTGAAATTTTACATAATCATAGCCGAGAGAGTCCTGAACAACATACTAAAAGTCCCCGCCCGTGGGGGGTGAGCGGGGGGCAGGGGGGCATTTAAGGGGGGCATTTTTCAGTTTTTATTAAATATCTTGAAAACTATCGCATTTAGAGAAAAAATTTCAAACACAAAATTAATCTACGTAAAATTTCCTTCAACAATGTATATTACATTTTGTTTGTACGATCATTAGTTTAGAAGATATAGGGAGATGAAATAACACATTTTCTTGAAAAATTCTTTTTTGCAATAGTAAAATCAACTAAAGTGTGCAATTAAAAGGGTTCTTGTCAAATATTTTCTAATGTAAAAAACAAATATATACATAGGGAATATGTAAGGATAATACAGCATGTTTTGTACGTTTTAAATAATTTTAAGGCTAGTAGGCGTAAGTGGTGGTTTGAGCAAAAATCCAGATAACGAAGACCCAAAATCGATCAACATTAAAAAAAAGTACTTTCGGCTTATTCGGAAGGGTAGGTTGATTTCTTTTTCCTTATCAAGTATAGCCGTCAATTTGTTTCAAGATGGTGGCTACAAATTATTAATGCACTTGGTAGAAATATTGATGTAGGCTCACATGGATTTTTAAGCAAATCGGTTCATAAATACCTTTTTATGTGAATTTAAAAATTTCAAGTGTCCGGCGCTTGGAAACAAAATGGTGAGTTAAGTTGACGAATACATGAAATGTATTTGTGAGATAAGTCTACTGTACACATATAGTTCGAATTAATTCAAAATCTCAAAAGTCATCGTGTTGAAAAATTAAGTGACTGGAACTTCGATCAAAATAGCAGAGAAAGTTCCTCATCTAAAATATCGTTTCAAATTTGAAAATAATTTTTTTTGTAGAAATTCTTTCAAAGAGGTTTAGTAAGTTGATAAAATGTTAGTTTTCTGCATTTCTAGCTTGTCTTAGCCTTAAAATAGCCTAATTTTTCCTTAAAAACGCATTAAAAAGATCCAGCAGCGCAGGTAAGGGATTTGGCGCCAAATTTGGCGACTTTTTCCCTATGGCGAATTTTTTGGCGACTTTTGGCGAGAAAATACTTATTATCGATATACCAAAGATGGACGCAATAACGTGATTGGTTCACGAGTTACGTGAATTTTCTAGATTTTTGTTGTTTGAATGATAAATTCATTTTTCAACTTTGATTTGAATTGATTAAGTATTTCTAAAGTTACCGTGATAACAAATTTTCCAGTGGCCGCCAGCTGGAAACAATACAGTGGAACAAGTTGCCCAGCAAACATATCCAAAATATTTGAAGCATAGGTTCACTGTCCAACTGTGATTTAAATAAGTGCCGTGTTTCAAAAGTTAATTTTATGGCATATTTTCAAGTGACAGTCTAAGTGGTTGCAACTTGGAAACAAAACGACAAAACAACTTGCCCGGAGAAATCATCCAGTATACTTGTATAAGTTCCTTGTCCAGTTCCAGTTCAAATTAAATCAGTATTTCAAAAATTATGAAATTTTCAGGTGGCATCACTTGGAAAAAAAGTCGAGTGAGATGCCCAGCAAACTTAAGATATCTGCCACTTTATAAAAATGGCGGATATAGTTTACTAATAAACTTCATTGAGATCCTTATGTTGTCTGTATTTACATCAAAATGCAAACAATTTCAGAATACGCTTTTTACAATTTAAATTTGAAATTTTCAAGTGGTCTGCACTTGAAAACAAAATGGCGGAGCAACTTGGTTAACAAACTCATCTAAGATATTTATAAGATAAGTTAAGACACTGTTCAAATTTGGTTCCATTTGGAGTATTATTTCGGAAGTTATCATGGTTTTAAATTTTCAAGTGGTAGCCTGATTTCAAGTGGTCCCGCTTAACTTAAGATATCCGCCACTTTATTAAAAATGGCGAATGAAGATCATTTATAAAGTTACTTGAGACACTTGTATGATCTATGTATGCATCAAAATTAAAAAAAAAAAAAATCGGAATATTCTTTTTACAATTTGAATTTGAAATTTTCAAGTGGTCTCCACTTGAAACCAAAATGGCAGAGCAACTTGGTTAACAAATTCATCTAAGTTATTTATAAGATAAGTTAAGACACTATCAAATTTGGTTCGATTTGGAGTATTATTTCAGAAGTTATTGTGATTTTAAATTTTCAAGTGGTAGAGTGATTTCAAGTGGCCCCGCTTAACTTAAGATATCTACCACTTTATTAAAAATGACGGATAAATTTCATTAATAAACTTCATTGAGACCCTTATGTGGTCTATATTTACATCAAATTTCAAACAAATTCGGAATACGCTTTTTACAATTTGAATTTGAAATTTTCAAGTGGTAAGACACTGTCTAAATTTGGTTCGATTTGGAGTATTATTTCGGAAGTTATAGTGATTTTAAATTGTCAAGTGGTAGCCTGATTTCAAGTGGTCCCACTTAACTTAAAATATCCGCCACTTTATTAAAAATGGCGGATAAACTTCATTAATAAACTTCATTGAGACCCTTATGTGGCCTGTATTTACAACAAAATTCAAGCAAATCTTGCTTTAAATATGCTTTTTGCAATGTCGGTTTGAAATTTTCAAGTGGCTGCCACTTGAAAAGAAAAAGTCGGAGCAACTTGGTTAACGAACTCATCCAAGATATTTATAAGATCAGTTCACTGTCCAAATTTGGTTCCATTTCGAGTATTATTTCGGGAGTTATCGTGATGACAAAATTTTCATTATAGATATATATATAAACGAAGTGATTGCAATAGGTCGATTTCTAAAGAAATCAACCTAATATAGTGTAGCTTTGAAATTGAGCACAGTTATAAGGTTAAGTTTCCTGAACAAAAAACTAAAAGTCCCCGACCGTTGTGGGTGAGCGAGGGGCAGGGGGGGGGCATTTAAAGGGGGGCAATTTTCAGTTTTTATTAAATATCTTGAAACCTATCGCATTTAGAGAAAAAATGTTAATTACAAAATTAATCTACGTAAAATTTCCTACAAAAATGTATAGTACATTTTGTTTGTACGATCAAAAGTTTAGAAGATATAGGGGGATGATATAACACATTTTCTTGAAAAATACTTTTTTGCAATAGTAAAATTAACTAAATTGTGGAATTAAAAGGGTTCTGCTCAAATATTTTCTAATATACAAAACAAATATATACATAGGGAGTAAGGATAATACAGCATGTTTTGTAAGTTTTAAATAATTTTTAGGCTAGTAGGCGTAAGTGGTGGTTTGAGTAAAAATCCAGATAACGAAGACCCAAAATCGATCAATATTAAAAAATATCGTGTAGCTTTGAAATTGAGCACAGTTATAAGGTTAAGTTTACTGAACAACATACTAAAAGTCCCCAACCCTATTCTGTGTTATTTATTTATTTTTTTATGTTATTTGCAATAGTAATAATAACTATATTTCGTAATTAAAAAGGTTCAGGTTAAATATTTTTTACTCATACAAATAAATATTTGTATATAAATATTTGTATGTGTGTGTGTGCGCGCAATGCACCAAGTTTAAAGAGTGGAAGTCAAAATATACAATTCGAAAAATTCCACTTTTCTGTAAGATATCCGTAAAATACAAAGCAACGGCTATCACAAAGGATTGCATGGGGAAGCGAAACAAAGGATTTTCGCTAGTACTGCAATAGAACGGAGCAAATTCTCCGAATTTTTATCGTTAAAGTCTGAAAAAACATGTGGAAGATGTAACTAATGTGTAAAATGCAATACTTATATTTCAAATGTAAAGGTTAAACGAAGGGTAATGGACAGGTTTCGATAAGGATAACCCTTCGCTTTGTAATGAGTGTGCTCTATGACTTGTGAGAACGTTTGTTACATATTCTTATTTCATTTCTCTTACGTTTAGTGTGTATTTAATGTTTCTTCTGAATTTTTTGCGATTACTTAGTGTATCGATATGGCAGAAAAATGTTTAATATGTGAAAATGATATAGTGATTGATGTATGCAACATAAATGAGAAAGGAATAGAGGGATTAGTAAAAGCGAGCATTTCAAGAAAAGATGGAAAAGATGAAATTTTTAGAGGTAGAAAAATGATTGTTCTGCATTCTTCTTGTAGAAAACATTACACAAGACCTCAGACAATCGCAAGAGACTTGAAACTATCTGAATCACGACAACAATCATCCATATACTTTAAAATAAATAGAGAGTAATCTAAATATTTATACTAAAATATTGTTAATTTTTTTATGCATGCTTGCTATAAGTAATTTTAAAGTATTTTAATGTATCATAACATTCACATTTTATGTATTTTATATCTACTATCACTTACAGAGGATTTAAAGAAAATGCAACTTTTAGTATGTTGTTCAAGACACTTAACCTTATAACTGTGCTCAGTATCAAAGCTATAAGATTTTTTTTTTATGTTGATCGGTTTTGGGTCTTCGTTATCTGGATTTTTACCTAAACACCACATGCGCCTACTAACCTTAAAATTATTTAAAACGTACAAAACATGCTGTATTATCCTTACATATTCCCTATGCATATATTTGTTTTGTACATTAGAAAATATTTTATCAGAACCCTTTTAATTCCACAATTTAGTTGATTTTACTATTGCAAAAAAAAAAAAAAAAAAAAAAGAATTTTTTAAGAAAATGTGTTATTTCGTTCCCCTATATCTTCTAAACTATTGATCATACAAACAAAATAGAATATACAATTTTTTTAGGAAATTTCACGTAGATTAATTTTGCAATTGAGATTTTTTTTTTTCTGTAAATGCGATAGTTTTCAAGATACTTAATAAAAACTGAAATGTGCCCCCTTTAAATGCCCCCCCCACCCATGATTAGGGACTTTTAGTATGTTATTCAGGACACTTAACTTTATAACTGTGCTCAATTTCTAAGCTACGCGATTTTTTTTTTTTTTTTTTTATGTTGATCGGTTTTGTGTCTTCGTTATCTAGATTTTTACTCAAACCGCCACTTGCGCCTGCTAGCCTTAAAATTATTTAAAACTTACAAAACATGCTGTATTATCCTTGCATATTCCCTATATATATATTTGTTTTTTTACATTAGAAAATATTTGACAAGAACCCTTTTAATTGCACACTTTAGTTGATTTTACTATTGCAAAAAATTTTTTCAAGAAAATGTGTTATTTCATCTCCCAATATCTTCTAAACTAATGATCGTACAAACAAAATGTAATATACATTTTTGTAGGAAATTTTGCGTAGATTAATTTTGTAATTGACATTTTTCTCTAAATGCGATAGTTTTTAAGATATGTAATAAAAACTGAAAATTGCCCCCCTAAAATACCCCCGCTTACCCCCCACGGGCGGGGACTTTTAGTATGTTGTTCAGGACCCTCTCGGCTATGAGTGTGCAAAACTTCAAAACTACACGATTTTTTTTTCTATTTTTCCTATTTTGACTGGACTTATCCAGATTTTTACTCAAACCGCCACTTGCGCCTACTAGCCTTAAAATTATTTAAAACTTACAAAACATGCTGTATTATCCTTGCATATTCCCTATGTATATACTTGTTTTTTACATTAGAAAATATTTGACAAGAACCCTTTTAATTGCACACTTTAGTTGATTTTACTATTGCAAAAAAGAATTTTTCAAGAAAATGTGTTATTTCATCTCCCGATATCTTCTAAACTAATGATCGTACAAACAAAATACAATATACATTTTTATAGGAAATGTTACGTAGATTAATTTTGTAATTGACATGTTTTCTCTAAATGCGATAGTTTTTAAGATATTTAATAAAAACTGAAAATTGCCCCCCTTAAATGCCCCCCTTAAATGCCCCCCTGCTCCCCGCTCACCCCCCCCCCCCCCACGGGCGAGGACTTTTAGTATGTTGTTCAGGACCCCCTCGGCTATGAGTATGCAAAATTTCAAAATTACACGATTTTTTCTTCTATTTTTCCTATATTGACTGGACTATTTGTCAGGCGTCTACTTCGTTAGGTCAATTTTATGTTTTCTGATCACAGTTTTAAAAAAATGTATATTCTAATATGTGAAATAGTGGGTAGTGGAAGTAGTGTGGTTGCTTCATACTATTTTTTTTAAATTTATTTTTAATTTATTTATTTATTTTTATTTATTTATTTATTTTTTGTCGCAGATTTACGGATAGATAATTTTTTTAATGGTCAAAATATGTTCAGGACACCTGAAATTGTGTAAATATATTGAAAGCTAGAAGGTGAAAGGTTTTGAATCCAATATTTTATTTCATCTTGTACAAAGAAAAAAGTAAATAGGAGGATATTTCTACCAATCATAAAGGCTTCAAAAATTTTTACGAATCCAGTATTTTTTTTTTTCTTATAAATACAGAACAAGGTTCACTATATCAATAACTTCAGTTTGTGGTTGTACTTTTCGCACTTCTTCTCGAAAGGGGGGGGGAGAAAAAGGACAAAGGAGATCAAATGTGAGTAATTTCTAATACAAAGCTTGCAGGAAATGGGAGCAATTGTTTATAAAATTATTTCCAAGCGAAGAAACCACATTATTAGTTACACTTTACACTCAAAGATTTCGCGCCTAATGACGTAAAGGTGCAGCTGACCTTTTCAGAATGATACATGGACACTGATTATAATTTATAAGCGTTTTTTAGAATTACGATAAAGAGAAATCACGTAGATGCATTTGTATATAATACAAACTTATTTTAAAGTTATATATAATATTTTAAAATGTTAAAGGTTTTCGCTTATTATAAGATATGCATATGCAATTTTCAGAAATAAGTTCTAGATTAAAAAAAAAAAAAAAAACCTGGAGTGAAACAACTACACGACTTTCATTACTTACCGTTGCATGTATTATATGCATTTTTTGGAGATAATATAATCAGAAGACATAAAATTAAACTAAAAAATTAGACGCCTAAAAATTTTCTGGTAAGATAAAGCTTATACACATGTAAAGATATATAAAATAGATTTACATAACGAATTTAACTAGTATGTTGTGGCCACCACGAGACTTTCTTCTATATTTTCCTATACAAATTCACTCAGTAACAATAATTAAAAAAAAAAAAGTGGGACTTTGACAAAATTTTGGGTAAAATGTGAAAATTATTCTAAGTTTGTCAGAACACGGAAACCGTGGGAGTTTGATTAAATTAAGGGGAGGAAAAAAAAAAAAAAAAAAGTGGGACTGACAAAATTTTGGGTAAAATGTGAAAATTTGTTAAAGTTTGTCAAAACACGGAAACCGTGGGACTTTGACAAAATTAGGGGAAAAATGCAAAAATATGTTAAAGTTTGTCAAGACACGGAAACCGTGGGAGTTTGATAAAATTAAGGGGAGAGAAAAAACAAAAACAAAATATTTTCTTTCTAAGTTTTTTTTCGTAAAAAGTAAAAAAAATCGATAACTTTGTTTTAAATTATCACAGATTTATAGTTCAACCATTCATTTTAAAGGTACTGACGAGACCTTTCGAAAGATACCCATCTTGAAAATTTTTGCCCTATATCACCCTGTTAAAAATTTAGAAAAAGCGGGATGGCAACGCAACCTGTAAGACGATTTTTACCAAAAGTTGATAGGCACTAATTTATGTCAAGGTGCAACTACATACCAATTTGTATGAAATTGTGTGCAGTAGTTCCAGAGATACAGTTGCCACAAAATTTTGTCACACACACACAGACAGAGACAGACATACAGACATTTTCTAAAAATGGTAAAATCGTGTTCTACAGCTCTCAAAACGTGTAAATCCATCAAAAACCCGAAATCGAAAAATTTTCCGAATCCAATACTTTCTTCTATTGAAGATAGAAGAAAGTAAAAATGGTCAAATCGTGTTCTACAGCTCTCAAAACGTGTAAATCCATCAAAAACCCGAAGTCGAAAATTTTTACGAATCCAATACTTTCTTCTATTGAATATAGAAGAAAGTAAAAATGAAAAATGAATTCAGAAGACCTCAAAACTCATAGAAACACAAAAATGTCAAGTTTAAATTTTTCCATGATAATATTGTTCGTATATAGTATATGATCGGAAATTAATTATATGTATTCTTTCATCATCCGTAATTTTATAAAGTTAACGAATCGCTCTTTTATTTAATCAGTCACAATACTTTTGTTAAAAGTCTGTTTAGCGCGTCCTTTAAGCATTTATTTATTACGAAATCCAAATTTATCAATTATTTTTTTTACTTTCTTCTATATTCAATAGTTATTCAAATAAAGTTATTGATTTTTCTCATTTTTTTTCTTCTATATTCAATAGAAGAAAGTATTGGATTCGTAAAAATTTTCGACCTCGGGTTTTTGATGGATTTACACATTTTGAGAGCTGTAGAACACGATTTGACCAGTTTTAGAAAATGTCTGTCTGTCTGTCAGTCAGTCTCTCTCTCTCTGTGTGTGTGTGTGACAAAATTTTGTGGCAACTGTATCTCAGGAACTACTGCACAGAATTTCACACAAATTGGTATGGACCAACTAAATACCAAGTTTGGTAAAATTTCGTTTAAAAAAAAAAACAAAACGATTTTTTTTCTAAGTTTTTTTTTGTTAAAAGTAAAAAAATTCGATAACTTTGTTTTAAATTATCATAGATTTATGGTTCAACCATTCGTTTTAAAGGTATTGACGAGATCTTTCGAATGATACCCATCTTCAAAATTTAACCCCCGGGGGGGTACTTCCCCCCCCCAGGGGGGGAACCGATGCCCCCCATGCACAATTTTTTTTTCCTAGTTAACTACTACTATTATCAATAAATCATATTAATTTTACAATCACAAGTTTAAAATAACTCTCATTATGCCCATTTATACGGAATTTTGTCCTATGCTGCCATGTTAAAAATTTGCATAAAAGGCGATCACAGCGCCACCTGTTGAGCTATTGATCCCCAAATCATCTGGCCACCAGTTCATGTCAGGGTGCAACTTAATACCAAGTTTGGTTAAATTTCATTCATTGGTTCGTGAGATACAGCGTCCACAAAAAAAATGATACAGACAGACACACAGACAGACAGACATTTTCTAAAAACTATCAATTCGTGTTCAGGACGTCCCAAAACGTGTAGATCCATCAAAAAACGGAGGTCGAAAATTTTCGCGAATCCAATACTTTCTCTATATTACATATATAAGAAAGTAAAAATAGTAAGAAGAAAAAAATCGGTTTAGCCGTTTTACGAAACATTAATTTCCGATATCTAAAACTAATCTACCTAATCAGGATGACTGCTAATTTACCTTTAATAACCGCGTTATACACAAGAACGGATATCTAAAATGGATTTATGTAACAGTTTTCAAGAAAATCATTAGAGCCGTTTTTAAGATACCGACTTTTGCCAAAAGTTGGCATACTCAATTATTGACTTGAAAACAATAATTACATACAAAAGGATATTTAAAAGGGAGTTAATATGGCGAGTATGAAAAACATTCTTACAGTCGTTTTTAGAGGAACACACTTGTGTTCCTGACTGTTCCTAGTTGAGAGACTTGAAATTGAGCTGATTATACAGGACTCTTATCAATTTTCCTCCATACTAGCCAACAATATCATTCGAAAGGACATTGAATAGAGTGTTTGTATAGCAACTTGGAAGAAAATGTTTAGAGTCGTTTTTGTGATACAGACTTACGATACCTATTCCGGTTTTCCAATTTTCACCAAAATTTGGAAAATTCATCTGTACACCAGGCCAGTCTCAATTCTGAAGTTTCGTAGTTCTATCTTTATTAGTTTCGGAGATATGATAGTCAGAAGATTCCCCAAAAATATATATATACATACACACGCACACACTGACCAATTGCCAAAAATTACTTTTTTGGACTTAGGGGACCTTAAAACATGTAAATCAGGTGAAAACTCGATATCGAATTTTCGGACCGAATACAATACTTCTTACAATTATTAATTACGGTAGTCGGGTAATGGAAGTAAAAAACCATAACAAAACTTTCTTCTATATCATCTATATAACAGCGTCATTTACTGTCTAACGAGCGCCCAAATGTTTTATGATAGTTTCTCACAAGGAAAATTTCGACTATATATGTAACTTGGTGCGATTTTAACCATATGGAAAATAACTAATAATAAGAAAAATTGTTTGACATAATCATAACTATAATTGATGTAAACTAGAGTCCTGCGTATTGATTTTTTTGCGCTAGATTGAGTCATTTTTTCTGTAAAATTCATAAAATTTTAATTTTTAATTTCAAAACTCTAGAAAAATAAAATGACAGACTTCCATTTTCGACTATAAATATAAACATCTCATTTCAAAGGAACAGATTTGATATCTGTCGTCCATGGCATAATAACAATAATAATAATAAAAGATGGCCAAATTATCTCACGAACATATTTAATTACTTTCAAAAATCATGGTTATTTTAATAAAGTATATTAAGAGAGCAATCAGTAATATATGAAACAATATTTCGTACAATATATACGCATTATGAAAATATTCATCTGGCATGTATGTTTCCGCATTACGTTTTAATCGCCAAATACACAAAATGCGGAGGACGAACGGATATAAAATCTATGCCCATTCCGTTTCTAGAGTTTTGAAATTTAAAATTAAAATTTTGTCAGTTTGACAGCAAAATAACTTAATCTGACACATGTGCACGATAACTAATTTGTAATTATACTCAAATATGGAGATTAAAATCGGGAAATAATTTTCCTCGATTTTTAATAATTTTTTACAAAACTTGGGGGCTCTGCCCCCTGCCCGCTTTACTCACCAACCCCCGAGGGAGGCTTCGCCTCCCCCAGACTCACTTTACTTATTAACACATGCAGAGCTCTGCCCGCCTATTCTCGGCTTTCTTTCACTATAAAGGAATATTAATAGTGCATACTACAAGTCAAAAGCAGAAAATTATGGAAATCCTCATATTCAATGTCAAATTTATATATATAATATTTATATATATATATATATAATTTTTTTATAGAAAGAAATTCATAATATCTAGACCATTTTGCATTACAACTTTAGACTATGACCCTTTTTATTTATTTTTAACAACCTTAGATCCGGACCGCGGTACTCCAGGCGGTAAATCACCGAGCTCGTTATTGGAAGATTTCGGGCTCGGTTCTCAAGCCGGCCAAAGACAACACCCCCTACCAGGTGTTGCCAAAGACCGTCTTGTATACTAATGGTGGCTGGTGCACGTAAAATATGTCGTGGCCGCAATATCCTCCATGTTCCCATCAAAATTATGCCTCTGGGGGCCACCGAAGCGGGGTAGCCATCCCCTTCGTATAGTACCAAAAATGTGGTGGCATGTCTCCGGAACATCCATACGGGTGCGTCCCAGACCGTCGCCAATTATCCATAGAGCAGGAATGGTGCGACGTCAAACAAAGCCTACCTAATTATCTACCTACCTACAACCACGAATCCTATTTTAATTTTCCCGGATAAGAAAATTAATTTTCTTAGAAAAAAAGTTTATATTTATTTTCTTCCTTTTTTACATCCATGGTTTCGGGCCGCGATACTCTAGTCGGTAAAGCACCGAGCACGTAATTGGAAGATTGCCGATTCGATACTTGAGCCGGCCAAAGACCGTCGGGTACACTAATGATGGCTGGTGTACATAAAATCTGTCGTGGCCGCAAAGTCCTCCATATTCTTATCCACACTATACCTCTGGGAATCACCAAAGCGGGGGTAGGATCCCCTCCGTGAAGGATCAAACTTGTGATGACATGCCTCCGGAACATCTATAGGGGTGCGTCCCAGACCGACGCTAATTACCCATAGCGTAGTACTAGTACGACGTTAAATCCAACCTGCCTACCTACATACATACAGCCATGGATAATATATTTTCCTGTGTAAAATGACTTCATGACAGAAGAACAACGGCACTGGGAGAAACTTTTTTCAAAATGGCATATAGAGTACCTTCATAAACTTGTCGTTTTTAGTTAATAATGCTTTTAATTAAAATGATAGAAATTTCTAAGCAGCTGAAATGTCTTCCTTGAAGTATTGGGAACATATTGATACCTCTCATGACGCGAAGAACCCTGCCCTCCGCTAGAAGATGCTGTCGCAGACAAAAAAAATTTGACGCCAGTGACAGTTACTTTTTTTTTAATATATAGAGAAATCCTATGGACGATTAAGAAATTTTTTTAATTAGCCACAATGACGGTCAGTGACATCACACTTCGCTTGCGTATACCTTCTGTATATATAAGAAGAAAGCATAAGATTTGAAAAAACTTTTGGTTTTCGGTTTTCGATGAATTTACAGACTGAGATTTCCTTGCATTTGAATTAACTGAAATTGACTACTTATTTTTAAAAAGTGGAGCTATTATTATCTTCTGCATCTATCAAAGAAAAAATTGAGATTTTCTGTTTTCGCTGAATTTACGTGTTTTGAGATTTCCCTGCGTTTCAATTAACTGAAATTGACTACTTATTTTGAAAAAAGGGAATTTATTACTAGCTTCTACATGTATATGAAGAAAGTAGAAGATACAGAAAAATTTCGATTTCCGGTTTTCAATGAATTTACACGTTTTGAGAATTCCTGTCATTTTTATTAACTGAAACTGACTACTTATTTTTTAAAAAGTTGGTTTATTATTCTATCCTCTGCATATATAAGAAAAAAGCATAAGATTCAGAAAATTTTTTAATTTTCGGTTTTCGATGAATTTACACTTTTGAGATTTCCTTGCATTTTTATTAACTGAAACTGACAACTTATTTTTAAAAAAGTGGATTTATTATTCTATCCTCTGCATATATAAGAAAAAAGCATAAGATTCAGAAAAATTTTAAATTTTCGGTTTTCGATCAATTTACACGTTTTGAGATTTCCTTGCATTTTTATTAACTGAAATTGAGTACTTATTTTTTAAAAAGGGGATTTATTATTCTGTCTTCTGCATATATATAAAAAGAAAATATAAGATGCAGAAAAAGTTTAGATTTTCGGTTTTCGATGAAGTTACACGTTTTGAGATTTCCTAAACATAATTCGATCTTGTTTAGAAAATACCTGTCTTTTTGCGTTCGAACACTGTACTTTATGAACCATTGAACTCAATTTAAACCGAACTTGATATTTGGTTGGACCTTGGTTTGAGTTAGTGCCGATCAGCTTTTGGGTTATATCACCGAACATTGCGATTACCTCTCATTTCAGAAAAAGCTCAGCATTTACAGCTACAGCATACCAAACTTAGTAAAATATATTAAATAAAACATTGCTGATTCACTTTGAATATACACTAACCAATTGCCTCACTTTTCTGGACTCGAGGTACATGTCATCAGGTCAAAACTGGATATCAAAACTAAATTTTTGGCTGAATACAATATTTCTGATTGTAGATATATATTTATAGATTTTCTGAGATATATTAGATGATATAACAATTAATATATATGATTTTTTTTCGATATAACTATAATAGCAGGCTTCGGTAATAGCTAGCTATATTTAAATGAATTTATTTATTTTTTAATGAATCACATTTTTTTTTTTTTTTTTTTTTTTAATATATGTATATATATCACTTTATAAATAAAAACTAAAAAGAAAATTCCATTGAAATCACCCTGAACCTCGTTTCGGGTAACCTCTACCAACGGCATCGTTACTCCCCCCCCCCCCCCTCCCTTCGCGTTGTATCGGATCCAGATTTCCACTGCGCATGCAGAATCGTCTTTTCTGGACACTTCAATTTGGATATTTATCGGTTTACAAGTTGATCTGCTATTACAATTTAAAAATGGCTTTATCTCAGCATCCATTGAACATTTTAGTTATGGCACCATGTAATTTATAGCACTCGCACTGTCTACTATATTACCATATGATTAATAATATAACTAGTATGTTGTGGCCACCACAAGACTTTCTTCTATATTTTCCTATACAAATTCACTGACTAAAAATGATTTATTAAAATTATTATTTAAAAAAAATTATCTTCCATGATAATGCAGACGATTTCTATATCAGAAAAGTAGTATAACAGTAAATATCCAAAAAAAAAGTCTATTTTATTCTCAATAATAATAATAATAATATTTTTAATAAAGAAGCATCACAAAACTGGCGTTGTAAAAAATTATTACTTACAAACTTTGAATAAACACCATAAAATGCAATAAACTCGCAACAATTGTTTCGGGTCGAAAAAACCACGACCCTTCATCAGGCGAACAAAGCCTTTGTTCGCCTTTGTTCGCCTGATGAAGGGTCGTGGTTTTTTCGACCCGAAACAATTGTTGCGAGTTTATTGCATTTTATGGTGTTTATTCAAAGTTTGTAAGTAATAATAATAATAATAATTACGATTCTTTTTTCAAAGTTTTTTTTATTTAAAAGTAGAAAAAAAAAAAAAAATCGATAACTTTGTTTTACATTATCACAGATCTATAGTTCAACTATTCGTTTTAAAGGTATTGACGAGACCTTCCGAAAGATACCCATCTTGAAAATTTACTCCGCCCGGGGGAGGGCGACGCCCCCACATGCACAATTTTTTTCCCCTAGTTAACAACTACTTTTATCAATAATTCATATTAATTTTACAATCAAAAGTTAAAAATAACTCTCATTATGTACATTTATACGAAATTTTGTCCTATACTGCCATGTTAAAAATTTAGAAAAAATGCTATCACAGCGCCACCTATTGGGCGATTGATCCCTAAATCTAATCAGCACCAGTTTATGTCAGAGTCCAACTAAATACCAAGATTGGTTAAATTTCGTTCATTGGTTCGTGAGATACAGCCTCCAAAAATTTGTGATACACACACACACACACAGACATTTTCTAAAAACTATCAAATCATGTTCAGCACATCCCAAAACGAGTAAATCCATCGAAAACCGGAGTTCGAAAATTTTCACGAATCCAATACTTTCTCTATATTACATATAGAAGAAAGTCTCCCCCCCCCCCCCGGGAGGGATAAATTTTCAAGATGGGTATCTTTCGAAAGGTCTCGTCAATACCTTTAAAACGAATGGTTGAATTGTAGATCTATGATAATTCAAAACAAAGTTATCGATTTTTTTTGTTGTTGTTACTTTTAACGAAAAAAAAAAAAAAAAAAAAAAAAAAAAACTTTTGGAAAAAAAAAAAAAAAAAAATCGTAATTTTTATTTATTTATTTATTTATTTATTTATTTTATTTATTGAGAATTAAATGGAACTACTTCTCTAATATGGAAATCGTCTGCATTATCATGGAAGAAAATTTTTTTAATAATAATTTTAATAAATTATTTTTACTGAGGGAATTTGTATAGGAAAATATAGAAGAAAGTCATGTGGTGGCCACAACATACTAGTTTAGTTAAATTAATAATATCAGACTTCAAGTATAATTATAAAGTATATTTTCTTTGAAAAAATTTCACTGTTACGTAATTCGCCGGTATAACTAAAGAAAGCCTGAACCGGGATGAAAATAGTATAAAGTACTTGGTCGGATCGAGCTACTCTATTAAAATACATATAAATAGATTAGAATAAATGAGCAAAGTTTTTTGATGTCATGTGAAAATGGAAAATAAAAAAAAAAGGAAAAAAGAAAAAAGAAAAAAAGAAACACAAAAATAAAAAAAAGAAAGAAAGAATCAAAACAAAACAAAGCTTCGATGAAACCGCAATAGTGGCTGATTTTTGATTTATTCTTCCAAAAAGTCAATGATTCGTCAGTGAATCTGTCAATCTTCTCCACCTCCTGTCAAAACCACGTGGGACACTTTTTATCTGTTTTCAGCCGGCATCGGAATTTTTTTTAAGTGAAGAGG
Organism: Salticus scenicus; assembly: GCA_963930645.1. NCBI lineage: Eukaryota > Metazoa > Arthropoda > Arachnida > Araneae > Salticidae > Salticus > Salticus scenicus. Next base: position 24,627,954 of record OZ005660.1, read on the forward strand.
GCCCAGGAGGAAATTTGAGGGGATTTGTGCCCAGAAAACAAAAGAAAATCCATAAAAACAATCTGTTTCTGTTTCTGTTTCTTTTCTTTTTTTTATTTTTCGCAATATTTGTTTTATTTTTTACATATTCCAGCTTCCAGTTTCTCATTTTCTTACCAAAACACCCCAAATAATAAAAATTATGCAGTGAATTTTTTTCAAAATGTTGGTGAGTGGAGTAAAATCTCAAAGCCTTCGCAAGAAAAATTGACTGATTCACTCTTCGACGTGATGTTTGCTTTCAGTAATTCCCACCTTAAATGTTTTGGGCAGTAAAACATGAACAGTAAAATATCCTCTTTTGACACGTGTTAAAGATTACCACGCAAAATCACCACCGTCAAGAACACCGAAGTTCACTCTCTTATCACAAAACTTGTACTAAAGGTAGACAATGACTAACGACTACAAGAAAAATAACCTTTAACATGTGTCAAAGCAAGAGATTGTACTGTTCTGATTTACTGCCCAAAACATTTAACGTGGGAGTTATTGAAAGCAAACGTCGTACAGTGAATCAGTCAAACTTTCTTGCGGGGGCTTTGAAACTTTACTCCACTCACCAACATTTTGAAAAAAAATTTCATTGTATAATTTTTATTATTTTGGGTGTTTTGGTAAGAAAATGGCAAACGGGAAGCTGGAATATGTAAAAAAATAAGAGAAATATTGCGAAAAAGAAATAGAAACCGATTGTTTTTACTGATTTTCTTTTGTTTTCTGAGCACAAAGCCCCTCAAATTTCCTCCTTACTACAAATGTTCGTGTTTTAGAACTTTCTACCTCTGTAGCTCTTTAGGTCAGAAGACATTTAACGTTTAAAATAATCATCGGTCCTCTCCAAATCAAACTGATGGATATAAAATTACCAAACAATGATAAAAATGAGGGAGGGGGGTGTATCTAGAAAATGGTGGGTGATTGGGCAAAATGGTGGTCATATTCGGATTCAGTAGGTTATTTTGCATAAGAATACGCTGAAATGGTGTCAGAGGCAATTTTCATGCCGATCAGCGTCATATATTTTCAAAATATCTGTTGTAAAAGTAAAAAAAAAAAAAAAAAAAAAAAAACTGGAAGAAAAATCGGGATTAAGTTTAACATTCGAAGGTAAAGGCATCTTTATCTATCTGTAATGAATCCTTAACACCCTTTTTCGATACTTTTTTCTTTTTTATTGTTGAAATTTTTTATTTTTTCCAAAGCTTACTTTAGAGAAAAATGAATAATTATTATTAAAACAAAACAAAAAAAGAAATATTTACGGTAAACTTATGTAAAATTTGATCAATATTCGATAATGGACATGCCCTTCAAATTTTAAGTTTATTTTTTTATTTCTTTGGAAATTATACGCAAATGAAAAATCATCGTTTAGAATTTGTTGAGGAGTCCTCATCCTCCCCCCTCGTAGTATTGTAAACTACATTCTACATCGCATGTTTTAAAGTAATGTTTTCTCTTTCCTTTAAGTATGCGCGCCATCCTGTTTAGTTATTGAAAACAGTTTCGTTAAACAGGTTGTGAAATGATAAGAAAAATGCTAGGGGTCAGTGAGGTGAAAGTTGATCCCTCGGTTTGGTGAGTGATGAGATTCAGAGAGAAGAGAAAAATTTTATAGATAAAGATAAAACAGAGGATTCTGATTAAGAATTTTAAAAGAAGACATATGCATATGTACGCTTGTCTGTATATTTCTTACAGAAGGGTTACTTTCATAAAACTGGACGAAATTATTATTACATAAATTAGCCGTTTCTTTCAGAATTTTTTATTTTTTTTCAAAAGTTATCTTTATCGGCTGCTTCTTTATATTTATGTCTCTCTAACTTTTATTAGAGAGAGAGAGAGAGGGGTGGGGGGGGATTGTTAACCGAAAAAAAAGAAATCACTGAAACAATGTTACGCGGAAAAGTCTCCCGGAAAAATTAATTGTGCAATCTTCTTCATAAATGAAAAAATCGGCTTTTTAATAACTTTCAGTTTTTAAAATTGTTTCTTCTATTTCCGTTTAGATGTAGCAAAAATATTATTACTATTACTATTATTACTATTATTTTCAGATTTTTAATACGTATGAGCGAGAAAAGATTGCCAAGCGTGCAATACCCACAATATTTTTTTAAATAACTAATTAAATTAATTAAAGTGATTTTTGCATTACTTTCAAATTCTTAATACATAACAATGAGGAAAGTTGTCTTTTATTAGGAAATACTCTATTTTTCTTTTCAATTCTGTTCTATATATATCATTCTTATTATTTTTGAAAATGTATTATAATTGTCCCCTACCACCCTCTAATATATATATATATATAATGCAATGTTTGAAAAGGTTTTCGATACATATATATTGAACAATATATCTTTGCTATTCTTAGCTATATTGTTTTACGAAATCTTGCAGCTCTCTCTCTGCTTTAAAGAAGTACATGCTTCCTGACCCGATAATACTTCTAATTTTAAGTATTTTTTATTCCAATTAATATTCCTGTGGTCCTTTATTTATTATTTATTTATTTTTTTTTTTTACTTTTGAACTGGATTCTTAATTCCTGAATCACTTTTAAGACTTTTAATGAGTTCCGTCATCCATTTTGTACGTCAATACGTCCTTTTACTCATGTGGGTGTAATTAATTTAAATTGGTTTTGACTGTTACTGGATCTATATGAATTGCAACATTTCTGTGCTAGTTTTTGTACTGTGTTACAATCAGTTTTATTTTTGTTGTGTTGGTTTTAGCGTGTATCTATTAAATGCTATAATTTTAAAGTCAAAATTTATTACAATATCTATCATTTATATATATATTTATATTAATATTATTATTATTACTTTGAGTGAAAAAAAAATTGAAACGAAATATATATATATATATATTACTTTAAAATTACGTAATAAAAGTTAAGATACGTAATAGCTAGAAAAGCAATATTAAACATTATGCCTAATCTATTTTTTTTCGATCAGTTAACATATTTTGTCTTGTATCATATCAATTAATCCAGGATAAAATATGAAAAAAAAAAAAAAAAAAAAAAAAAAAAAAAAAACTAAAAATTACCTAAAACACAGATAGCTTATTACTTTCATATTTTTAATACGCGATATCGAGCAAAAGTTGTCTTTTATAATAATAAATTATTTCATTGTGTAAATAAATCAAATATCTTTTTAAATTTTTGTCGTAGTGCATTTTTTAAAGCAATCTGCATTTAAAAAATAAAATGAAATAAAATGAAATAAAATAGTTATCAATATGTGCCCTTTTTCATTACTCATCATATTGTAGCTATGAAGATATTAGACAGTCATAAAAATTTTCATCCTGGGTTTTTTTTAAGATTTCTACATGCTTTGAGGTGGTGTGAGGAATTTAAAAATCATAAAACTGATATGGTTTCAGTTTTTTGGCTCGTTTGTGTGCTTGTTAATTAGCATGTATACACGACATCCCAAGAACTTTTTTTTTTCTTCAAGAAATTAGAAACTTCTTATACATTCAGAAATTAAAAACAAATCCATTTTTATTATCGATTTTAATGAATTTTAATTTAAAATAAAACTTTAAAATACTTGAATTTTTATATTTGAATATATACATATATAAATAATAATCGGTTATTATACATAAAAGCTAAGCAACAGATACAATATCACTGAAACCACATAGACCAATAAGAATGAATTTATATATATATATTATAAAAGCACCTATTAATACATACATACATATAAATAAATGTCATAAATCACCATTTTAACTCATAGAATATATGATTGATTTAGTTCTTATAAATTGAATTTATAAGTATCAGTAATTATAAAGTAAATTTTTTCACTTAATAAGACGGAAAACTCGAATGAAATATTAACAATTGGTGTATGGGTAGAAAATATTTCGAGAAATATTACTCCATTAATTGCTGACGTTTCGAAATTCACCATCACATTTTTTTCACAGTTTTTTTTATAGTTTTCACATTCACAATTTTTTATTATTATTATTATTTTTTTATTTATTTATTTATTTTTACGCATATAAAATGCTGAGGTGCCATTACCTTCTTTCGAAAAATAAACGAGAACAACAGTGAAAATAAATATGCGGCGCATAGATTACAAACATTTTCAAACACTGTACATACACATCTGTAATTATTCCATCTGTACACACGCGTAGTTTACTCATCAAATTTAACGTATTTGCCTTCATGATGACACTTTATAAAACATTTAGTTTACAAATATGTATATATATATTATATATATATATATATATATATATATATATATATATATATATATATATATATATTTTTTTTTTTTTCCTTTCTTTCTTTTTTCTAATTTCTAAACGGTTTGAAATTTATATCATTTTATTTTCAAAATTATTGTTATAGAATTTTCAAATTAAACGATGAGAAAATACTTTCCGTGGATGGTCTTTCTAATGGTTCTTAGTTCCTATTCATGCAAGTTTTGGAGAAAATCACGAAAAAATCCGAATGGCTGTAACAATGAATGCTACTTGTGTTTGAACATGACACCTTACATTTACCAGATTTGTTAGTAGATCAACTCAGTCATTAGTGGGTCTGGTTGATAATGTAAATGAAATATGAAAGGTTAAAAAATTTGTTTTATTTGAAATTCATTCTTCGATTAAATTCGTTAGTATCAATACACCAATATATTATCAAGCACTACTAACTTTACACGATTTTGGTTGAAGTTTAAGTTTCTTAAAAGCTAATTTGTTATTTTCGATGACTTGTAATTTAGTTTCAATATTAATGCTAGGTTTCGTTTTTCGTTCTGAAAAAAAAAAAAAAAAAAAAAAAAAAGAAATGCATGCGTCAATATGTAGATTAATGCCAATTCTTTGCGCAAATCTATATCTGCGTGCGACATCCTCCTTGCATATCTATTGAAATATCTTCAGGCAAACTTCGGAGAAAACCATGAGAAACTCGAATGGTTAGGCAAACATGCAGGGCCATGCTTAGTTAGACAGATGCGAAAAGTGCGGTCACACTAGGCCAGAAAATATAAGGAGTCGCAAATATTTGTTTCTTTTCCCTGGAATACTGCATCATATTACTTTTATTTAGAAAAGAAAAAAAAAAAAAAGAAAATTCAAAAATTAGGCTCTTTGAATAAAAAAAAAAAAAACACTACTTAGAAATGTAATCTAAAAATAATCTTTATTAACACTTTCCAACAAAGTATTTAAGATTTTGTCTCTCCGTGTGCTCCTGCTTTAATTTTCCGTTAATATTTTTGAAAATGACAGGAATAGAGCAAACGTTATCGTATGCATAAACTCACAATAGAATTTTGAATCGCTATCATCTGAGAGAGGGCATTCCTTTAAAGTATATATTGATAACTTTACACTCTGTACAACGTAAAGAAATTGTCATAAATTATTCATATTTACAAAATACACCTACTTTTTTTCTAAGAATACGACAAAGTAAGTACTTATGATTGTTTACAGTCTCCCAAAATAAAATTCAATTACGTAATTTTCAATTACGTTATGGGATTCCATAGAAATTACTTAATGAAAAAATTCTGTAATGCTACTCTTTTATTTTTATTATTATTTGGGGGGAATGGGGGAGGAGCATGTAATTTTAGATTATGTAGAGGGCTACATAAAAAACAGTCTACTTTATACTTTCCTTTTACAAATAAAGTTTTAAAGATAGTTTTTGTGAAACTTCTTCACCTACAGTTGAAAAATAAAATAAGAACATAAAAATGTAATGCTGTAATAGAAATGAAGAATATAGGGGTTCGTAGTGTAATTTAGTTTTTTTTAAGGTTCATGTGTGACAGATCTACAATGAAGTGATGATTGTTTATTGCAGTGAAAGTTTTATGGGTATATTCTAATGGAAACACTGAATGTGATAGCTGTGATATATGAATGTGATAGCTGTCATACGACACTGTTCTGTAGTGTAAAAATTATTTTTAAACTAGCCACATGTCTCTCATAGACAGGGCCGTTGACGGGGGGGGGGGGGGGGCACAGGGAACAACTGCCCAGGGGCCCGGGAGTTGGGGGGGGGGTACAAACAGAACAGAAGTGACAAAAATCTAAATTTTAAAATATGAAGTTTCACTTTTTTTTCTTCTTAAAAAGTATGTACTTTCCACAATTCTAAAAACATGGAAAAAGGAACAAGAAATTTATATAAGAACCGCTTAGCAGTCGTAAATACTAGCGGCGATAATGAGCCCGCGTTGCGGCGAGACTTAGGTCCTAAAAGGGATAGGGGAGCGATATTATTTTTACCTATGTTTTTACCTGGGGGGAGGGGGGGCTAAGTGCTGCCTCTGGAAGTAGATGCAGGAAGGGTATTACTCATAGACAAATAAGATGTGGAATAATAAGGAAGCCTCATTTCCTTTTCTTTAATCGTTTCTTTAACGCATTTCATATTTGGAAAACCATTAGTATCAACTACTCAGAATTGAGTGGGTAAACTGTTGCTAGGAAAATTTCGCAATCAGTCAAAAAAATAAAATAAAATAAAATAAATAAAACGAAGGAACAAGGCCAAAGAATTCCGAGTAGAATAGGAAAAATATTTCGTATGTGCAGAACTTCCTTCGAAAGTTTCTAGTCAACTCGTTACACTGCACGTATCCAACCTGATATATTCAAAGAAATTTCTAATTGGAAGGACGTTTTTGGTGTTTGGGAATAAGGCCGATTGGCTGTACTAGGGTCCAAGGCCGGAAAGGGAATGCCTTATGTGGAGGTTTTTCTAAGGAGTCGTAGCCCGTATTTACACAAGTTTCGTAGAAAACCACGAAAGACTCCGAACGGATAGATCGACGAGTGCGACCTAGGATCGAACCCGGCACCTCATGTCTACCAGCTATGAGCGCAGAACCGCTCAGCCGCTGGTGGGCTTCTAATTGGGATGAGAGCGACCAAATAAATGCACAAGAACTATAACTGGCCGGATATTGATAAAAAGTTACATAGATGCAATGCAAGATAAAGATTTACTAAAAATGCAAAATTGTTGAGAAAGTATGAAGTAAAAATCACAAGTAAAAAATAATAATAAAACACTGAATTTCATTTATAAAATTTTAGAGGAAAATTTAAAGCATCGTGAAATATACAGTGACCATTTTTTTCTTTTTACACGTACGCAAGATGAGAAGACATTAATAATAATAATAATAATAGAAATTCACTAGGGTTTAATTAAAAATATGCCTAAAATTTATAGAAAATAGGATTTTATTTTTAGACAAAACTTAACTTGAAATTTTTTATTTAATTGAGAAATGAAGTTATCTAAATATATAATCTGGAGCAATAGGAGAAAATATTGCACAGGATGGGAGGATTTTTCATTTAATCTAATGCAACAAAAAAGTTTTCTGAAAAAAAAAAAAAAAAAAAAAAAAAAAGATATATATATATATATATATATATATATCTGTAATATGTATTTGAAAAAAAAAAAGTTTCAATTATAAAATATACTTTGAATATCCCTCCTCTCAGATTTTTTTTTTTTTTTTCTCCGCTATATTCGAATGTCGATATATGATTGTATAAAATATGTTTTTCTAACAAATCAAAAATCTTATAAAACCAAAACGAAAGTTTTTTTTTTTTTTTTTTTTTTTTTTTTTGCTTTTAAATATTAATCAATCGTAATAAAAATAGCTATGTATTAACAAATATTAACATATCTTAAAAAATCGCAGAAAAAACTAGAATTTCTATATAGTTCAGCAACTTTTTTTTTTTCTCTATATATTAGTTTAATAACAAATATTCTAATTTGTAGAGTTGCCTGAAAGATACACCCGTAACAATATGGTATTGCCGTGTTTGAAAAATGAATATACCTTCATTTAATTCTTTCAATCAGATTTTAAAAAAAAAGTCAAAACGTACATGTTTATAATTATTCATACTTCTAAATAGTGTTTCATTATCTAGTTCTAGTATTGATTTTTTGCAAGCACAAGGAATTAAATATATGTTTAGTTTAACAATAGTGATTCTCTGAGTTGTGTAGAAAATAATAATCAAAAATTTTGTTTAGTTTCCATAAATTTTTATGTATCTATACTTTGAAATCAAAAGTAAATCATATGTAACTTGCACAATAAATTAGTAAAAAAAATATATATGGCTCCTGTCAGTAGCTGAGATGTTCTCCTCTAGAAGCTGGTAGATAGGATATGTCGGGTTCAAACCTAGATCAGGTTCATCGGCCTAGACGTTTAGGTTTTCCTGTTTTTTTTTTTTTTTTTTCATTTCTTTAACCTCTTAAATTTCAGAAAATGATCTAATTAAAATATTGTTGATATAGTATATTTTAAATTAGTCTTCAATGCTTTCCATTTTTTTCTTTTTTCAAGAAGCAAAAGTTTTAATTAAAGAAAGTTTTATTTACTGTGTTGTATCTATTTAAAATTTCAATCAATTCATTCCTAAAATCAAATAAATCAAATACAATGACTGAAGGTTCATGTCAGTAATTCATTATTCTAACTCCGCAGCAGAAACGGGAGTACAATCAATAAACTATTATCTTTTATGCAGATCAAAAGGTGTTGTGGGTTGTGTAGTATTTCTGCTAAAAATGTTTGGTCAAGTGAAAGGATGAAACACATCGAAACTTGAAAGAGTAATCGCTGCTCATCGTTAGCCACCATAGTCAGTATTCATCTAAAAAAGAAACAGATGGGGGGTCTGCATCTCATTTGGTGCTTTGCTTATCTCGCAAGCAGTGAGCCCAATCTAATCTGTGCAATGTCCATTGGCCGCTGTCCATGGGGATGAGAGTAAAATATATGTAATTACCAAAATTCTCATTTAGGAACATGGTTAACAAACGCAAACGCTAAACATTACTTTTTACATTCAGATTGTATATTTTGATAAATGAAAAGAAGAAAATTATCAATGATTTTGCAATAAAAAAAGCAAGAAAGATCCATTTCTAAAAAAAAAAAAAAAAAAAAAAAAAAAAATACTATAACTTTTTTTTTTTTTCTTCTTATATATATGTGTGTGTGCATACAATATTTTTGAAACTTTCGGTATACATGTGTATTCAGAAGATACACTAAGCGACAAAAAAAAAAAAAAAAAAAAAAAAAAAAAAAGCCGTACTGCAGAAAAAATGAAGTATACCTTTTTGATTTGCAATAACTTTAAAATAAAAGGTTGAAACAAATAAAACTATCATGTTTGCATAATATCAAAGGTACGAAATTATAGCTGTCTACATTTTCGATTTAATAATTCGCTTTATTACACTCTACGAAATACTTTTTAAAAATCTGCATAAAATTTTCTTTTTGAACATAATGCAATAACCATACACTTTGTATTCTATTATTATTTATTATATGAAATAAACAAGTTATATTTTAATATATGAAATAAAATAATTTATTTGTTAGATCTAAGCAATTTTTTGTTAAAAATACGTATTCTGCATTGGGTTAATTCCACCTTTATATGGAACTACTGCTTTAATGCGCAATGGCATAGTTTTATACAATATTTTAATATAAATTACAGAAATTTCACTGTGCCAAATATCACAAATAATTTTTTCTAGTTCTGCCAGAGCTGTAGGCTGCAAATTTCGAATCCTCTCCCCTCTCCCCCGCCTTTTTATAGACAAAACATTTCGAGCGGATTCTGAATTTTGTATTCTAGTATTCTTGAATTCTAGGTTTTTGCTTCACCTGTGAGATTTCTGTATTTTACTTCCTTTCTTGTCCCTACTTTTATTTTAACGTATCTGAACCTAAATATTTTAAGCAACACCATTCATACTAATAGTGTGCATGAACTGGATGTTCAAATTTACAGTTTTGTAAGGATGTAATAATAATAATATATAAACTGAAAATCGTATTTGGAAAAGCATAAAATTGTTTTAATTTTTTTTAGAAATGTTTATTGCAATAACTGTGAATATTTTAATAAGAAGAAATTTAAAAGAAAAAAAAAATGAGTATTTTAGTAATTTCTTTTTTAGATATATAAATTAAGGATAATCAGAAAAATTTCATTGTTTTGATAATCATTTTGCATGAAAATAATTACAAAATAATTTTAGTTTGTCAAAATCCTGTAAAACTAAAAAAATTTCGAAATATGCTGAAATTATTTCTGTTCACTGTTTTAATGATGGTGTAAGTGTCAGACCTAAAGCCAGTTGACTAGGCTTGGACTGTATGGAGTGGTTTTAGCCCATATTTAAGCAAGTTAATAAAACAAAATGGAAAATCTTGAACAGCTAGGTCAAAGTGCGGCCTAGGATCAAACCCGGCACTTCCCGTCTACCAGTTTCACCATTAGGACTGCTAGTTCATTAGGACTGCTATATTAAGACTATTTCGAGGTCTAATAAAAAAGATATTCTATGATATTCTTTGTGGAATTTAACTTAGAGTGAAAAAAGATGTTATTATTTTCAGTATTATAGGTGCTCAGGGCGATGGATAGGTAATTTCAACAATTTGAATCAAATAAACGCACCACGGACACTGTATAGCAAGGTGCATTATCATCTGGAAATGTTGTTTGTGGAAATGTCCAAGATACCTCCAAAATAGTCGGTCAGGCACCACTTTTATAAAGACTGTGTTTTATTTCGAGTTAATTGATCCTTTGAGCATAAAAATTTGCCCGACTGTTTGAAAAGTTATGCACCTCCGTATCATAATGTACGGAAAATGTGTCACTGTTTTAAAAGTGCGATTTTCATTAAGTCGGTCAAATTTTCGTTGTCAGATCTGCTTGTTTTCTTTAACTCGAAATAAGTTAAACTTGACTCATCAGAGAGAACCAGTTCAGCCCAATAATTAACTAACCATTTTTTAATTTTTTCAATCTTCTGTGGTCTTGCTTTCCCAATTCTCTTCACTAAGAATGGAATTTTTTTAAATTTTCTGCCATTTAAATGTGATTTGTTTAATAGTTGCTACACTGTAGTTAAAGAAATTATGCTGCTAAACACTTTTTCTGAGTCTCTTTTATGTTCTAAATGTTCTACAAACCGATTTTATAAGGAATAGCTTTTTAACTTATTGTCATCTCGCTTGGATGAGCAACATGGCCGCTTAAAACCAAATTTCCGGTTGAAACGGCTAAAAAATGTTATATCTTGTTAAAAACCCTTTTACCAATATTTCGTTAACATTTAATTAATTTGCCATCTCACGTATTAAAATATTTTTTGATTTTCCTTCAAAAATTATTCCTTTTTGTGGCATCGTTAACTGTCTTATTCTTACCATTTTCGAAATAATGTCTAAAATTACAATTTTCCTGACAATTGCATTTTGTTTTTAACACTGGACTCAAAGCTAAAGTGTAGGTGGAGGACGACATAATAAAATCTGTTCGAAAATTTGCATTTTAAACGATAAAATTGGAGGTTGTAGAAGGCGAAAAGAAAATATCCAAGTGCGGCTTTTTTTTTTTTTTTTTTTGTCGCTTAGTGTACATGAATAGTTTCCAAACCGTGGCCCTCAGCATTTAAAAGTAGCATCATTTCAACGACGAAAAAAACTTTGGAACTAGGTTATTATACATAATCTCCTCAAGCACAATACAAATAAAAAGTTATTATTTTTCAGTTTTCTAGAATCGTATTCAAAAAGGCTGGAATCTGTACTCTACAAGAGCATTCTGATAATATACCATTTTTCTTAGGTTGATAAATCATCTTTCTGGGATCAAAATTTACTCACTTAAAAGAACTACTCACTGCTTAAGAAAAACAAAAAACATAATTATATATATATATATATATATACTTCTTTTTTCTTTTTTTCTAATTTTTAATATGTATATTTAATAATAATAAAAAAAACTTATAATAATAGCCCAAGTCATTATGCCTTTACTTTTGTTTGTTTAAAAAATTACTATTTTAAATATTGTTAATCACAGAAAATAAAGTATTTAAAAAAAAAAAAAAAAAAAAAAAAATGGCAGAAAAGAAATTATCAGAAAACTTTCAGCCTATTACTGTCGGCAGCAAAATTATTCGAGCGCTAGCAATAATTCTTATATAAAAAGTACACTTAGTACTGCTTTATTAAATAAATCCTTGTCGAGTCATGTTTTTAGGCAGTCTAAGAACATCATAATTCAACAAGGATTTATTTAATAAAACAGTATTAAGCGTACTTTTTTCATATAGGAATTGTTGCTAGCGCTCGAATAATTTTGCTGCCAATAGTATATACTTTTATGAATCTACTCAGCTCGCTCGGTAATTATTAATGTTCACTTCATTCAAAAGTTAATTTTTTAAATATTGAATTATAGACCAAACAGATTTTCAGGGGATAACTTATTAAATAAATAAAATTCAAGGTTGTCAAAAAGAAAAGCAGAATTTTTAAAAGAAATTTTTAGATTAAATTTCATTTTTTCAAATATATTACATTTATATTTGAATCATGATATCTTTATTTTAAATTTTTATATTTAACTTTAAAGTGCAATAGATAGTACATATATCAATCACTGATTGATCACAAGTCTTCTTTTGTAAATTAATTATATTGAGAATGAAAAGCAAAGCAATTGTATGTTTTTGTCAGACTTCTTATTTAATCAAATTTCATTACATAAATGTATAGTTCGATAATGTACTACCTATTGTATCACTGTATTTCATTGGAGCTATTTGAAATACCACAGTACCCAAAAATTTAAAACCATTTTTCGATTGCAATTTAAGAAGTGATTATGTGTAGGGGGGGGGGGGGCTTACTTTCATTTGCCCAGGGGCCCGTAATTCTTGTCACCGGCCCTACTCATAGACGAAGGCGATCGAAAAAATGAAAGATTACATAAATCACGTATGATGTTGCCTGGCACAGTAAAGAATGTGAAGCAGGGGCGTCGACTTTAAAAAAATGCTGTCGGTGCTCTGCTCAGGAACAAAGCTTGAGCGGGGGATGTACAGTCCCCTCCCCACCAATGTTTTTAAAAATATGGCGGCATATGAGATTTCTTTTCTATGTGCTGATTTGCACCTGAAAGAGGTGGATCATAATTTTGTTAATAATGTTATCTGTGAAAAACGCTAAGATTCATGTAATACTGGCCTTCTCTGTCGACCAGCTGATTCACCGGCTAAGAAAAAATGTTGCATTAAAAAGTATGACAGTAGCAAATTCTCGCTCTGTGAGGGGCTGCGGCGCCTTCGTCCTGCTTCAGACACTTACAACAGCCTTTTTGCTTACCGTACAAACTACAAAGTACCCTTGAAAATTCTGACCGTATTTACGACTTAAAAAAGGAAAAAAAAAGAAAAAAATCTGACCATAACAAATTCACGTACGGTTCAAATGGCAATTTTCCCGGTCTCAGACACTTACAACAGCATATTTATTTATGCAAATGATTTTTGAAATTTCTAATATTGGCGAATTACTGCAATGTAGCGACTGCGGCGCCCTTCTCCCTTTTCAGACACCTACAACTGTTTCGAAAGTAAAAAGGGGATCTTTCTACGTAGTCTAAGCTCGTATGTATACGTGTTTTAGAGAAAACCATGGAAAACTCCAAATGACTAGATCGATGAGTGCTATCTGGGATCGAACCCGGCGCTTCTCGGTGAATTTTAAAAAGCCAAATTGCATTGTGCCACTGTGAAAATCCGCTCTGTAAAATCTAGTTATTGAAAATTTTAATGAATGACAATAAATTGCTTTCAGCTGTATCTTTAAATACTTGACAAAACACTTTATCCTAATTTCATTGGAAGAAATCCAAGAAAATGTATTTTCCCTTTTACTTTGAAATTTCCTTCTGGAGGATCCTTTTTTGAACCCTGTTTCAGGTTGAATATTCGATTCATTTGGCTTTGAATAAGAATTATTTTTATTCGGTGATGTTGATAATCTTATTTAAAAAAAAAAAAAAAAGAAAGAAAGAAAGAAATTTATCCATCTTTTTAAAGCATGTAAGAATAAATTAGCACGATATTTAGGATGTTAAGCACTGTTAAATAACCTACTGATTGTATGACTGATTCTAAACTATAAAAGAAAATCTGAAAGTCGATATTTTCTAAATTAATCTGTTTAGTCTGACATTTCCATTATTTCCAGCCAAACAGAAAAAAGCCAATTAGAATTCTTTAAATAATCCTCATTGTGATTCCCTATCGTTAATAACATTGAAAGTCCTCCTATCCTTCTGAAATTGGCGACAGGACTTCGCTTTCTACTTTATAGTAAAACCAGATGTTTACAAACACATGTTTACTATTCATTTAAACGTATATTGCCTGTAAAGAATAGTTACCTTGAAAAGTTAACTGAAAAGGGGAAAAATACAAAGAGAAAGAGTGATTAAAAAATAAATCGCAAGTGTGCCTGCCGCTTTAAGCTGGTGTTATAATTTCTTTAACATAACTAAATAAATTATTTGAAGGAGAAAGCTAAAATATTTAATAGGTTATATTTAATAGCATTATTTAAATATTGATTTTAAAATTCTTATTGTAACTTTTAGAAAGTTAAAATTTACGATACTTATTCTTAAACTTTAAAGTGTAATTTTTATATCAGCACCATAAGATTATAATTTTAAAAGATGTGAAAGAAAACCTAAATTAAACATTAGAAAAACAAAATTTTAAATATTATACTTCCTTCAAGACATTTTCATTGAATTTTAATGCATAGAGGAATTTTAACCATATATATTCCTTTAAAAATAGTTGGTAATATTAATAATTTTGTTATCTCCGATTTTTACACTTATTGTCATGGCAAATCTTGGGATTTCATTTTTAATATATGAAGTATACTTAAATTTTGTATATTGAAATTTCATGAAATTTATCCCTCCTCCCTCCAACCAAAAGAGAATTGGTTAAAGCAAAGGGTTTTAAACCGATTAAGGGCAATGCGAAATATTCAAACAAGGGTGTTTTAAACTTTATGCCGTGAAAAGATTTTAGTTGCACATCATTCGTCAAATTTTGACGGGTATTAACTAGTAATAATTAAAACTATTACGACGTTAGTTTTATATTTAAAAAAATAATTAAAAAAAAATAAAAAATAAATCATGTTATAAGTTTCATTTTTCAATACTTTTTATTCGCATGAGTAAAGAAATATTTCCTTTTATGTAAAAAATAAATGAATAAATAAATAAACATTAAGTAAAAATCGTCAACATTCAATTTTATTACCATCAGCTTGAAAATTTAATTTAAATAAATAATATTTAAGAAAAAAAAAAGAGAAAAATTGCATGAAATGTAATTTTTTAAAATTTCTAATAGGAATATCGAAAATATATGTTGCAAATATGCACGAATTTCTTTTTATAGAAGAGAATTTCTAAACTAAACGTGCCATAGTTTGTACTGTACGTCAAACACAGACAGGCAAATTATTTCTTCTATTAATATAGTACCTTTTCGAAATTTGAAATTTAGCACTGAAATAGCTCAAACATTCCGCGCCAATGGCTTTACTTACGCAATAGAGATATTCATCTTAGTACATCGCGAAAATGGGGAAAAAAAAGTTATAAATAGCAATAGAAATAAACATAAGAATTAACATATAAATAAGTAAAATGTCGTCATGGAAATGTCAGTAAAATGTCGTTCCTTTAGCAATGCTGTATTTTATCTATTTACCTACACATTAATTTTTAATTCATATAATTTAAATTTTTCTACATTTCGAAATTCCTTCTTTTTAGGAACTTTTCTTTAGAATATGCCTAAAAAAGTCACAATTTTATAAACAGTTATTAATATTGCCTCACAAACACATAAACTAATATACTATTTGTTGATTTTTTTCTATATCAATCCAATTTTAGCTAAAATTTGTTCATCCGTGCGAAGCCGGACGGGTCCACTAGTAATTATGAATTCATTTATGTAATACATAAAAATCTATTATTAATTGCATTAAATCAAATATGATTCAAAAATTAGTTTATATTTTCTTAAGTATTGTAATTACCGTTTTTTTAATTAGTAAACAACATAATTTTAAATTAACATCATCGTAACAGTATTTTATTAAGATTGTTAATGAATTTATTCAACATTACAGTGAAATACTCTTTTGAGCGACCATAAAACTAGTTTAGTTCGCTCTTACATTTGCTCTGTATAATGAATTTGAAATGAATATGAAATGTTATATGAAACATTTATTAAGTTTTCATTCATATTGCTCTAAGTGCTATCATCTCTCTATGTTTAAAAAAAATTCCATATGTGATTGTTTGTTGAATAGTTCTTATTTTTCTTCCTGGTTTGGATCATTTTAATGACGAATTATTATACATTAAGTAACTAAGCTACTTAATATGTAAGTTACATTGTTTGTAAGTTTAATTTGTTGTAAGAATACAAATTTCCTATATAGCACAAAATAATAATAATGATAGTAATAATAATTGTCTAAGATTTAAGTGTTTAAGGAATATTATGAATATTTTTCTTTTTTCTGAAGTATCTCAAAGTATTGAAAATAATTAAATAAAATGAAATGAAATATGAGAGAAATTAAAATACAAATTATAAATCAATGATGAAGATTGTGATATATATTTTATACAGATGTAACTTCCCCTCTAACATTCCATACACACCGTAGGACATA